>JAAWXA010000003.1:23606240-23931598 GCA_038090715.1 Florisuga fusca | reverse complement strand
CCCCCCCCCCCCGGTGCAGCAACAGGATCCTCTCTCAGGGAACAAGGGGATGAAACAGAGGCTTCCTTCTGTCCCCTACTGCACTTTGATGCCAGGAACATGGCAGCCCTCTGAATAGAAACATTTCTATCCTAGGCAGAGAGGGGCCCCATGCCTCCCACTTGCCTCAAACTAACGGAGAGTGGGGGAGGGAGAGCACAGAACCAGCAGCAAAGGCAACCAGATTCCCAAGTGGGCTCCATCACTGTACCCTTCAGCCACCTGGGCACGGCTGCTTCCTCCCCACCCTCAGTTTCAAGCGTTTTAAGATACAATTTTTCACTTCGCTTTTTTGTGAAGTTCTCTGCTGCCAAATCTGTCAGCATTAAACTTCAGAAAAAATCATGAACACCTGCTTTTGATGTTCCTGCCTCATCAAGATGCACAGAATTTCATTCAATGCACCCTATATTAAGTGCAGTACCTAATACACTAACCTAACATACACTAACATAACACATTAACTGAACTAAAAAACAAAACAAAACAACAGGGCAATGGAATATCCTACATCTAGAGGCTTAGGTAACTTTCATTTGCTGAAGCAATTTTGTGCCTCATAAATCAAGTTGCATATTTAACCAATTTAGGTTAATATGTATCAGGGAGCATGGCAGGGGCATTTTGGCCAACCTTTAAATCAACTCTTGAGATTCAGCTGTTTAATCTGCTGCCTTTCAATCCACGCTGAGGCTCATCCTCCTGTTTTAAGGCTGGCAGAAACCTACAGTATTATGAACGAGCCCCAGCAACAAGGCAGAAATGCAAGCTCTTCTCTGTTACGTCATGTAAAGTTTTGTTTAGTTACAGACATGAATTAAATTGGCAGATTAATTTAATAGAGCAGAACACAAGAGTGAAACGCACCACAGCTTGTGTTCCATTTCTGTGGGACACAGTGCTGGCCCTATTAACTTCAAATTCTCTCCTTTTATGGACTCCAAGCTTTTTGTATTTTTCACAACTGTAACTGGATGACGGGTTAAATACTCGGAAGAGCGCAAGAATGTTTTTTTTCTGCAGCCAAAACAGAGAGGGGAATCGCTGAAGTCACTGCTTCTATACAACAGGAAACTGTATTTGGGTGCATCTGATTCATGCTGCTTCCCACCATCACCCTAACACAGCCAGGCTCTGGTCCTCCTGCATCCCCCCCACCACCACCACCACCCTGCCATGCAGGAAACAGGAAGCTCTGCCAATGCTTTTGCTTCCAACTTTCCACCTGGTTATTCTAACACAAGCATACTTTGTTAAAAGTAAAGAATATCCCCAAATTCATATGCCTATAGTTTGAAGCAGGTTGGTGAGACTTTTCCTTCTCACAAGTTTATTCCCCCCTCCCACTTTCCCGTAAGCCACAACGAGACTGAAAAACTACAGAAGCACTTCCACAGATTTTCAAAATCAATAAATCACTGACCATGGAACAAAACCAGGCATGTTAGTTCAAGCCCACAGGACAAACAAACAGAACAAACATCTTTGTGCATCCTTACCAGCAAAGAATGTAATTGGTGCCTAGTCCAGGTTAGCACAAACAGCAGCCAGGATGGATGCTCTCTCCATCTCTCTCTTTCACTGCCGAGAAGAATACTGGGAAGGGAAATGCTACTCCCTCCCTCCCTTGTTTCTACTTTTGATAAAATCAAAGGCAGGGAGAGAGCTGAGAATTCATTCTCTTCACAATACCAGAGCCCAGCATTGAGACCAAACTGTACAGAAAGCTCATTAAAGCTCAAGAGTGAATCTACAAAAGAGTCAGAGGAAAGCCTCCACAAAGGCATCTTCTTTGCTATCTTCATCTGCTGGAGCCATCTCTCAGCCTACAAAAGCAACTCTGCAGGTACTATTGGTCTCTAAGTTTTAATTTTCTCTGCAATTCTTTCACCCAAACACAAAGAGGGGCTCAAACTACAGAGGTGAGGAGGTTCAGAGAAACAAAGAAATCATTTGCACTTAACTCAGACCATTCAGAGATCAAGCCTCTCAAAAGTTTTAGAAGCAGCCCCTCTGCAAGACCATGCTTCTGTGAAACTCCTTTCAGGTCCAAATGTCCTGTTTCTCAGTGAAATCAGGCCTGTGCAAGATTCAAGTTTTGAATGAAATTGCAGTGATTCATTTAAATACTGAAACTGATATATAATTTTCCTGAAAAAGCAAATGCATTCAACCTCAATACTAAGGTGCCATATTCTCCCCTTGGAATACACTATACCCCATACTATACCACTGAGAATCTGAACTAACAGGACAGTGATTAATACTTTCTCTGAATCTTTTTTTTTTCTTGATGGAAGTTGGTGTTTTAACTTTGACCTACTTGGTATAGAAAGTATATACCTGGAAACAACATTGTTCAAGCCCACACTGTTCAAGCCCAACAAGACAGGCCTGGCTGCAGCCCCAACCAGGAGAGAGGACCTGTTGTACCACTCATTTGGGTACAGCCCTTCTGGGCCAGGTGAAAATACTTAGGGTACCCAGTGCTCACCGCCACCAAGTGGTCACCCCTCAGTGCCATATCCCATTGAAAGCTGGACAAAGTACCTGGCAAGAGTCCACAGCCTGTTTTGTCTGATCAGTTCTCCACTACAGGAAGGTTGGCCCACAGCCAGGAATGAATAGGAATGAATTTCTGCAGATTGCAGAGCATCACAATAAATCTCTCCATCTTCTGCTTGTAGTGGTTTTTTTGTTTGTTTTTTTTCTTTCTTCTCTAACATATAAAATCCATTTACAGTCCACATACTTTATTTAAAAAATTAAAGTCACACAAAATCGTTGCACATACAGCCTCTTGGGGAACAATGGAAAGAATTAACATGTTGCAAAAACCATAATTAGAGGAAGACAGTTTAAGATGTATGTACTACAGAAGTTATGACCTAGGCATCTGCCTATTTCCTATTAATTACAATCAGATATGTTCTGCTGTGAGAACTAGATGTACCTGCTAGCAAATACATGTACTAACTCATGCGGTAGGCACCCCAGACTCCAGAAGAAATAAAGCCTGACCCTTAGCACACACATACACACACAAGCATCTCTATTGCTATGAAATTATGAATGGAAAACTAGAGGAAAAGTAGCTAAAGGCAGAGCAGTTAACGCAGATGTGTATTAGCAGTTTGAGTTCAAGGATGTAAACTTATTTAGGGAGAGAACAAGATTGGCATTATATTGACATTACTTCATTTTAGTACTGTTGCTTAATCTGTATATCTAATTCTCCACATAAAGCTTGACTTTGTGCTAAATAAGAAATGCCTTTACACTCCACCAGCAGGCTCTGCCCCTTCTACTAAAAGCGAACATCCATTTATTTCATCTAAAGGTCAAAAGTGAAATGCCTTTGGGAGATCCCATGCAACCTTAAAATAAAAGTCACATTCCTAAACTCCGAACTATCTAGAATACAACACAATGTCATTATTATGCCTTTGAAAATGTAAAACAATTACTTGCTTATATTAAAAGCAAAACTCTTTGAGAGAAAAGGTTCTAAAACCCAATGAAATATCAAAAGGGAGAATTTTGAATCTTGATGATCGCAAAGCACAACTTTTTCTTTACAGTTTTATGCATTATGGAAATCATGACACCTATACACATTTAAAAGACATGTGATGTAATTCTAATATTTGTTCACTTTGAATTAAAAGAAAAAAGTTCTTATTCAAACACCAGCAGTAGCCAAAGAAGCCACCCCCATCATTCCTCAATTTTTTTGGTCCTTCTTACTAAGATGTATGTTTAAGCCACCATACTCACCTGCAATTATTCATCAATATTTAGTGATCACATTTAGAAAAATCAGAACACAGAACTCCAATGAAGCACGAACTTTTGGTTTTCAGGTTTCTTCTGGTTTCCTTCATCTTAGCACAGTCCTAAGTTCAATGTTCAAGCTGTAAACTAAAGCTCACTGAAACCATGGGGAGCTTTCTAGTCTTTCTAAACTTTGAAATTGTTGCATGTACAAGCTATGAAACACATGCTACAACATTACACTCAACCCTCAATATTTTCCCCTTCTACTATATTTCCACTTTGCCTATTAGTAGACAAAAATTTAAATATTTCTTTTTCTCTTAAAGGCTACATAAAATTACATGACACTGCTTATTCCGCTTCACAGTGACAAATTGCCTTATTCAGGAAAGGCAGCCAATTATCTTTTTGTACAACTAAGATTATTTTTTAAAATAAATCATTACTTTAAACATAATCAGAAAAAAATCTCACAATGCACTCTGTGCGTTTAGTATATCTTCAATGCACACCAGCTTCACAATTAGTTTTGAGGTGCTGACTGCTATCCAGCAGAGAGCTGGGGCTACCTGCTACCAACAGTGCAGTGAAGGCACCACGTGCAGATGCACAGGCCTTGTCATGATGCCAACACTGATCTTCTGAAAGATATTCTCTGAGAAGAAACATGATTTCAAGAACTTCAAACTTTATACATCTAATAGCAATATGCAATTTGCCATCACCACAGATAATTCAAAACAGGTTGCAAAAACCTGCATCTGTCTACATAAAGCCTAAAAATAACCGGCTTGCCATTTTACCGTTGCTTCAGCTGAATTAATAGATTTTATTATTCTCTAGTCACTTCAACAAAGCTTCAAAGCCTTGACTTTAGCTAGTTTTAAAAGCTTCATATTTGTGAGATGGAAAGCAGGTTTACAAGGATGTCCTGCAGCACCTGACCTTTCCATTTTCTCACAGTGATTTTAAGCGTTGGATGAGACAGTGATAACCACAACACGGAACCCCACTGAAGCAAATACCCACAGAACAATTTCCAGGGAAAAAAAAAAGACAGTTGTTCCACTAACTCTTCCATATTTTCAGTCATACAAGTTATATCTGGCACTAGTTCAACATAAAGACAGGAACACTGAAAGAGGAGCACAGATTAGCATAGATGAAGAGCTTGTAAATTGGGAACCACCTGCTCATCATCAGTCAAAAGGTAAAGTAATTGAGTAAATCCAATGCTAACATCAAAACCTGTGGTTTGTTGAATACACTTTTGTTACATGCAAAGATATAATACTGAGTCAACTGACTTCATCTGAAGGGGGAAGGGTAAGATCAATATTATAGCTAAACACACTAGGAGTGCACCATCAGGACAAAGGAATGAGGAGAAAAAGGATGACAGGTAAGATAAATAGATAACATAAAAGGAAATTAACCATTATAGGTATAGGAAAGGCATTGGGCTGAGATAACAAGAAGAAAAAAACAGTGTAGTCTCTACTGATGCAAAACAATAGTCTGGGTGAGACATGAAAAAAAATGAACTTACATTTCACCACAGCAAGTAACTATGAGGCACTTCAGAAAGGATTTTAAATACCACACCTTCCTCCCATCCTGAGAAATTGATGGGATAATTGACAGTAGCAAGGAACTGGAGCCTCTCCTGACAATCCGTGTGGCAGAGCTACACTTTACAGCGTTCCTTTCTTAAAGGAGTTAAATGGAAACATGATTACATTTTTATTTTTTTGTTGATCTCACTTTGTTCTTTCAATTATTTTTGAAGGATTTAGATTTATAACCTTCTCCTTCCATCCAAAGGCAAGTTAGGAAATGTAAAATTTAAGGTGCTCTGTGAGAGCTTCATATAAACCCTGCCCTGATCAGAGGATTACTTTCTTCTCAAGAGGCTCTCATGCTTTCCTTGCACAGGCTGAATTCATCAAATTACTATTCAAGGAAACAGTCCAGAGGAGGACCACAAAGATAATCAGAGGGCTGGAGCACCTCTCATAGGAAGACAGGCTGAGAGAGGTGGGGTTGTACAGCCTGAAGGAGAGAAGGCTCTGGGGACACCTTATAGTGGCCTTTCAGTACCTGAAAGGCTACAGGAAAGCTGAGGAGGGACTTTTTACATGAGCATTTAGTGATAGGACAAGGGGAATTGCTTTACACTGAAAGAGGGCAGATTTAGGTTAGACATTAGGAAGAAAATCTTAATTATGAGGGTGGTGAAAAACTGAAACAGATTGCCTAGGGAAGCTGTGGCTGTGTCCTTCCTGGAAGTTTTGAAGGCCAGGTTGGATGGGGCTTTGAGCAAACTGGTCCAGTGGGAGGTGTCCCTGCCCATGGCAGGGGGGATTGGAACTAGATGATCTTTAAGGTCCCTTCCAACCCAAATCATTCAATGATTCTGTGATTCTATTGCTCTGAAGCAATCTAAGTCCTCCCTGCCAGCCTGGCCTGGCCAAACCTGCACCACCCTATCTGCCTTGCACTGTTGCTGCCTAACAAAGCCACAGCAAGTAACTGTCTGCTGGAAAACACTTTCCCTTTCTGAACATAGGCATGAGCTGTGAGAGAGCATGGCCATCCTTGACAAGTGAAAGCCCCACTCAGATCCATTTAAAGAAAACATGAATTTTCAAAATTAGGTCCTGCTCTCATAAAGCAGGCTGTCTGCATGACTGCTGCATAGTAACTGCAGGTACTAGAAGATGCAGGAGAAAAGCAGACAATGCAAAGACATTTTCTGGTTAAGGTAACTGAGTGGTGTCCAGGAGAATGGAATCCAGTCCCTGACTTTACCATGAAATCCCTTAAAGATGCTGCACAAATAATTCCCACGCTTTTCACAGACAGACACTGATTACACATTCTCCATTTTTCTACAAGTTTGGTGTTAGATCTTTTCTCAATCCAAAGACCTCAAACACCAGGCTTCAGCTGAAATTACTGTGTTAAATACACACTACGCAATGCTACCAAGTGCTAATTAAGAGCTGCTTTTGACACTAGCTTCTCAATGCTTCCTCTCCCAAACTATCAGCAAATAACTTCAAAAACCATAGAAAAGGTACAAGTACCAGTCTGGGTACACAGAGATAATGTGGTGAAATAGCCAAGAGCAGCAATATTACTGCCTCACTCCGTCTGGGGAGGTAAACTCCTAAAAATCAGTGTGTGTGTTTTGGAAGTATTCTGGTATTACTGTGTTAAATGCCACAGGAAGCTCATGAGAAGCAGAAGGCAGTTTTTCTGCCTTCAAAATACAACTTGATTGTCAGGTCTGAAATAAGAAACAAGTCCAAAAAAGTGGAGAGTAAGGCAGAAAACCTTGTAACCTCCCTCTCAGAGAGCACAGTCTGTTCCATGTATTGAATGAGACGGGACCCTGTGAAATCCATCAAGCAATTAAAGGCTAGTATGATGCAAAAGGGGCCCATGTTTAGGTTGCAAGAAGATTGACTGTGAAAACAGAATATTCTTTAAGCATTTTCTCTGTACAAAGACTGGTATTATGCCAGCATATGGGCAGCAGTAAGAGCTATATATCATTTGCATTATATATACGCATTTGGCTATATATCATAAAAACATTTAATGGTTCACCACAGCTCCAAATGCAAACAGACGAGAGGAAGCAAGGCTGCAGTTTGGGGAAGCCATCTAATAGCTGGCTGTGACCAGAAGGTCAGCCCCACTTATCCTCCAACCCCTCCTCTAGGTTAATCCAGCCCTGATGCTAAACCACACCTTGGAGCTGTGGTTAACCCAGCTCCTGCGGCACAGCCCAAATCCCTGCTGCTGTGAACAGCTGCGGTCTGGCCCGGCTCCTGCTCCCTCTCCTGACTGTCACCCAGCCAGCCCTGCCCAGAGCCAACGCTGGGAACCAGCAGGACTTGAAACGGGCTCCAGCTTACAGCAAAAGGAACACTGAAGCTAACATACGTGAGGAAAAGGGAGTGGAAATGTCTCTTTTGGCAGCCCTGCAGGATGCAGCCACTTAAGCATCAGACAGCAAGTCAGTCCAGCCTGCTTCTCTATCCTGTCCAACACTGTAAAATGAATCACAAAGCATTTACAATAGAAACCAAGCCCCTTGATTTCCAGAATCGTACCTGTGCGGTCAATCTCTTCTCCTAAACCTACTACAACAGATGAATGAAGGTTTGTTCAAAAAGTGGGCCTTTTCTTTTCACTCTTTCAGAAAAAGCTGCAAATTCATTTCCCCACCAATCTGTTCTGCAACATCTAATTCACTGACAGCTGATATTACAGGACTCAGGAGCTTGACAGTATCAGGGAGCTCTTTTATTCTGAACGCAATACAGTAAATTGCCTACAAGCAAAAAATAGTGCTTACAAAAGTAAAATCACATCCATCCCTCACTTTATAGCCATGTTTAAATTTCAGTGTCTTCCAAATATCTCAATCACATTGCACTCTCATGGGAAAAAGAGAACAAAGCAAACTGACAGGATGCTTGCATTATATTTCCACTTCGAGTTTTCAGCACCTGAACAGAAAAAATATATTTTCTGACAATGCTAGAATGATTTAATATGTGTGAGTACATTTCAGACAAGTGAAGTATTTAGTTGTCCACCAAAAACTAAGTAGTGAAGAAAATGAAGAATAGCAGTTGTCTGTCATGCTTCCTATAACAGGTTCACATAAATATTCCAAACAACAAAACCCACATTGGGGTGCCTTACATTTTTGGGATGAGGTGTAGTTTCATGCTTTTTTTCCTGTAAATTTATATTTCTATTTATTTCACCAGTACTTCAATTTTTGAGGTATACATCAACTATTCCTGAGAGACAAAGTACTACAGTATACAGATGTGCCTATTTTAGAAGCAGTTGGATCACTTTTCCCTACGAGGTCAGTGTTTCTGGAACAAAATAATAGCTCCACTGTTTTCTATCCAGCTGAGAACACCCTGGATTCTCTATCTTGTCCAACTCTATATAATTAATCATAAAAAATTAAATCACTCCCACCTTACTTCCAACTAGCAGTGGGGGAAGAGAAGAGCAGGTAAAATGCTCTCAGTATTATGACACTGAACTTTTATTAGTTATTTATAACAATCCAAAGCTTATCATCTGTTGGCAAGCCTTGTCTTTATTCATTAACTGAATTTCCCCTTCTTTCACTGGAAAGGAATTTCATGTTAAAGAAAATGAAAAAAAAATTAAGAAGTTAAACTTTCCATATCCAAAAGACTATTTAAATGACTAAAATAAATATAGAATAGATGCCTTGGCTGTTTTTTCCTCAAACAAATTGGCAGGCATTATAAAACATGTGGGTTTAAAGCCATTCTGTCCAATGACTTTTATTTTCTTCTTCTGCACTGGATACCAGAATTCATATCCATTACCTTTATTCACCCAAATAATTCTGTGAAACAATTTGGAATACATGCTTTTAAATATACTATCACTAAAGTAAGGAACAATTTTGATGTCAAAGAGGGTATCAAAGAAATAACCGAAATAAGAGCTTCATATAGAAATTGCCAGTTAATCTGGTGCACTACCCTGAATTCTGAATACTGTAGTTACAGTAGAAATACCTAAAAATGACAACAGCAAGGGCAAATAAAGTGAACAGCTAGACAACCCAGAGCTACATGTGAAGTGATGTGTGTGAGCTGCCAGATTTGGGACGTGAACAACTTTTAATCCTGAAGCTGGTGATATTGAAAATTTAAACTTCAATCTTGATAAAATTAATTTTTTAATGTACTTTCGGGATTTGTATAATTCCTATTGAAGAGTATCACACAACTTACTTACATCCTATCAGGAAGTAAGATCAGGAAGGTTTGTTATCCTTACTTCACTGTCGGAAAAGGGAGACAGAGAGAAGCTAAAAGTACTGCCTAGGGCTGCCAAAACAGCTTGTGGCAATACAGGGACGGGATTTCTGCTCCCACATGTGCAGCCAGCTATGTTCACCTGCAGCTGGATTGGATACTGCCTGCAGCATCTCCTTCAGCCCACCAGATCTGCAAGAAGCTGACCTTATGCTAGGACAGGACCCAGCCAAACAGGTGATCAAAGCTGGAGATCCATGCTCTTCGCTCCAACAGGGTATCTAAGCAGTCAGCCAGAGCTGCTTAGGTAGAAGATTTTGTTTCTATATACCAAATGAAAATGGGGAAAGGGAAAGAACAGTATCAAGAAAGATACTTTAGGACAAGCACCTTACAAATATTCTGTATCCATCACTTCAGGCTGCAGTACCTAAACCTGTCTGCAATTCTGCTTGTAGCTGAGGGAGCAGGTGGATGTGCAAGGGGAGGGAAACCACTGGAGATGCAATGATCACATTAGATTCTTCAGACAAAACACAACAGACCTTGAAGGGTTTGTGGCACAGTAGTCTATAGTCAGAGGCAACATCAGAAATTTATCAGAAATTTTCTGACACTCTATACCTTTGGACAGGACATTGTGTCTATAGCTTTGTATCTAAAAACGTCTGATGAACATGCCACAGAAGAAAGCAAACTTGAAAAATGAAACCTAAGAGTGCACAGTGAGAAACTTCATATTTTTAACCTGAAAGAAGAGAAAAAAAGAAAATTTTCCCACAGAGAAATTTTTTCCCACAGAGTCAGAATTTATTAGCAAGGGAAAATCAATTAATGTTATTCCTCCTTCACTATCCATGTCCAGACACATGGTCTAGGCTAAGATGTGAGGCATCTCCACATTTTTAAAGGCATAAGGGAGACAGGGCAGGGTAGTATCACACTTTTCCTGAGGAAAAATAAGAGAGAATGAGGGGAGTGGGAAAAAATGTATCTGCAACAGCTAATTGCTCATTAAAATTAGGTTTTATCTACACTACATATAAGGCATTCCTTAGTGTTAAAAGGAGTGAGCAGTGCTAGATATGTTTGCATTAAATGAATCATAAAATATTTTTAATATTATGGATAATATTAAGAGGGTTCTATTAACAAATAATTCTTTGAGTAGGCACAAACGGCATACATCTAAATCAAGAAAAAGAAAGTGCTGAAAGAGAGAATGTGCCAGTACCATTAACTCATCTACCTGAACTTCTGCAAAGTGTTGGGTGCTGTCCCCACACAACACCCTGGTCTCTAAATTGGAAATACGTGGATTTGATCAATGGACCACTTGGTGGACAAGGAATCGGCTGGCTGGTCACCCTCAAAGAGTTGTGGTCAACAGGTGGATGTCCACATAAGATCAGTGATGAACAGCATTCCTCAAGGGTTGGTACTGGGACTAGTGCTGTTTAATATCTTGTTGACGACATGGACAGTGGAATTGAGTGCACCCTCAGCAAATTTGCTGATGATGCAAAGATGTGTGGTGTGGTTGACATGTTGGAGGGAAGAGCTGCCATCCAAAGGGAACTTGAAAGGCTTGAGAGGTGATCCCATGCCAGCCTCATGAAGTTCAGTAAGGTCAAGTGAGAGGTCCTGCACCTGGGTTGGGACAATCCCACAAATACAGGTTGGGTGGAGAATGGATTGAGAATTGCCCTGAGGAAAAGGACTTGGGGGTGCTGGGTGTTGAGAAGCTCAACATGAGCCAGCAATATGCACTTGCAACCCAGAAAGTCAACCATATCCTGGGCTGCATCAAAAGTGTGGCCAGCAGGTCAAGGAAGATTCTTCCCCTCTATTCTATTCTCATGAGACCCCACCTAAGTACTGTGTCCAGCTCTAGGGTCCCTGATTCAAGGACATGAAGTTGCTGAAGTGAGTCCAGAGGAGGGTCAGAGAGCTGATCAGAGGGCTGCAGCACCTCTCGTAGGAAGACAGCATGAGGAGGTTGTGGTTGTTGAGCCTGGAGAAGAAAAGGCTCTGGTGAGACCTTATAACAGCCTTCCAGTACCTGCAGGGGCCTACAGGAAATCTGGGGAGGGACTTTTTATAAAGGCATGTAGAGACATGACAAGGGGAAATGGCTTTAAACTGGAAGAAGGCAGATTTAGGTTAGACATTAGGAAGAAATTGTTTACTGAGCATATGGTAGAACACTGACACAGTTTGCCCTGGGGAGTTGTGGATGTCCCCTCCTTGGAAGCCAGGTTGGATGGGGCTTGGAGCAACCCAGTCTAGTAGGAGGTGTCCCTGCCCACATATGGGGGTTGGAACTAGATGATCTTTAAGGTCCCTTCCATCCAAAACCATTCTATGATTCTATGAACTCATAAACAACAATGAAGAATTCAGAAATGAGTCTGTGCACAGGTACTTAACTCTTTATATTAAGAGATGGTTCTTGTGAAAAAAATCTGCATCGAGAAACATAATATGCCGAAGTATAGACATGACAGCGTACTATGTACAATACTGAGAAAAGTACAGACTGCAGTGCATAGGAATTGTGTTTTGCTGGTTCTGCAGGTTCCAGAATGAAGTTGTGTATTCAAACTATTTATAATTTTAAAAAGAATTCTTATAAATAAAACTACAGCAGTAATATTTCTATAACTACCCTAGCAATTATTTCATTGCCTATTCTGAGACAAAAATACATAATGCACAGTTATTTTGAATTTTTCTCCAGATTTTTTCTTGACAATATTTCTTGATACAGACTAGAAAAAGAAACAAAACTGAAAAAGCACAAGTCACCTTTTATTCCTGAAAATTTTGGGCTGCTTTTTTTCCAAAACACTTCTATTCCTGCATTTCACAGAGGTTCTAGATGCTATGGTATGTGCCAACAGCTAATAGACCTTAAAAAAGAAGCAGTACACCTGATGTGCACAGACACAAAACTTCATGGGTTTCAGTCAACCTCCCATTCTGAGTCCCTCTTCCCTGAAAACACCTTTGTATTAAAAGACTTCCAGAAGATCCTACTCAGTAGGATCCTTTGCACTGTCAGAGTTACAGCAGGAAAAAATACATCCACTGTCTTTGAAGCTAGTTTCAAGTGTTCATTTAACAGTGGGAAATATTAAACCAAACCCTAAAGAAAAAGTTGCCTGGCACTCTACTGATAACATTTTGGATGATGTTTCTGTTGCCTGTTATTTTTTTAAAAAATCTCTCTTTGATGACTTAGCATAGAGCCTCAGGAGGTATTCTTCCCTTGCTAATTTACCTTGATTTCTATTCCCAAGTGGTTTCTCACCTGTCAACACATCCCAAAGCTTTTAATGGCTTCCTGACATTAAGCAATACCGTAAATTTTCATGAGTTCCATTACATTTTAATTGACTAAGTTTTTAGGAAGCCCATCATCACTAAGTCCCAACACTGAAATAAACATATGATGGAAAAATTAAGTGGTTACAGACATGGCATTGGACTTTCAGCCTAGGGAACAGGGCAACGCTGGTTGAAAGGGAGGAACACAGGCACAAGACATCTGACCAGCCTCTTTTCTTCTCTCTGCAAATCTATTCATAGCAAATAATCCTCAGTCAACCAAGCTGCCTAAACTCACTTTTACTCTGCTGACCAAGAGCACTAGGCTACTCCTCTACACGTGACAATTCTTCAGTGACAGAAGTAATTTCTCATGTCATCAACAAAGCACCGAAACAGCCTAAGAGTAAGAAAAGACACATACATAGTACTGACATTTCCTGGCCTTTTTACAGCTTGTACACCTCTCTTTCTCATCACCTGAAGGTTTTGAAGCAGATGCAACAGGCATTGCTCTTGCTCCCTACTGCAGTCAGCCAAAGAGCTCAGCTTTGACCCCAGGTGGGGATGGAGTAGCATTACCATCTTGTGCTCTGCTGGAGACCAAACTTCTGCAGTCCTGCTGAGACAAACAGGCCAAGGATACAGGATTCCTGCCAGTCGTCCTTGGGCTCACGGGAAGTAGACGTTCGACAAAGTGTCTGACTTAGGATCTTCAGCCCACCAACTTACCCACACTTTCCCGTCTCTTTCACGGGATGAAGTGCAGTGGGTGCTGCTGCTGGTCCCACGAGAGAACACCCCTGCTGCTAGCCAGCCCAAGCCCCAGCCATGCTCCTGCTCCAAAATTAAGGTGCTGGCAGCCAGAAAAAGGCAAACAGTGCTGATTCCCCTGCAAGCCTTTGTGTGTAAGAGGCAATAGCCAGGGCAAAAAAAGCTTGTACATCTTTCTCATATGCCACAATAAAAAGCACATGTGAGGAGAAGGCTGAGAGGCAGAGCAAACATAGGGAGGCATGGAAGGACACCTAAGTGTGGCTATTGGTCTTACCCAGCCAATACACATAGAAATTATTTCTCCACCCAGCTGGTATGTCAGTATTTCACCATAATATGCAAAGTGCCTTGACTCTTTTACAGTCCCACCCCTTTTATGCTCCCTAGACAGAGGCATGCAAATAGCCAACCTAAAGAAGCAGACACCAGTGTAAGTTCAGGCTTGTCCATGACAGACACAGTTTTACACTTTGTGGGTCACTAAGTTCCTGAAGCCAGTCAGATCTTGAAGTATCAACACCAAAATTCACTCAAATGGCTAATTCCTACAAATTACCTCATTTGATAGTGGACTATCAGATTAATAATCGGTACTAAGAGAAACATGCAGACTACTGTTCATCACCAGCAACAACTGTAGGGTTGGTTAATTATGAATGTACACTTAGAATTCTGCCTTTAGAATAGTGTGATTCCAATTTTAAAAATGCTTTCTTGGCAGCTTCCATCTAATGCCATAAATCTCTACACTTCATACTTTGTAACACAGCAAACAATAGTGACAAGAAACAGATCACTTTACATGCTCTATTATAAATCCAGTTTTTACTAATGGCATTGTACTCAAACTTTACAGTTTACCTAGCATTCCAGAAATTCATCAGTTGTACAGACAAAGTCATATAAAAGGCTTACATTTTAAATACATCACAATATAATTCTTTTCATCAATACTTAGAATCATTTACATTCAAAAAGACTTTTGAGATCATCAAATCTAAACGTAAACCAGCACTGACAAGTCCACCACTAAACCATGTCCCTGTGTGCCATATCTACATGTCTTTAAATACCTCCAGGGATGGTGACTCAACCATCTCCCCGGGCAGCCTGTTCCAGTGCTTGGGACAGCACCAAAAATAGGTGTAACTCTGCAGAGAACTCAATTCTGTCTTCATGACTGGTTTGATATGATTTATATTTCTTCAGCTTTAGAACTGTGAAACAATTTTCTAGACAGCTGAACCACATCACAGAAGTAGGGGCATTACCAAAAAAGAAATACAAGACATGACATAATCACATATGCCCCTTCCCATATCAATCAATTTCATACACCCCTCTTGCACAATACAGATACACACTGAGCCATGTGCAAACCCGTTCCGTGTAATTGCCCATTACCGCTGCAATGATGGGATGCATCTGAGTGAGCACGGGGAGGGAAATGCAGAACTTTCCACATTTTGTTCATGAAATGTTCAGACTTTAATCTATGATAATGGATGGGGATTTACAAAAAAACAAAGAAATGCTTATGGGCCCTATGGTATGGGTAACAGTCCAGCTGAAAAAAAGCTGAGCTCAACAGAAGAGAGACACTCAGTGCACGGCCTCTTTTGGCACTGCATTAAGTTGTGTGCTACTCTCTTTTATAGTCTAAATTGATTCTATTTAATTTTAGCTTATAGAAGACTACTAGAATAAATTATATTTATCTATTGACATTAAACAAATATAAAATGTACTCTGCTGAAACAGAGTCCAGAACTAGATGTCTGTCAATACACAGATGTGCCTCATATTGTGTGATTGACTAAAATTGCACACAGAACTGGCAATTCGAAAATTCTGAACCAAAATCATAATATGCTGGCTTTCATTTCAAGCTGAACAGGGACCGTGTAGATGCCAGCTGAGGCCCTAACATAGGTTCAATTAGTCGTGATAACATCCTATATATGTTTTGTGCAGTTTTACCTGCTGTAAGACAGGTTGTATCCAGGAATAGTGTACCTACAGGATTTCACAAACCTTCTTCTCTTGCTCTTACACTGCCAAGCCCCTTCCAGCACCAACAGCTCCTGCTGTATCAGTGAGAAAGTGCTTCCAATGGGGAAGAATGTGTTCAGAACAAACACCTTTCAGCAGGTGTATATGTGACATTTGCAAAGACTGGTTACACAAATGGGTATAAGCAATTGCTTGTTAGGCTTGTTCTTTTGAGGATTTTCTTTGAAGACACTAAGAAGAGTCTTAGTTGTATCATGATGGCACACAAAAGCATCCTCACAAACTAATCTCCCTCTTTTCTGACCTCTGCAGTTTTCTGGCTTTGCTCTGTCACTATCATCTTCTTTGGTCTCCTTAATGCTCTAGGAAAAATCCTTCCACATACTTAGCACCTTCAACTACTGCAAAAGTGAATTAAATGGAAGCTGAAATCATTAGCAACTGAAAGGAAATTACTCTAACAGGACAGAGGGCATTGAGCTAGAATAATTTCCAAGGGTGGCAGTTCCCTGTCTGAATGTCCATGGGGTTACCATTCAAAGCTTCTCTATACTCATGACACATCCAGTCCATTCAAGATCGCAAGCTCTTTCCCAACCAAGCACATCATTCCTGGAAATCACATCAAAAACCATCATCCACCATTTTTCAAACCAGTGTGAATCAGAGCACATTTTGAAAGGCATGTCCCCAGCAAGATGGATTTGATTTTCTGCATGATTTCAACTATTATTTTGTCATTCTTAAGGGCCTGAATTGAGACATAATTTAACCCAAAGACTTTAGGCACTGGTATGACCTTTGCTGTACCACCAAGGTCCATAATGGGAAGTAGGTTTTAAAATAGCCTCACCAGAACACGTCTGAGTCTTTCCCCAGCTGGGACTTAACAGTAACCATCAGAACAACTTCTTCCAGTCTGGGACTGCCAGCCGGGGAGTCCTCGCAACTGTGACAGGGGCCAGAAGCCACTCCCACATTTGTCCTCCAGCTATAATCAAAACTAAATGCAGGACTCTAGTCCTTTCCCACTTTCCTGATTTTTGTTAATACCAGTTTTTGACAATCTCTTCCAGTCCCTGGCTTCTGGAATGTTTTTTGCACTGGTTTATACTCCAGCCCCTTGGGATCAGTCATGCAGCCTTGAATCCTCAGAATCACTGTTCCATTAAAATAAAAAACCCCAACCAAACAAAAACACCACATAGACTTCCTAGGATAATTTTAAGCTTTTTACTTCATTTTCACTTTAATTTACACATCTTTTTATTCCATGTTTTTTTCTAAATATTTCCACACTGATTCAAAAAAATGCAGCTGTTCGTTACAAAGGTACAACCCCAAGTCAATAGACTTCAGCTAAAAAAAACCTGTGTGATAGTTTCAGTAAAAACCTCATAATTTTCTCAAGCAAAACTCTAGTATTACAAGCATTCATGTAGTTTTAGTCTTCCTTGTCTATTATTGCATACTGTTACCAACACGTGTATTTACAGCTAAAAACTCTTCTGAGTTTTGGCCCTGAGTACTACTTGCATATGAATCTTGACTTTATGTCTGCCAGAATTTATCCTTTTTTATTCTGCTAGAAGATAACTGACTTACCATTGCCATAAAAGGGACAGAGCTTCAAGCACAATATGAAAATTCCTGGAATGTCTGAGTCTACCCTCACTTAGCTAATTTTTTCTCTTAATATGAGCACTATGAATACAAACCATTAATGTACTGATTTTTTGCAAAAATTTTGTTCCAGTTCTTTACAGCTCTGTAAGTCCATACCAGTACAATTTTTCAGCCTTATTTGGGCTTCATTACAATCTTAGGATTTATGTCAAGGCCTTTAGATTATCAAATATTTCAACAGAAGTCTTTAGTACACTAGAAAACAAGTTTTCTTCCACTAGAGAAACAACTGGTCTAATAAGACCAAGAGACTTACTATACCCAGTCAGCACATAACTATCCAGTGAAAATGGCCTAATTTGTTTTATCCCTTAGCTACAACTGCAACATTTGTCATGAACAAAAAAAAGGAAAGGGAAAAAAAAAAAAGAGAAAGCCTTTATCATTCTGGTATCTGCATCCTAACTTAAGGACCCCATAAATTATCTAGTAAAATGGAACCAGCTAATAAATACATTTTTCCCTAAGTTAGTGATTATTTGAATGAAAGATTACATAGTTCACTGTGAATTTTCAATACCTGTATCTACAGATATAATTCTTACATAAGAATGGTATCAACTATATTGATGCATTACAACACTTTCACCCATGAAACTTCTTAGAAATGTTCTATCAAGTTTATGCCCCAGTATTAAGATCACATTTTCATGTAAAGAAGATGTAGGAGAGGGCACCTTGGCTAGAAGGAAGGTTGATCATCTTGGTGAAACCACAGACCTCCAATTAGACAAACATGGGCAATAAAAGGCTGGTCACTGATTGTTAAAGGTAGATAGAGGAGATGAAATGTTAGTTGTCTCAAGCCATTTTCTTCTATCAAATGCTAGGGAACACCACCAGACTTCTGGCATCTTGTACAAAGTTCAGCATTTTGGTTTTTCAGCATTTGAGAACTGATTTGGGGCTTTCATTGTGTTGCAATTCAGAAATGAAGAATGGAGTCTGCAAAATCGAGCTCTTCAGCACATCTCCTCTGCTCCCACCCCAACACCTGGACAGGATTCTCCACTGAGGTGACAAACTTCACCTAAAAGCTTATTTCTGCTTCCCAATCGCAGCATCTGAAATGTTCTTTAAGGTATGCAAAGTTATCTACAGACAGAATAATGGATAGTTGGTCTCCTGCTTCAATGTATAAGTGGCTCTATCTCGTCTGAATGCAGAAGAGCTTATTCACGAGGCTTTTAATGCAAATATTCTAGTTCTTCCCACTAATCCCCATGTATTAAACTAATTCTTGTGTTTATTTTATAACTTTGATAATTTCTTCCACCAGTTCCCTCTCAGCCAATCTTGAAAACCTTCATCTAAAAATGCTGACTCTGCCACTGCTACTAGCAGATGAAAGCCACAAAGATGAAAGAAAATTAACTACTACTTCGCAATTTGTTTACTCTACGCACTCGACAGCACTTTTTGTTTAGTCCTTTATATTGTTCTGTTGAAGATGCACACCCTTCCTCAGACCCTGCAAGAGGCTGTTTGCCAGCAGCAGTAAAGGTGAAGGCAGCAGGAGCACGCACAGAGAGAAAACGCAGAGGAAAGGAGGGGAGCAGAGGATGTTTAGTATTTCTTTCCTTAGATCCACCCAAAAAACCCCTCCAAACTACATAAAATTCAATAAAAGTAGCTAAATAACTTTGCTAAAAACATAGTTACATTTTCTACGAAATAGGTTGGCACAATTTTGGAAAACCTCAGGCCATTTATCTTGGCATATGTGTGAGGACAGCATCCTTTTGATACGCTACATGAAGGTAACATAGGGACAAATAAAGAAAAAAAAACAAGAAACCCCCACCCAGCTCTTCTTTTCTCTCTTCTTCCATTTCATCTTTGGACATGCCTCTTTTATTAAGTTACAGTAAGGCAATCCAGGAAAAAAAAAAAAAAAAAAAAAAAAGTTTTTTTGTGGGCTGTGAGGCAACAGTGACTCACCCTCACCCGAGCATATTCCCAGCTGACAGCTCCCAGGGCACCTGCTGCCTGCTCCCACACTGCAGCACCTTGCACCAGAACTGCATCAGTGCCACTGTAACATCCCAACACAGACAGGAAAGCAGGACTACTGGTCTCGCCAGAACTCATATGCCCAAATTTTCAGATGCTCGATGACTTCACCAGTCAGAGAAGAAAAAGGGTATGTGCTACCACCCACACACATTCACCTAGGCTAAGATGACTGAGGATTTTATAAACCTTCAGGTTTCTAACATTTTTTTATAATTTTTTTTTGCCCATGTTGGAAATGCAATGGAAGCACAATATAAGAGGTCCTAAGAAATACATATGTTAGATATTGGATCAGCCAAAGTGGTAGGAAGTGAATGCATAGTAGAACAGAGAAGTGATTCTAAATAAATGCTACTGTACATTTTTCAAAACATAGAAACCTTATCCAAGCTCTTCCTTCTGTATGAGAGTATCTCAAGAGATAAAGGAAGGTCAAACAGCCATCTTTTTAGCCTTTGAAATATCTACTGAAACCTGCTTATTTATACACTTATATTTTTCTCAGTACTAAATAGGAACTTAAAGCTAAAATTGAAACAACTATTTTTTATTAAATCTGTGATCATCCTTTTCTGTTTTATATCTGTTATATGTGTATGTTTTCTATTTTCTGTTTTACACATTTGTATCTTTCAGTATGGAAGGTACTTGTCACTGTTGGGTCTTCTTGGATTTTCTACTTATATTCTTCATGAAAAGCACATTTGTCCTTTACTGCAAGTCCCTCCAGATTAGAATACTGTAATTATACTGACAGTGTTTCAATTTATTCCGTAGTTTACTTCCACAGTGCCCAAGATACTGCTATATAAAGACTCCTGGAAGGCTAATGCTACATACTTTTCTGATGCATTAAATCACCAAGAATATTCCCAGTCACTCGCAACACTGAGGATCAAAAATCTATCTTCCCACATCCATCATTAAATTGCAGCAGTACTTCACACCTTCAAATTCTCACTAAAGGCACAGGTTGCTATTCCATAGTCAATGGCCAAATTCTTCCCTTTGACCAAATTTTGCAAGGTGGTCAGGGCCGTTGTGATGGGAACGTCAACAGAAATTCTGGGAAGGGAGCACTATGTAACTTTTAAACACTGATGAAGTAAGTCAATTTATTCTCATGTTGAGCTGTTGAATCTTCCTTTGTTTAGTCTAGTTCTATAAAAAGAACAATATTCATAAGCCTATCCCTAGAGATGTTTTCTGACATTTTAAACAATTGTCTTAGCTGCCTGCAGAAGCTATCCTACATTTCTCTACATGATCAAGGCAACTGACAGTATATACATCCAACCTAATTATAGCCCAGGATTATATACGCCAAAGGGAGGAGTTGCAGTGACACACCACAGTAGTCCTGCAGGCATGTGATACACACAAAGGTTCAGAAACAAAAACTCAGCTACTTGGAATGACAGTCCAGGAAGGCACTTGCCTGTGTTGACGCTCAACAGCTGGCTCCAGGAATGAAGGTCACGGGGATGAGTCAGGACTGACTGCTCAGGGAGGTTCAGGGACCACACTCTCCAACACAGCTAGCAGCACACAGGTATGTGTTCCCAAAACAGCCTACCCTTCTCTCCTGACTCTGACACCCCATGCCATGATGCTGGAGAAAAATTGCAGAGGCAAGGATGTTCTTCTGGGGGCAAGGAGTCACCAGGCTTGACCCCCTTGCTTCCAGAAGTGGCCAAGCATTTTATTCTGTACTACGTACAGAATATTGACTGAATAACTCTCCGCTGCTGGGGGTGGACAGATGAACACAGGACTACTGCTTCCCTGGCAAGTTCTCCTCACCTTGGGCTGGAAGGCCACCATCCTATCCACACTCTCAAGGACCTCTGGTGCACTCTTGGCTGCTCTAGTTCTCATACCTCTTCCTGCCAAGGAAGGACTGTACTTTTTCGACAAGGAAGAAAAGGGAGCACTGTACTTTTCTTCAGACCCTCCCCACACTCACTACAATCTGACAGGGAAAACTCAACCCCATTTCCCTGTGAAGCCCTCTAGCCCAAGAGATGCTTAACTTAATGGAAGTCATTTGGGTCTCTCTATCTGGCCACATTTTCTGAATTCAAGTGACAATATCTCTGTCCTGATAAGTGTTAGCCCTGACTAACACTTGTCAGGGTTTGTTAGACATGTTCTTGATATTGACAAGTCCTTGAGGACATGCAGGGACAAGGATGTCTAATGGCCTTTAGGGCATAGGTCTCTCACCATCGAAGACAACAGCAGCCCCAGACATGATGGGCTGGAGAAGGCAGGTGCCCTACCCAGCCTTATTTCACTAGTAAAAGCACACCCAGATGAAGTCCTGTCAGTCATTCACTCACTCATATGACTTCTCTTAAGCCACACGCCAGAAGCCCAAGCTATTTCTTTTATCTGTTCTCAGTTTATCTGCCTTGTACTTACTCCTCCCAATAAACCACGTTAAAGGAACAGAAAAATTTTTCAGGCTAGTTGGAAGCAATTTATTTATTTTTGCTTTTGGCCTAGAATCAGACTACAGCCCCAAATACAATTTAAAAATAGGAAAAGTGACACGAGCAAGGCGTGAGAGCGACACAGCAGAGTCTCCTCCACCCAGCCATAGACAGGGCAACGCTCCCCAGACGGGTCTTACCCGGGGACAGGAATCTCCTGGTCTCCCACCAGCGTGTCCCCAGCTGCCACCACATGCTCAGCAGTACTGGTGGAATCAACAGTGCCCTTGTGGAAAAAATGATGCATGCTGTTATCACTGTTTTGGCCTGCCTTCTGCTAGTAGCTGGATAGTTGCTCTCAGCTCTGGCCTGGCTTCTGTTTTGCCAACAGCAAAAAAGCGGAAAGGGAGATGGGTCAGGAACACAGCAAGACCACTAAGCCCACCCCCAAGTGGCAGTGAAGTGGAAGCCAACTCGCCCCAGAGCTCAAGCGCAGCCAGGAGATCCTACTCCCTTCCAGAAAGCACAAGGGCTGGCACTGCAGCAGAACTGACATGGTACCAAAACACGAAACTGAGATTTCCACGGCATTGTCATCTCTCAACCAAGCAGTACTAATGTTAGGAAATGGACTTTCTTCAAAGGAAATGGCAGCCTGAAGAGTGTCAGAAATGAGAGCCCCTGCAGAGATTCATCAAAACAAGCTTCTCCTTTATCTGTCTCGTGGGAGCAGCCTCTCAGACTGACCTGGAAACATCTTAATCAACTGCCCTGTCTTCCAATCTGCTCTCTTTATAATTTGAAAATCAATCTCCTGAGAAGAACATAGATGAGTACAAAAAGACCAGACTGGCTATAATTAATATTTTAATTGTAGCTGATCAACACAAAAACCACTGAGCTTCCAGTGACACATCTGGATGTATTTTATAGGGCCACACTACAACCTGTGAGAGCTGCCACAGAGCAGCTCCTTTTTCTGTACTGAAGCACATGATCCTGACAGTAGCTGGCTCAAGTCTGGCTTTGCTACGTCAAATGCCTCTGTGAGAGCAGCCCTTCCAAATTTCCTTGTATGTATTTAATCATGGATCTGTCAGTGGTAAAAGCAATTTTTCACTGCCAGCTCTGTTACACTGCAGAATCACCAACAGCGACATAGCACAAGCCACTTTTGCTATATTTCATTCAAAGGCACAATCTGAAGTCTTAGATAGCTATCCCACCACAACAACAATGCACATCTGAAGAAACACTTTTTCTTGTGAGGGTGACGGAGCACTGGCACAGATTGCCCAGGTCTTCATCCTTGGAAGTATTCAGCCCTTGGCTAGACACAGCCCTGAGCAGCCTGCTGCAGTTGGCCCTGCTCTGAGCAGGAGGTTGGACAAGATTATCTCCAAGGTGTTCTCCAGCCTCAGAAATTCTGAAGAAGGCCATAGGTCAAGGAAGAATATGACAAGACTGTGGCTTAGCAAATAAGATTTTTTTTTTTTATCTAGCTAATATAATAGTTAGATAATAGTATCCCCCCTGCCTCTGGGGGAAGGAAAGATCCAGCACCATTTTCTGCAGGAGAAAAGTGATTGCTCCATTCAGCCTACTGCAAATAGTACTGGAGACAACCTGGCCTACCACAGTCTTCTGCTAACACAACAACTCTTTAAATGTAAACAGTGAGAATGCATTCCTCTGAGGACCATGTGCACACTAGGCCAGATGGGTCAGTTCTCCAAAAGCAGAAGTAAGAGGTCCTGCCCAAGTGCAGAGTGGATCACACCATCCAGCCACAATCACTCAGAGGCATCAGCCCAGCTCAAGGGCCTCTAAAGACAAGCCACTCACTCAACCACCACCCATGCCTGGCATGCTGCCAGCCAACAGCAGTCTCCATCACCTTTTGGGAAGTTGCTAGTGACAGGCAGCAGGATGGAGCTGGGGACAACACTAAAAGAACTGCAGTGATTGAGTGGCCACCCATGCATTTCTGAAGGTAACAAGAATGCAACTTTCACAGCATGCTGGTGTTGCCTACTGGCACTGGGGAGGAAGTCTGCCATTAGCATAGCATAGAAAGAATGGTTAGTTATAGGGATAACTTCATAAAGTGACTAACAGCTCCAGGTTATATTTTAAGGAATCTTGATTTTAATGAAACGATTTATCTGGCACACAAAGGACACTTCTAAAAAGAAACCTCTTCAGAGTTGCTACAGAAGACTGGAATTTAACAAGCACATCTGCCCTAGGTAGTTTTCTGTCTTTGACTGACAGTCATGGTTAAACCAAAGACTTCACAGCACAAGATGGAAACGTATCTCACAGATACTTATACCCCTAGGAATACCAAATTCAGAACTGAAATGTGAATAATTTACTTCAAAACGTTTTAATTAATTAAAATTAATTATAGTCTGGAAAAAAAACAGCTTAATGAGCTTAATGCCACATGATGGGTGAATCTCCTCAAACCTGCATCACTGAGTGATTCACTGCAATCACAATAAGCCTAGGAGCAATAAGCTGACATTATCAGCCTAGGAGCAACAGGTAAGACAGCAGAAATTCAATGCATTTCTTGCTTCAGCTGGTTGAAGGCACACTACTGTACCCATGGTCAGTCACACAGAGATTTCAGACTTCACAAAAGAGCTTAATTTCACCTGAAACTGCAAAAGAAGAGTTTAAAACAACCCTTACCAGTGCTTTCTTTACAGATTACTAATGCCAGATCCTATATTTATAGCAGAAAGAACAAACAAAATCCAACTGTCCTTGGCTACTGAAGTTTTCCTGCACTCCTGAATTTCACTGCATCAACCTAATCAAATGCAAGAAACCAAGGAGACACGAAAGGATGCCCTGTTTCAAAGTACTATGTCAAATGCCCTTTACTTAGAGGTAAAGAAGGAACAACACAAATACTTCAGGAGAGCCAGAAAAGAGAGTCCTTTAACTTAAGGACAGCGGATAGCTAATATCTCAGTGATAAAATTAGCTCCCAGAGCAAAACTTTCAGACTACTTGCATACTTTCGATTTTAAATGTCTGTGGCTGAATCTGGATCCATCAGGAAAGGTGCCAGCACAGAACTTTAACCATTAACATCAGGATCCTTCCTGGTCTCCCAGCCCATCGCGGGGGTCAAAGGCAGTGAGCACAGCACTCCGAGTCCTGGCAACCACTTCTTTTTCCCACTCCAATGCTCACCTTTTTTTATTACTGTTATCTATTTTATTTTATTTATTTTTTATTTGTAGTTTTTACCCTAGAGCTACAACTTGCTACTTTTAAGCCCGGGGTGGCTGCGTGCTTCTTTATATTCCCTCCCCAGCCAGCGGCGCTCCTTGCCGAGCCGTGGGAGTGCGACGGGGCCCGTCCCCAGACCCCCGCCGCCAGCCCATGGGGGAGACCGGAACCCCAGGCGCGGTGCCGGCCGCCCCGCTCCGCGCCCGCGGAGGAGGGCCGGCGAGGGGGCGCAACCNNNNGGGGTGACGGACGGGCGGAGGGGGGAGGTGCGCTGCTTTCTCGCCCCACACCGCCGCGGCTGCCCGGGAGGGCACGGCAGCGCGGTGCGCAACGGTGCGGAGCGGGCGGCGGAAGGGGCCGGGGCTGGGGAAGGGGTCGGAGTTTTCGCTCTGCCCGGCCCGTCGGGGTCCGTTTCCCCGCGGGTGGCTGCGCAGCGGCGGGACAGCCCCCGATACCCCCTCTGGGATCGGCCCTGTCGGTGGGGCCGGTGTCCCTTCCCCGGCAGCGGCGTCGCCGCACCCGGGGACCTCCGCCGAGGGGAGCGGCGGTACAGGCGGGCTCTTCTCTGCCTTGCAGGGGCGGCCGTCCGGAGGGAGGAAGCCCTGAGCCGAGCCCCCGGGCAGGGAAGGAGCGAAAATGGACATCTCGCAGCTTCCTAGTGCACGCATTTTTATTAGGCAGTAAGTAATTCCGTTCGGAAGGCTTTTGGAAGTAACTTTTTTAAAGTCGTATTGTCAGCTTTAACTGCGGCGTTTTATCACGTGTTTGTTCTGTGCTAGCTGGAAACAATATCGTGTTTATTCACCTTTCCCTGCAGGGATCTGGGGCTTCTGCTGATCCTGATGGAAGTCGTGCTGTCGGACGTCAAAGTGGATGGTGTAAGTAAAATGCGTTATGATTTTTACTGAGGAACGAGGAGGAAAAGCAGTTTCCTTGGTACCAGAAAGTCAGGAACTGCGTTTTCCTTTGCCAGATGGCTTATCTATCATTCCACTAAAAGTAACAACCAACAAATCGTCTCTGCAAGCCCTACAGATTACTGTCTTCAACAAAACGATGTTTAACAGGGAGTCCTAAGGTTTCAGTGTCAGGTTGTTTGAAGTGTTCCTCTGTTACTTTTGCTCTGATTGGGTAATTTGTTAAAGCAATAGCAAAGCAAGCCCCAGAACGCCTTCGTTGCAGTAAGTACCAAGACAGATGCGTGGGACAAAAATGCAGTGCTAAAGATACCAGAGGGTACTTTGAAGAAGTTAACCTGCAGGTGAAATATCTTAAGTACAGGTATCGCCTGAGGGCTTAGATGTTGAAGCTATGGCATATTTTTACAAATCAGAGCCATGTTTATACAGAAATTGTTGTTTAAATTAAATTGTTAAGTCAAAAAATGAAAATTGGTAAGTAAGATGCTATATGGGTGGTTTCCAAGTGGTTTCCACCTGAGTTGTTGATGTAAACAGAAGTTATTAAAACCTGAGGTTATTGTCACAAGGATGCGAAAGGAGTGTGAAATAATGTACATAGTAGTGCAACTGTTACAAAGCTGAGTGAAATTAATTGAAAGGTTGGCATGAATGCGAGAAGTTTTTGGATCAGGCCTGCATCCTGCAGACTGAAGGATTGCCAAGACTTGGCTGGTGGCTGCATTTGTCTGCCACCAAGCCTGGGTGAAGCTCTATGGTCATGTGCAAGCAGAACCTTGATTACATTCTTTCAAAAGGTATCTTATATGTATTTTAATCCTACTCTCTGCAGCTTTCACCCCTACTTTATGACTTGCAGGTAACTGATGTGGTTACATCTTTGTGGTGATAGGTCATAATAAGTAAGGGGATGGGAAACACTAAGACTTTTGCAGCAGGTGGTATGACACACGATAATTTTGCACTTGAGCTGTAGTTGGCACTGCTCATCAGTCTGTGTGGCTGGTTGGTGTCTCCACGCCATGGCTGAAGAAGAGGTGGCAGACTGGGGGGACCCACAGCTTCATGGGAAAGCACCTCAGTGAGGACCTCAAGTGTTATGTGCTGCTTTTCTTTGCCTTGTTTTGACAGAAACATTCTGCTGAGTAGTGCTAAATGGCTGATAATATTTCCATAAGCTGTGGAAACTTGAGCAGGCTGGTCACAACACAAGTGTTTTAGATTCAGTGATGAGCTGGTACAAAAAGGCTGCTTTTTTTGGTATGTCTCTTTTTATGAAGTTGTGCTGTAGGTGTGTATCATGATACCTAAGCTTCAGCTACAGCATAGGCTAATTCATTCTCCTTCATGTTCTTGCTTGTAGACTGCAGGCTGCAGTGTTAACATAGTGGTATACCAAAGAGCTGTTGGAGCTACTTCAGTTAGCGGATGCAGTCTGGCCCTGGCTGCTTAAATCTCCACGTGCTGTTTTTTCCAGAGTATCTTAAAAGAGTAAAGTGGAGATCTGATTTCCCTGATTTAACAGTTAACTAAGGTGGTGGCTGCACAGAAGATGAAGCACCTGAGGGAATGTGAGCGAGGAAGTTTGGTCATGTTTCCATTAGAAATTAGAGCTTCATTGGCACCAAAATACTTCTCCCATTTTCCACCCATATGCCACTCCCTTCCCTTGTCCAGCACAGGTATTTCTGTAGTCATGTGGTGAACGAATTGAGAAATTACTTGTTGAAACTAATCAGCACCCCAAAAGAGAAGAGGGATGAGAGCTAACTTTAGCCTGGATCAGATCACCACTTGTATTCATAGAAACTTGGGCTGGCACAGGACTGGGAGCAGGCATCTGGGGGTGGGAGGAGGGTTGGGCTTGCAGTGACAGCTCTGGCCGATGTGTTTGCCAGCTGACAAAGTGGGAGCATGTGGGAAGCAGCAGCACCTGAGTAATTGTAGGTGGGTTGCTGGAAGTCATATTCTTTATATTGTAATCCTGTTTGTCACCTTGAATCCTCTACTATTTGTTACACTGATTGATGTGGTAATGTTATGAAGTGTTTTATTAGCTTAGATTAAAAAAAAAAAATGCTGTGAATTATTAAAGTCTGTGGGACCAGATCTTAAAAGTCATGGTTCTCCCCTGTAACATGACAAGAAGAGCAGCTGAGTTTGACAGCCATGTATATGTGAATGAGTTACAGCTGCTGGACATAAGTGTTGTTGAATGAGTGAAATTGCATATAGGAAGAAACTGGAATGAGATTACGGAGAAAGCCAGGGAGGAGGGACAGAGTAAGAGGGTAACTCAGAGCATTTGACTGGACATCTTGCATGGCAGGCTGCTGCTAGCTGTTACAGAGACGGATGTTTCTGAGCAAAGAAGTGAGAGGAAGACAAAAGAGGAGGATGTTTAAGATATCTGGTGTCTCTGGCAAGAGGAGAGGATGCTAGTTGGAGGCTTGAAATGAACTAAGGAAGAGGAGTCCCTGGATGGAAATAGTAGGAGAGACAGCCAAATGGAGTGTATCAGGCTCCAGTTATCTTTAGTGCTCTTTGGCACACATGGGCTGGCAATGTTAAAGGCCCCAAATAACTTTGGAACAACTGTAAACTGTAGATTTAAATGTTCATCTGGCTTAAATAAAATTAAGTTGTGTTAACTACCCAAAACTTAGCCAAGTTTGCAGACTTCCTCCCACTTTCTGACCATGCAAATATATTGTGTGCAAAATACAATTCTTGGAATATTGGGTTTTTTTCTTTTCAGAGACAACATATCCTCTCTAATGCCAATCTTTAAAAATCTTTTGTCTTTCCCAAAGAGCATCTGTCTCTAGGTTGATTGCAGACCCAGCGTTAAACTGTGACAGACACTTATTCATAAGCAGTTTTATAACATTTGATATCATAGAATCATAGAATCAGCTCGGTTGGAAAGGACGTCTGAGATCATCAAGTCCAACCCTTGATCCACTGTGACTGTGGTTCCCAGACCATGGCACTGAGTGCCACATCAGTCTCTTCTTAAAAACCTCCAGGGACGGAGAATCCGCCACCTCCCTGGGCAGCCCATTCCAGTGCCTGATCACCCTCTCTGTAAAGAATTTCTAAGAAATTTTTGCCCCCTTAGCGTATTTTTTAGACTGTCTGTAAGATAAAGAAAACTAAGAGAGAGTAAGTTAGAACAATTGCAAAATAACTACAAATAGCAGACCACAACTTTTGAAAAAGAGAACATTCATAGATGTTTCAGAGGTTTATATATAGAGATTTATATAGAGATACAATTTCCTTGACTTCTGTGACTTTGTGAAGGGAAGTATTATGGGTATGGCATGAAAGAGGGATAAGCAACTATCCTAAAAAGAGAGGGTAAAGCCAACACTATTATGTACTTCTTTTTGTTCACTTCTTAGCGAAATTAGATTGCTGGCACAAGTAACTAAGTTAGTGCTTTAATGTTTCATGGCTATCTTACATCCAGGTTTTCTCAGATGTGTCCTGTTTTATTACACTTGGAAACTCTGGTTGAAACACGAGGACCTGTTACATGAACCCAGGATTTCCAGGTTGAATGAAGTCCAGGTGGGGCAATCACTTGGACCATCCTGCTGGGCATGTCCACTGTGAATATACACACGAGGATCACAGCGTGCAATATGTAATTCGTGCCTGTGTACTACCCAGGTGATCTAGGAATGAATCCTCAATCTGAAATATGGATTTCTATTACCACATTAGTTAGTGCATGCAGAGTGCATCCATTTCTTCCTGGAAATACCGGACTCCCTATGTGTGCTGCTTCAGAAATAGCTCTGCCTAGGAAATCCCCAAAAAAGAAAAATTGCATTCCTATTTTAGGACAACTTAATTTGAGGCATTTCAACTCGGGCAGACATGGCTTATTTATGTCTGTTTAAGCCAATGTACAGTTTGGTTCATTTTTGAGTAAGTGTGGAGCTCTGTAAGAGAACTGGGAAGAATAATGATTCCTGGCAAAAAAAACCACCAGCATTTTGGGGAGCTTTCCAGCATATCTGATTACTTTATTCAGAATTTTTTTGAACACTGAAAGAACCACTGAGTGGTTCAGAGAGGACCCTTTCTACCTTCAATCATGGAGCTGTGAAGAAGGGGCAGCTCCATTAAAGAACTGTGAAAAGTCCTGAGTGAAGGAGGTTGCATCCTCTCAACTACATAAGACAAAACTCCTCACTTTCACTAGCCCCAGCAGCCATGCCTTGATCTGGAAATGATGTTTCCACAATGAGGGTCACAGTGTGCATTATGTTGTAGATGGGCAGCAGGAAGTCTGCCCAAATGTGATTTTTTATTTTGCTTTTGTCAAAGCCAGGATTTCATCTGTCCACATCATACAGTGTCATACAGACAAGCACACCAACTGCAAGTATTGCATACATGGAAACACAGTCGTGGTCCATAACTTTAAATACCTTATTTCTAGTCCTTTCTTACTTTTATGCCATCTGCTCCCCTCACCAGTAAGTTTCCTTAAATGTGTCTTTCCTGTGTTATTCCTCAAATTCTTCCTTGAAATTCTTTTTTACTGCCATTGCTGTGAAACCAATACTCATCCTGATTTCTTACTAATTAATCATTCTTCCAAGGAAGGTTTCTTTAAGGACCATTTCTGCTATGTCTGTGTGGATTAAATTAGAAGGACTATTCTTTGTTTTCAGTCATCCTAACAGGTTACACCAAAAGCAATATATTGTGTCTCTCTGGAGTTAGCGATAAAGAGGATGTTTTCACATGTGTCCATGTTTTTAATTTCTCATTGCAAAGCCAAATATATATTATTTACTCACTTCTTTTTGTGAGTAGATTTGAAGTGTGCTCAATGAATGTCTACAATAATATATTTGGAATAATTCTGTTGTTTGAAGTTACTAAATGGCATAAGTGGCATATTATAGTCATGCTGCATTTGGTAGGAGAAGAGACAAGGTTATGTCAGCTTCCTATATTTCTCAGCAGTTTAAGTGTTGATACTGAGAGACAAGAACCCTGACAAGGTAAACTGTCATGTAATAAAATAATCTTGTTATTTGTGTCATCTTACTCTGAAAGCAGAGGAAGCAGTTTTAAAAACTCAGCATCACTTTTCCTTGAACTTTTGAAGTAGCACATCTGGGTTGTGTTGTGTAATTATTTTACCACAGGAAGTCTTTACACATTATGGTTCTAAACCTACCATATATTTTTAAAATTTTATGCAGAAGTGATTTGTAGGTCCAAACAGGTTTGGCTTACCCACAATGCTAAGCTGCATTGTGGCTTATTCTACTATATATGTGTGTACTATCAGCATATACATTTGTTAAGAGCGTTTTAATTCAGTGGCTTAGAGCACAGTTTGTACTAGAGGATCCACTTTTCCTTTTTGCAGTAATGAATTTCTTGTTTGAGACCAGACTATTCTATATTAGTACTTTGCTTTCATTTTTCCAAGCCAAAAATTGGTCAAGGAGTGGAACATTCTTCATATTGTATAATGCCAATCCAACATCTGGGGAGAGTTCAACGTTAATTTCGTAGTTTACAGTTAAGATATCTTTGCCTGCCAAAGAAAGCAGCTTATCTTCTCTAACCCTTTCTACCTTACAAAGCTAATGCCTTACGCTATTTGCAGTACCTTGTTTGCTCCTAAGGAACAAAAAGCACTGTGAAATTTGCAGTATTTCCTGATGTTTATCAACAGTTATTTCTTTAAAATGGCAGCAGCTAGTTGACAGGAGCAGTTGACTCAGCTCGCTGTGAAAGTATGTGACTTTTATTGTGTAAATATTTCTGAGTGACTAAGGACTGACATTGTTGATTTTCATGTACCCTTTTTTGTCCATTTGGAAACTGAAGGTGCTGGTGTGAGTCATGACTGTGCAAGGGTAGCTTCTTGTTTTCAGACCCTTGAAAGAATGTGTGGCACAGAAAATCAGAGAAGCTCCTGAGCAAACTTCAGTTAGCAGGAGTAATTGCACATGCTTCAGCTGAATTGTGTTTCTTCAGCACAGTTCATAAAATGGTTTGTGTTGGAACAGACTTTAAAGATCATCTCGTTCCAAGCTCTCTGCCATGGGTAGGGACTCCTCCAACTAGACCAGATTGTTCAAAGCCCCAGCCAGCCTTCAACACTTCCAAGGATGGGGGAGCCACAAGCTCCCTGGGCAACCTGTTCCAGTGTCTCATCACCCTCACAGTCAAGAATTTCTTCCTAGTGTCTAACCTAAATCTATCTTCTTCCAGTGTAAAGCTATTACCCCTTGTCCTATCACTACATGTCCTTATAAAAAAGTCCCTCCCCAGCCTTCAGGTACTGGAAGACCACTATCAGGTCTCCCCAGAGCCTTCTCTTCTCCAGACTGAACAACCCCAATTCTCTCAGATTGTCTTTATAAGAGATGTGTTCCAGCCCTCTGATCGTTTTGTGGCCCTCCTCTGGACTCTCTTCAAGAGCTTCACAGGCTTCTTCTGTTGGGGGCTCCAGAACTGAACAGAGTACTCTGGGTGGAGTCACACAAAAGCAGAGTAGAGGGGGAGAATCACCTCCCTTGACCTGCTGGCCACGCTCTTTTGGATGCAGCCCAGGATATGGTTGGCTTTGTGGGCTGCAAGCACACATTGCAGGCATTGCAGGCTCATGTTCAGTTTCTGGTCACCCAGCACCCCCAAGTCCTTTTCCTCAGGGCAGTTCTCAATCCATTCTCCAGCCAACCTGACATTGTGCTTGGGATTGCCCCAACACAGGTGTAGGACCTTGCACTTGGCCTTGTTGAACTTCATGAGGCTGGCACAGGCCCACCTCTCCCGCCTGTCAGGTCCCTCTGGATGGCTTCCCACCCCTCCAGCATGTCAACCAGACTCTCCCCTTTCAACGTTATCAGTGTTTCATTAGTCTTTCGCATTTTTTGAACACACATATTTTCATTTGTACCTCCTGGAAATGAGGGGAGATGCAGATGTGGTTTCCTAAGCATCAGCGCAGGGAGTTGCTCCTGCCAGAGGATGGAGGCTGGGGTGGGGAGGCAGGCGGGGCCATCACTCCCCTGGCACATCCCTACAGCACCCAGCAGGTCCAGGGAAGGTCACCAGGCCCCTTGGAGGGCTGGACAGAGCGATGATGGGATAGAACATTGTCCCACAGTTGGAGGTCAGGGGGACCCATGTCCAGGCAGCAGACATGGCTTACCCCAAGCTGATGGCAGGCTAAGGGCTCTACCCCATTTCTCACGGTCTGTCTCCCACACAGCTCAACTCACACCCTGCTGTGAGGAAAAGCTGTGCAGCTACACCGGGAGTGAGCCCAGCACCTGGCTGGCCAGACCCAGGGCTCCTCTGGGGCAGGACGGAGCACTGGGGCCCGAGGCTGCAGCAGGGCTCAAGGCCGCAGAAGGTGGTGGTACAGCCCAGGCAGGCAGGGGAAGGTTGGAGGCAGGAAACACGTGCACAGGAATAGTAGATGTGCAGGTTTGAAATTCGGTGGAAAATTTAGGGAAATTAGTGTGTTTTTAGAGGGCCGGAACAGAATTTCAAAATCGACCAAAGCCTTCCATATGAGTTGAAAAAGGGGTGTTACTTGGCCTTTTTTTTCCTCCTGATGGGGCAGATGTTCCTTAAGAAAGGACTTTTTGTCAAGTAAAAAGAAATTGCTTTCCACATTTACCAATGAGTTCTGTTTTTGTTTTAGACATGCAAGATCAGATAAACGTTTACATTGTATTGGTTACCAGGGGTGGATTGGGATATTTCAGATGTCCTCTTTATTCATAAATGATCACAACCTTTATTTTGAAGTAGCTTTCTGAAGTCAGCAAGTAAAGATCATTCAGATAAATAAGGCTTGGCTTATTTTTGGCAGGTCTTAGCTGCAGATCATGCCCACACCTCCTCTCACCATTGGTTGATGGAGCCAAGTAATAAATTCTTTATTCCAGCTATGCTTCCTTTTTATTTTTCACAAGGCATTTAAAGGTTCTATGCTGGTTAAAATTGCCTTCTGACTGTATAATCAGACTGTACACAAAAAAGGGTTGTAAGGCAAAGTTAAATGTTTTGTATAGAGCACAAGCCCTTCCGTTTGCTCTGTTTTCTGCTCGTGGGATTTTTCCTTTTGCTTTCCCTTCTTTTCATTTGTGCCATCAGAAAACAACTAACTGCCTCAAGTTTAAGCCTTGTCCCAGAGCACAGCTCTGCAGCCATGGGTGTTTATGTCAATGTGTCTCCTGCAGCTCACATACCAGCCTTCAGTGCCCACTGTGGCAGGCAGAGCAGTGTGGATGCCCTTCTTCCCATCCTCGGGAGGCGTCAGCTCCTTGCTTGGTGGGAGAATTACCTCCCCGCTACACACCCCAGCCTGCTGTGGGAACCCAGGCTTGGAAACAAACCTGCTCTTCATCATGGATATTAAAGAAAAAAAAAAATGCAAAACCCCGAGCATCTGTACAAACCAGCAGTCTGCTGCCTGTACCACAGGAGTCTCCGTTGTCAGGTCCTGCCCACGCTTGCTGCGCCTTGCAGCCATGAGGAGCAGAAGAGTTTCTTAACAGGAGGGGTGGGAAACTGGGAGAGCTCAGCAGGCTTTCCCCATCACACTCCCGTGTCCCTCGTTCTCCTCGGAGCGTTGGCTCCTACGGCTCTGCCTGTGCAATCCCCCGGTGTGCTGTGAACAGATGAGGAGAGGCATTTGTAACATTTGAACTGCAGCCCCGCTGACCCCGTGTAATTGATGTTCAGCCACCTGTCCCGAGCCTCACAGCACCCCCAACACATGTGCGGGGACCCTGGGGAGGTCCTCGGGGAGGAGAGCAGAGCTGGTCAGAGGGGCTGCCAGCATATCCTGGGCTGAGCCACAGTGAAGGGAGTGGGCAGAACGGAATGCCGAGCTGGGCTGGGAATAGCCGCCGGGGCCACAGAGCATGGGAAGCCTGCATAGCTCCCCGAGCCAGAGAAACAGTCTGCTGGAAACAGCCCAGACCTCTCCGCATGACACTTGGAAAAGCTGAAGTGATGCTGGCTGGGAGGAGGATGTTAGTGGGGAAATTTGAATATTGCTCTTGTGGTGTGGGGCTTGAAGCTGGGTTTTCCCCAGGTGCTTTGCAGGTCGGAGGTAAGAGTAGGTAGACAGTTGCCCAAATCTTCTGTCCTCTGTACATCCCCACAAGGAAGCCAGCACATCTGTAATCTCTTAACTCGCCCAAGCCCGCAGGCTGCTTCCTTTCTGGCTGTGTTCTTTACAGTATACCGCAGGGTCCCAGTTGAATTCCTTGCCCTTTTGGTCAATTGGCACAGTCTGTCCCTGTCCATAACAGTAATTAGCCATGGTAATTAGCCTCCTTAGTTTCCAAACCAGGGGGGGCCCTTGGAGGCTGCCTGTGGTCCTTAGATTATGCTGACTTCTGCATTGTGCCCAGAAGTGCTTTGAGGGAGTGCTGAAGCAAAGCAAGTGAAAGCTTCTTAGCCCAAGCAACAAGCATGCATGGGACTTTCTGAAAGAAAAACAGTACAGATGGTCATGCTACAAGGCATGGGGCTACTAAACACATTAATTGTAGATACGGAGAGAACGTGTACCTCAGAGGGTGACTGATTAACTGGCAGAAAACCAGGGCCCGCTCTTATTTCTCATGCACATCAGTGTATGAGGTAATTTTACCTGAGCAGGGATGAAATAGAAGCATGAGCTGGTTTACAGTCGGTACAGAAAATATAAGTTCACATTCTGAATACTTGCAGCTTGCTTCACAATAGTTTTGCCATATCACCCATTTGAATAGGCTATTTAAGCCAAAGAAAACCAAAACCCTTCCTGATAGTTGTGGTTCAAGCTTTGTGTGGTGTTTCATGTCATTATCATCCCCCATTTGTTGGTATCTACATCATGCCATTAAAATAAGCATAAAGATAGATGTTAATGGCAACAGGTCACAAACCAAATTGCAGAGAGGTCAAAAAGTCATTTACTAGTTCTCTTTGTCATGCCTAAGTGTTAGGAAATACAACCCTTTACAAGGAAAGGACAATTCATAAAGTATGTCGCACTTGGCTACATGCTCATTTTCTGGTGGCTTATGCCTCAGCTGCACTTTGATCATTTTTTGGAGAGTATGAACACAGCAGTTCATCTCCTTCAAATGCCTCCCTCTCCCAAGAGATTTTCCATCTGCGTGGAATGATGAGATGAGGCAAATGGCAAAAATATGTTCTTTTATCTTGTTTTAGAATAAAGACAAGGATGGGTGAGTAGTAGAAGGTGGGGGGTTTTAATTGTCCTTGTTTGATGTGAACTGGAGTTTGTCAGTTGTCAGTTACACAATGCCATCTTCCAGTGTAGATTTCTTTCTTAATTTTCTATTCTAGTCCTTGCCTATGGCAACAGTTTTTATTTGTTTTTCTGGATCACAGGTTTTCTGCCTTATCTGTGAAGATATTAATACTGCCTTAAAAAAAAAAAATCTTCTGTAAGATCATCTACTTAGCTTTTGCCCTGGTCTTTGAGAATAAGGAACCCCATCCTCTCAGTGATCCAGGGACTAAAGGGATCAGTACCTATTTCCTGCGAGTAAACAGGTGTAATAAGGCTCAAAAAGGGTACAATATGGTACCATTTCCACACATCAAACTGTCTATGCCTGAAATGTTTCCAAGGAATTAATGTTTAAATTAATGTGTATGGCTGATGGACTGGGGACAAATCTGCAAAAAATATATTTCTCTTTTAATCAAATCAAAATCCAGGCATCTTACACCATCTGTCCAATACCTACTCTCACCAGTTCTGATCTAATTACTTTTCTCTCTAAGAGCTGAAGCTTTAAACCCTCTTAGTTGATACTTGTTCATAACAATAGTCTTGTTTATGACTTCAAGGGGATAAGATAGGAGTAATTCATTATGTATGTTCTATAGTCTGATATTAAAGAACTTCAAGAAAATGTTATCTGTGCTTTATCGGAGCTCATAAAATGGTTTGTGTTGGAAGAGACTTTAAAGATCATCTCGTTCAAACCTCTCTGCCATGGGTAGGGACACCTCCAACTAGACCAGATTGTTCAAGGTCCCATCCAACCTATCCTGGAACACTTCCAGGGAGGGGCAGCCACAGCTTCCCTGGGCTACATGCACCAGTGTCTAACCACCCTCACAGTCAAGAATTTCTTCCTAATGTCTAACCTAAATCTATCTTCTTCCAGTGTAAAGCTATTACCCCTTGTCCTATCACTACATGTCCTTATAAAAAAGTCCCTCCCCAGCCTTCAGGTACTGGAAGGCCACTATCAGGTCTCCCCAGAGCCTTCTCTTCTCCAGACTGAACAACCCCAATTCTCTCAGCTTGTCTTTATAAGAGATGTGTTCCAGCCCTCTGATCATTTTGTGGCCCTCCTCTGGACTCTCTTCAAGAGCTTCACAGGCTTCTTGTGTTGGGGGCTCCAGAACTAACAGAGTACTCTGGGTGGAGTCCCACAAAAGCAGAGTAGAGGGGGAGAATCACCTCCCTTGACCTGCTGGCCACGCTCTTTTGGATGCATCCCAGGATGTGGTTGGCTTTGAGGGCTGCGAGCACACATTGCAGGCATTGCAGGCTCATGTTCAGCTTCTTGTCACCCAGCACCCCCAAGTCCTTTTCCTCAGGGCAGTCCTCATCCATTCTCCAGCCAACATGACATTGTGCTTGGGATTGCCCCAACGCAGGTGTAGGACCTTGCACTTGGCCTTGTTGAACTTCATGAGGCTGGCACAGGCCCACCTCTCCCGCCTGTCAGGTCCCTCTGGATGGCTTCCCACCCCTCCAGCTTGTTTCACAACTCTAAGCTTCTGGGTTGTTTGGGTTTTTTTATTCTCCCTGAGGGACACTGAACTATGTAGGGGCACCATTGGGTAGATGGGTGATTAGTAAGGTAGCTGGAGGGAGAATCATAAATCACTTTGAAGACTGGGACTGTAGTCTTGAATTTGTCTGAGTAAGGAATCCCTGTGAGCCCTGCAGCAATGTGCTTGCATGATCCTGCACTGCTTAATAGGTATGCAGGACTTCATGCTTCAAAACCAACTGGTCTGTTGGTTTCTCCCCCTAGGAAAGGGATACAGCAGTTACTATGACCAAATCACAGCCAGTCAGAAACATTGTACTGGCATGTTGGGAGCTTTTGGTGTTTAGAATCCAGTTTCCATGAGATGGATTCCTTGCTTGTCAGCTGCTTCATTGAAAGTATACCATCTCAAATTAGGGTGATGTAATTTTTACTACTTGTTCAAGGTATTTCGTTTAATGTTATTTCCATGTTAGTCATGTATCATTCAGTCTTCCATAAAGCCAGTAACATGTGTAAACAAGGAGAGAGGAACTGAAGTACATCCATCAGTCATTATGAATGAGAGTAGACTGAAATCCACCCCAGCCATGTACTCCTTGCCTGGAGGCTACTGATCTTTCATTATGCTTAAAAAAAAATAAAATTACTCAATTAACACAAGCACACATAACTTCATAAAACATCACAATTAATTTTGTAAGATTAAAGTTCATCCTTTTCATGAGATGAAGGGATATGAAAATGCAGATGCCAAGTAGTTTCACTACTTACCCTGAGGACATAGTCTGTAGAGAGATTACAGTGCTGTGTGCAGATAATGGGCAAACCCATGGTAATCCTTTTGTCTGTGCAGAAGGATCATCTCCCCAAATACATTTCTGTACACAATGAAGAATCAGGATTTTTTATTTAAAGAGGGACAGGGGCCCTCCTAAGACTATTCGTCTTAAGATGCCCCACTGTTTCTGTTTGCAGCTTTTCTGCAAACATAAATTTGCTCTTTTCTTTGAGGAAAGTCCTATTTCCCAGTAGCTGAGAAGCCAAGCTTGGGACCACTCTGTTGTCTTTCTGTGGTCAGATTGCCCTAAAGTTGTTTCAGCTGCAGAAATCTTGCTGTTCAATCTCAGAAGTTCTGCTGTTTTCCTACTGCCAAGTTTGCCTACTGTCAAAAGGGACTACTGTTTTCCTGTGGAAAGGACATGGGAAAATCGTGAATTAAAATAAAGTGCAAGGTTGTTGCTTTTTTTTTTTTTTTTCCCCTTTCTTTTCTGAACAAAAGACCAACTCAGTTTTGGTATGGCTTGAAGAAATTCCTTTTTTTCTGACACTTCAGAACCAAATGTAATTTTAGATAGTCTGGCTAGCCTTTGCGGAGAGCCTGGTTCATAATGTCAGCTGTGCCTTGCATCCTTCAAGTGAACAATGTACACAAAGACTGTGCTCCAGAGCACAAGCAGGAAAGACTTCTGACCTTTTGATCTGATCATCTGTTCCCAAAATCGCTGCATGTCTAAAAGCAGCAAGACAAATACCAGAAAACTTGGGAGACCTGAGGAAAGGGGAAGCTCCAGAATTTCACAAGCAGAGCAGAGAGCAGGTCCCTAAGGGGTCCAGCTGCAGAACAGAGCTCCCAACAGAGCCTGTGGGAGATCTGGAAATGCTGCCTACTGTAGATCCACACAGCTCTCCTCCTTCAGGCCTGAGTGTCAGCCTCTGCAACAGCAGAGCCATGTGGAATGTCTTAAAATATAACCCCAACATGAGAGCCATGTTTGATGAACCAGGGAGTGTAAGCAAGTCAGGACTTGCTGCATGTCCATCCCTGTGATACTGGTTTTCTTGCAGCCTTTGGGCAGGTGAGCCATGCCGCAAAATCTATGTGATCCAGAAGGTGCTTATTGCCTGGCTGAGCAAATGGGGGAGAAGGAACTTACTCTCCCTGCTGGCATATAAGCAGGGTGTTAACCACTTTCTCCCCCTCAGCATTCAGTACACACACCCATGCCACAGTTGCATGACATTATTTGTAACACCACTCAATTCTGAAGATAACGGGGAAAGAAATGTTTTATCCTTCCACACTCAGAGTGGCACGCTGTTGCCTGCTGATGTCCATCACTACAGGTTACTACCTACCTCGCCAAGATAAAAGTGATTTCCTCTAAGGCCTGTGTTTCTGCAGCTAGAACTTTCCTAATGAATTGCTTTAGAAGATTTTACAAATACATTGCAACCCAAAATATTCAGGCCAGACACAGTACCCAGGGTGGGTCATTTGAAATTCACTTTTTAAACCTCTGGGCGGTATTGCTACATGCTGCATTAGACATGCCCCAAAAGGTCCACGTGTTTCAAAAGGGTATATTCAGCATGCTTTTTAAAGACTTGTAAGATCTTGATTTATTATTGCATGGATTCTGTCTCATTATTAAGGGCATGTGACAAATTGCTTCTAGTCTAAATAACTAGGGCCGAAGAACACAATACTTCTCTGGCTTAACAGTTTTGTAATGATTAACTGCAGTGTTACGAGAGCTATTTCATGCCACTACCTTTTAAGCAGAACAGCATGTTGTCTTCCAACAGAAAATTCTTATTTAAATTGGTGCTATGAAATGGTCTAATTTTTTCAGTCAATTTTTAAAGTGGGAGTACAGCATTCTTGTAGAAACCCCCTTTAATTCAGTGGGTTTGAGCACACTTTGGATCAGGCTGCAAGTGTTCAACCTTTTCTGCTGGTTGCTGGGAGATGCAACAGAGCACAATAGGATTGACTGAATTTAATGTTCAGGGTAACAATTAATAGAAATGCTGCCAGGGTGTGCTGACAGTCAGGTTTCATGTTAATCGTTACTGAAGTTCTGCTTCCAAACCCCCCTCAGGTAATAATGAGTGACTTAACATTACATACATCTTTTGGCTCTCACGGTTTTGTAGTTGTATGTCATATCTCTCTGTCTGAGCTGAGAAATGTTTTATGATAAGCAGCTTCAATTTTTGATTTCTAGGAATCAGAAGATCAGAACAGAATTCTGGAAGAGTGAGTCAGTATGTCCCCAAAGTGGTCATCTACATTTGTGATCAACCAGTGGAGCTATGTCTGGGGTTTGACATAAATAATATTCATGTGAGCAACCAGCTGGGAACTCTATTCATTTCAGTCTTACGGCACTCCCACAACATTACTCTTCTTTATCTAAGACTTACAGCACTAAACTGTTAGGTCTTTAATCTCTCTTCTGTAGTCCTTGCTTATCATCAGTTAAAAGTACAGACTCAGTTTGATAGAGTATACTTAGTTCATGTGGCATATTGGTGTAAAGAAAAACAGGGAATGTATAAAACAGGACTAATATTTATAATATAGGCTGTGAGAATTTCCTGAATTTAATTCATGTTTAAATTACAGTGGCAGCTTTAGAGAAATATCCCATCTGTACTTTTTGTTTTTCCAATGTCAGAGAGTCTATCACAGACCTTGCTAAGTTGTTCCAGTAGTTGATTACTCTTACAATAAACAAACGCAGATGTTAGACCACATTGATCTGGCTTTAAAATCTGCCTCTGAGCTTATGTCTTACCTTTGCAAGGTCAATGAAAGAGCTCAGCATTGCTAGTTTTGATTATGTAGATACATACATATGTAGGTGGCTTATCGGCAAGTTCTCTTGCATTCCTACTTGAAATTGTCAGTCACAACTGGACCAAGCATTTCATTAGACTTAAACAAGAAAGTTGTATAACCTCCTTATTTCTATTCAGTACAACTCAATTTATATGGCCAAGTGTAGTATATCTTTTAATTCAAGTGTGGAACAGGGTCCACACTTCTTGTCAAAGATCCTGTTACGACACTTGTCACAGAAACACCTCAATAAGGGTACCTCCTAATCTGTGTGCCCACAATTTCCTTGTTTGTGGTTTGGAATTTACAATAAGCAGTAATAAACTGTATTTTCATTGCTCCCATATTAGCATTGAATCTAGATTATACCTTAATTTATTGTGTCCCATCTTCATGATATCAGTTAATTTTGCCAGTGAAAATGTTACGCTTTCTTCCATGTAACTTACACAACTGCAAAATAGCACTGGGTGAGGAATCACTGATGCTGGGTATCACCAAGAACCCACATCTCTTTAACTGAAATTCCATCAAAAAATTGAATTTAGCAAAAAATGTATTTTAAACTCATATAAGTTATATTGTGTTGATTTTTTGGCATGGTAATTTCCTACATGATTCATAATCAGAATGTCATGCAGGATCAAGTCAAAGAGTGATGCGGTGAAATTATTATCTTTGTTACTCCATGAAAACAGTTTCAAGAATAGATTTTTCCTAAAGTTCTTAGGTATTACTATATGAAACTGTAAGTGAATGTAAGAAATTTGCAAAATGCAGCAAGTCAGAATAATTAACCTAGTTTTAAAATCACAGCCAACTGAGGAAAAATAACCCTTCCTTTCTCATTTCTTACTTACCTTCCATAAAACCCATGGGCTAGGTTATACTGTCACTGATGCTGTGCAGTTCTCCTAGGGATGGTTATTGGATTTTTGCCTTTCAGATGGAACTGAAAGGCAAAAGTGGCCCTGTATGTTGGTATGCAAAGAGCATCAGAAGCATTCTTGCCTTCAGGATAATTGCAAAATTGCTTCCTTTTTTGTCATCCACCCATGTTGCCATCTAATTTTATGTTCCTTGGCTGCTTGCTGTTAGCCTCATTAACCTTGCTTGATAGATCGTTCCAACATTTATGATTCTCATGTGAAAAATGCTTCCTGATGACTGGAATTTGTTTTTCTTTGATTTCTACCTTTGCCCTCTTGTCCTATTGTGTGTACTAGGCTGAAAATAGTAACTTGAGATTGGTGTGCCTACTCCTTACAGTGTAATGAATTCCAGTTAATTCTCTTGCCTTTTACTTCACTTAAGACAGATGTGGTGATTTTAAATTATTTAACTGAAAATACCACTGATTTTCAATTAGACTTCTTGGTTTTTTACATTTTATAGTATTTTTTCCATGGGAGGAATGAGGAAATCCAGATATTTATGATTCATCAGTTGTCTTTTTCCACAAATGTAACATTATCCTGAAGTTGTTAACTTCATTGTCTTAGTTGGCACATGGAGTAGGGCCAAGACTCTGTTACTGTGGGCAGTATAACTTGACATTTTTAGGGTTAAAATTTCATCAGTCAATTTTACTCTACACAGTGGCAGGATCATAAATCTTAAATCTAAATCCAGTTCAGCTAGCCACGATGATCATTGTCAGTTTTGAGGTGGTAGGATGTACAAATTTAACCCCTGTTCACAAATAAGGGCGCTTTTTTTTTTTTTTTTTTTTTTTTTTTTTTTTTTTTTTTAACTTGGCTGTAACTCAGATCCCTGTTTCTTAACCACAACTCTCCTTCCATCTACCTCCTGACAGTTAGACATGTAGATGAACAGGAAGGATGGAGGGAGTCGTTCTTCCCATTATTGAAATAGAAAACTAAGTCCGAGGAGTGTTTCTTCAGCCTNGCGCTTTTTTTATTTTTTTTTTTTTTATTTTTTATTTTTTGGTGGGGGTGTCATACAGAGCTCCTGTATGCCCATACAGAGCTGACATTCTTCACCTGTAGCAGCTGATCTTTCCATCCAGCTCAGTGCTGCACTAGAAGTACCCTTGCAAAAGCAGGAGGCAACTCCACAGGAACAGAGACATATCGCTTTTTATTTTTGTTGTATTTTCTTCATAAATTTGACATTATAAAAAGGCTGGATATCAGTTTGTTATGAGCTACTGATAGAGATAAGGATTGTCCCGTGATGCATTGTCTTTTCTTCTCACGAGTGCAGATTCATTTGAAATTTTACCTGCTTTTGGAACAGTGTGTTGTGGTCTGGGTAGCTTGCAGTGTTTTCTAAAGACTAATTAGACTAATTAGCTACCACACTATTTCAATTACCTTCTTTAAGATTATGTTACGTGCTTTAAGTTAAGCTGGTCTAGAGTTTGGTGGGGTTTTCTCCTTTCTTTCCATTGTGTACTCTGTGGTTTCCTAATGTGGGCTTCAAAGGGTGAAGAGCAAAACTCAAACTGATACTTGGTACCTAGGAAAAGAGGTCATCCCATTGAAGAAGAGAATTGTTCTCAATTGTTTACAAACAGTTCTATCCAGTTAGACTTTTTAGTTATGTTTATCAAGGATGACAATGGAAATAGGAAGAGGAGATTGTATGTTACCCAAGTGGGGGGTTTCTGGTAAAAAAAATGCAAAGAAACAATCTGGTGTATTTAGAAAGCACAGCTGTTCTTGGACCAAAAGGATGTACTGTTACCATTCTCTGGCAAGAATTATGTCATGAAGCCCATCTCTCTGGATATAATTGAGGGTTCTTTCCTCTTTTGAGTTTAAAGTTTTCAAAATCAAGAATTTCTTTCACAGCCTCTGCCTTATCAGAATAGCATGTAACCAAGTATTTGCTTTTTTGCAAATGGTTATTTTAGCATATGATGGAACATATACACCTTTGTCTGAACTCATGAGTAAGCACACAATACAGAAAATTTTGGCTTTACTATTTGAAACCTATTCGTAAGACTCCACCTTTTGGTTGAGGTCCTACTTTAAAGACATGGTATTTTCTGAAAGTTGCTGGGAAATAAGTTAATGGGTTAATCAAACTGTAAGTTTGCCCTATCTGTGTTGCCCTATCCACACTTACCAAATATGTGTCATTCATACTGTATGGAAAACGATCCCTTCTTTAATGATGCTCTAATAACTCAAAAAATGTATTATTTTTCAAAATTTCCTTTAAGGGAAAGTAATTTTTTTCAGCTTGCTAAAGAATACCATGCAGATAGATAATTCCAAATTTCTTCTATCACAAAAATAAACATAGGTCACACATTTGCTGGAAAGATGGTTATACTACCAAAAATAAGTGTTTACTGACTTAAACATTCCAGTCCCAGATTCTCCTGGGAGGTATCCCAAGAAAAGGAAGGAAGTCTTCTCTCAAGTACTGTAAATTTAATGGTTATTATATAATAATAGAATCTCCTGGAAACTGTTACAGAAACTGACTCCACACTTAAAATAATAAAATGGTGCTTCTGATGTAAATTGAAACATTATCAGCCGTACTTTTGCAATATTTGCATTTCTTTTCATACTTCTGAATGTATGCCACAGACATCCATCGCGCCTTTTCCTTGCTTCTAATCCAAGAATTTCCCTCTGTACCAGCGGGGACAGTGAACAGAAGCTGAAAATGTGTAGCTGAAGATCTCGTTGCTTATTTGCTTGATGTAAATTGTTGACTGGATAAACTCAACGATACAGAGTTTTCCCCTTCATAATGGTCAGAGTACAGCCAAGAGTAAATGTCCAACATAAGAAGTTTCTGCAAAGTCAGGTTTTTAAAGGCTTGGCTTCCCCTCACCTTAGCCACAAGCTCTGCAGTAGGTCCAGGCTGACTGCCAGGGAGGAGGTACCCTCCAGGCACAGCTGGGCCTGTTGTATGGTCATCTGTCTAGCGAGTCATGACAGCTGGACCTGGTTGTCCTCCAGAGACTTCTTTGTCCCTTCCCTGGTTGCACAGGCAGCAACCAAACAGGCGCTTCTGAGGTCCTTCAGCTGCACACCTGAGCTTCCAGGTATCCATAATTTAGAAAGCACCACTGCCTCATTCATGTCAGCATGGGCTCAAGCCTTTGCTTCTAGGCACGCTAAGTCCCCAGGCATTTTTATTTATTGCTGTGTGTTTTCATGGCTGCAGGGCACAGCTTAGCTGTGTTTCCTTGCAATCACAGGCTTGTAACAAGAAACATCTTCTGCCTTCTCAAATGCATCTCTGGGCTGAGCTGCCCACCGGGGCGAAGCTGTTGCTGACTGCCAGCAGCCACCACCATCTGCTTGAGCATCTCTTTTGAGGCTGCTTTGGTTCAAGCCCATGCCCAGTGCCAGGGAGCTGGGGGTTCCCCAAAGGATGTGTGGTGCCCCTGCTCCGGGGTATTTTGGAGAATAAGTACAGTGGGGTTCTTTTAATACTTTTTCAGCCTGAGTACATCTCAACATGCTTGGGGTTTTTTTTTAAAGAAAGATCAGGAGACAGGAAGATAAAAGGAATCTAGTAAAGAAAAAACAACTGAGAAAATGAATGCTAAAAAAATGCAGCAGCAGAAGGAATAATAGTGCTTTGTTTATTCTTTCCCTTTGAGCTTTGAGGACTTATAATAGATTTCCACTTCTTGGTCCTACTTTCTGTTTCCTCCTCCCCTGCCCTCTGTCTTGCTTCGTTTTTTTCTGTGACCAGTGGCACTGTGGGAACCTACCACCCACAGTGTCCATTTATTGCCTCTCTAAAGAGGCCCAAGAGTGCAGCCACCCTTCACAGGCTAACCTGGACTCAAAGGGCAGCATGATGGTGTAGCCTGAAGCCAGTTACTCTTTGTGTAGCAACATGACATTGCAGGAAAAGAGTTCAGTCATGCTCAATTTTCCTTCTGGTATTGCAAAAGCAGCACGCCAGCGTTGGAGTTGTGCAGATTGGATGGAACTAATTATATTAAATTGTTCCATAGGAACTCTTTTAAGTGTGTTGCATGTAGGAGTGCAGGCTTTTTTGACAAGAAGTTGATTCATATGAGGTTTCATGGAACATTTATTTAACATCAGGAGTTCAGGTCACCTCCTTCCATGAGAAAACTAAAGGAAGGAAATTTTTACAAAATTCCCTGCAGAATTTCACCCTCACTTCTTCCTCTAGGCATTTTCCTTCCAGCCTGGAAGAGACAGGCTGTATGGGTAGCATGAAATGTAGGAAGAATATAATTTCTTCTCCCTCCCTACCTCTCTTTGTCCCTTTCGACTATCTTCAGTTGTTTAATTATGAAGAAGATAAATACTTTCCATCTTAAAGGTCTCAGCAACCCATCCTTTCATTCTTCATTTCCAGTTGGTTGACAGTTTCTTTTTCAAGATATTTTATTTTCCAGATACACATCAAGCGTTCATAAAACCTGATACTGAATATTGGTGAACAACTGATCAAGGCTTGTTAGAATTTGCAGGTAAATGAGGCAATAGTTGTGCTTCACTGGACTTGGTCCAGCTTGTTTTCCTCTATCCCAGATATTACTGAGACCACCAGAGCACTCCTGCTCAGGGCAGACAGTTATCATTCTTCATCAGTAACAACGACAACTGGGTTCCTAGTGTCACAACATTGTTATTTATTTTCCCTGCTGGGGCTTCATCATGCTTTTAACCAACTGTAGTTAAAAACATCTGCTAGACAAATTTTTCTGGAAAATTCCATATACCGCAAGCATAGAGATAAGAGAGAAGTTTAAAGCTGCTTTGCATATTTCTGCTTTAGAAAAAGCAGCAGTACAGAAGTTAGTTTATGTGACCTTTTTTTTAGTGCAGTTAGAAGATTCAGAGAAACAGTCAAATTATATTTCTTTTCTCTGTGTGTGTTCCTTGAGATTTTAGATTTCTTGACTTTGCTTTCTGCAAGTCATCACATTTTTTTTCTCCAACCCAGTCTTGTCATTGCAACTACTTCATCTTCATGGCAGTTATATAGCATGAATTCTCAGTTATCTTCCCTATTCTTGTAGCTCTCCCATACACAGGTCTCAGGAGTTGCCCTGATGAACATTTTATCTTCATGGGGAAACACGAGGGAGTTCACTCCATATACCAAAGATCGATCTGTGAACAAGCTTGTTTGACCTCTGCTTTGTGATTTGGGCTGCAATAAAGAGCCATGTGTTTGCAACTGTTGTCTTTCAGTCCAAATTGACTTAACTTCCATTTTCTTTCTCCTGCAGTCCCCCATGTAATTCCCAGACTACTTTACAAAATAGACATATAGGCACACTGTTTAAAAGTGGGACATATGTGCCAGCCAGAGATGGTGCCTTCAAGGTCTGCTTATTTGAGTTGCCCTCTGGATGTAAGCAAAATCTTAAAAAGAAAATAAAAAAAATCCCATTTCTGCTGCTGTCCTCTAGCATGGACATACTGCAGCTAATCCATATTTACAGCTCTGTCTGAGGATGCTGTAGCTAGAGTGTTATGGAAGCAAGTCTGTAGAAAAGGAGGATGAAAGAAGTCATTGCCAAGGTTTGAACTGATAAATTCAAATAAATTTGTGAATTCAAAGAATACATACTCCCGCCTGTGAAGGCAAGAGTTGTTGCCATCATTCAAGCAAGTCTAGGAACCCACCTTATGTAATACTACTTTAACACTGGAGATAAATTTCTTTTAGTTCAATAGCTCCTCTTTTTTTCTTTTTTTTTTTTTTTTTTTTTTTTTTTTTTTTTTTTGACATGTAGATGAACAGGAAGGATGGAGGGAGTCGTTCTTCCCATTATTGAAATAGAAAACTAAGTCCGAGGAGTGTTTCTTCAGCCTTTGTTTTTCTAATTTTAGTATATGCTGCACTTACAGAGAAGATACTTAGTTTTGCTGTTTTTGAGAAATGGAAGCAAATTATATTATGTCCCTACATACCCGTTGTGTCTGCTTACATTTATCAAGTAAAGAATGATGAATATGCTAACTCGTTTTGTCATAACAAGATAAGTGGCAATGGTTCTGTTCTTGAGTCCAGGCAACCCACATTTATTTTATACTCAGACACCCTGGAAAGTTCATTTTGCTGCCAGCTGTTCCCCAGGGATCAGTCACAGAGATAAGAGAGGCTTAGGAGATCTCAGCAGTATTCACTCTTTTGCAAATGAGCAAGCAAGTGAAGAAAGAACATTCTTTTTTCTGCATGGCTAGCCAGGAGCCTGCTCCACACACTGCTTGTAGTACCTCTTGTTTTCCTTGCATGGTAGGTGTTGCTGTGTCCTAAAGAGAGGGAGCAGTTTCTTAAAAGGGAGCATTTCCTAAAGAAAGGAGCCAGGAGAAAACAATCATCAGTGCAGGAAAGGATTTCATTGAAACAAGACAGAAGTCCCCCATGGAAAGGCTGAAGCCTGCATGAGATCAGATGACAACTGGATACTAAAACTGCCCTTCGTGTTCTGTTGATGCTCCTCAGCTTTTGATTAGCAATCTGATGCAGAAGGCTGTGCTGCAGCAGTGATGTCTGCAGGCTCCAGCTGTAATGGGGGCACAGCTGGAACAGCCTTGCTGGCCTTCCTGGCCTGCAGTCCTGTCAATCCCAGCCACAGCCTTATCAGATCTCTCCAGCAGAGCAGAGCAGCGCTGGGCAAGTGCCCCTGAGGTGGAGGAGTCCCGAAGCGTGGGCACCCTGAGTCTCTATGGAGGCAGAGAAAAGAGTCTCCTGATCTTTGTATTACTACCATGTTCCTGAAGGTTTATGCTACTTTTAACCTAAAAGGAAGCAAGCTGTGTTTCGAACATGTTTAATAAAGTTCAGGGGGAAATATCTGGAAAACATTTCTTTCTTTTGGAGAAAAAAATTAATAAATTGAGTGATCTTTCATTTTGATACCGAAATAGTCTCCACTTTGTATGTACTTAGAAAGTATGTTGCAGTCATGTAACTTTTTCTGGCCTGACTGTATAGAGCTAAAGTAAGAAGTTGGAGTTTGGAAAAATATTCTTTTTTATAAAGTTCACATTGTTGTTCAAATTTTTTTAAAAAAAATCAAAATTAATGGTAGTATAAATAATCTTTCCCAACTTTGCCTTTGCTTATTAAAGGCTTTTATATGTGTTTTGGTACTGTTGTTGCTGTCTCTTGCCACACACATTAATTTTTGCTATTTTTGAGCCCAAGGTTTGTAAAAACAAGAGTAGTAGAAAACATATAAATACATTTTAGACACCATATTGAACTTTCAGCTTAAGACTTACAGAAGAAGTGTAATGTGATGTTAAAAACCAGAATAATGAAGATGTTTTCTTCAAGTACTGATCTTGATCAGTTCCTCAGGTGGTACAGTCTGCAGCTAGAATTATTTAGGGAGGGTGCATATCTGCCCTGCAGCAAGCAAACGCAAACTGTCCTGAGCTCTGCCACTGAACCACGCCACGAAATAGATGCCACAGGTACTGCGTTATGGAAACAGAGTTCCTTTAGGCTGAAACTGTGTGACTGACACACTAACACAGTTACAGCACTGCAAAACAGAAATAATTAATGCTTTTGGACCCACTGTAGAAATATAGGCAAGGAGGTTGCTTTTATCAAAGCTGGAAGGTGGTGTGCAGGCTGCAGATGTGGAGTGAGGTGCACTGGGGTGGTGCGGGTCAGTAGCATTTTGTATCTCAAACTCTTCACCTCCCATGACATGTAAAGCAATCTTTGCCCAGTTTTGGAAAGTCATCCAAGTCAGCACCCTTACTCAGCTCTTGCAAAGGCCCCGAGTCAGAATGCAGATGGTATGAAAAACACTGCCAATGTCTTTCCTAGACGATAAATATTTTTTTATTGTGTTCACCACTTGGAGGAACGGATGGTTCTGATGTTGGAGGCCAAGGAAGTTTTATTATGGGAAAGCAGAAAATTCTGCATGTTTTGACAGCTAGCTCTCCAAAGAGAGTAAATTCCTCTGGAATTCCAGTTTTCACCAAGGTATCTTTCCCAAAAGTAAAACACAGAAAAGGATTTTTTAAAAAGCAACATATCTGAATTAATATGGAGAAGACATTAGCATAGTTCATATGGTCTCTCTCAAAACCAAAAACTCAATTAAAAACATGTAATATCTAAGCATGTGCTTAATAATATTATGGCATCTAATATTTACAAATAAGCTTACTATTATGAAGTAATGGAGAGTGTTGTATAGTGCTGTCTTAGTTGCAACCTGTTAGTCACCTAGCTAAGTGTAAGGGTCTAAGGAATCTTCAGCCATGTCTTCAATCCAGCCATCTGTGGGTTACATATTCTGTTGGCAAAAGCTTCTATAATAGATAAAACCAGAAAGGCAAAGCCTGAGCCGGTCCCAATTTGTCTTTTTTTGCATAGAGCTACAACACCGGCAACAGGGTAATTTGACAATGTGGATGTGGTAGCAGCTATTCCTGGTTGAGGTATCTAAGTGATAAATGACACTTCATCATATCCATTTATGTATGAAATAGCAATGCTTCTGGAGATGATTCTTTGATACACATTTGTATGCACTGTTTCTTTAGAGGTCGATATCTGCCCACATCGTTCAGGTAGACTAATGTCTAACCCAACAGGGAATTTCACATGAAAAACTTCTCTGGCAAGAAGCATAATAAGTCAGAATCAGTTTTAGCTCTCCTTAAAAAAAAAACAAAAAACCCAACATCCTACCCCACAGACCCAAACAAACTGCACCAGTTTGAGCCTCCACCCAGAAATCTGGCAATCTAAATTACGCTCTCTTATTGAGCAGTACTTCCCTCCACAGGAACAATGAATCAAACGAAAGAGCCTAAATAAATAAATCTTTACACTTCCCTGTTCTTTCTACCTCCCAATTAATCATACGTCATTTTGGAAAACCTTAGTAATCCACAGCAGGAGGCAGAACTGCCATCATGGAGCACCTTGGCAGCATCGGACCATCCTCCAGGAGCTGGAGGTGGCAGAAGCAGTGTCTTCCCTGTTCCCTCGTGTTCCCCCAGCCCACAAGAGCCGGGTGCCCAGGTCTACAAGGGGTGGGCAGCATCTCTGCTCCTGCCTTAATCCCCACGTGTGTTCTGCTACACTGAGCTCTGCCACTGGTTTTGCCATTAGTTGCTGCTGCTGCTTGCTGTGACTGCCACGCCGGCAGCCAGCTTCCTGACTACTCCCTGCTCTGGTCTCTCCAATGACCATGCAGCCATCCCAGCAGTGTTTGTGGCCCTTTACAGAAAGTGCAGCGATGCAGGGATCCACACAGAGCCCCAGCCACGCAGAACAGGCTTACTGAATTAAGTCTTCTTTCTTGCCTAAAGGAAAAAATAAAGAAAGGAAGAAATAATCTGCTTGGAATCCTTTTCCCCACATAGATGTATTTTTCCACTTCTCAGAACCAGAGCGGTTTATTAGGACCACTGTTTAGCCCAGGGAAGTTACCCAAGTTTTCACAAACAGGTTTGTGTGTAGTTTTGTATGCTTTTTAACTCCATTTTTAAAGGCCCCAAATGCTAGAAAATAAATGTTCGATTAAGCCTGATAAAGTCTGGTCCACTGTTCCTTTCCCTCTCCGGCAGATGCCAACAGAAGGTGTTCCTTCTCTAGGCTGTGGAGAAGACTCATAATTCATGGGAGTTCTTCGGAAAGGGCTGCTCTTCAGACTATCTGTTTTCACAGGAGAAACTGGCTGTTTTTCCAGGCACCCATTGCCGTATGAGGAGTTTTGACTCCTGTGGTGCCTGGTTAGCATTTTCATGATGGTAGTTTCTTAGGTTTCAGGCCTCTTGTTTTTTGTGTTCTCATGACACGTTGAAAGTGTTGCGCAAGGTCCAGAGTTGAGGAATTGCCACCAAACAGATCAAGTTTCTAGCCTGAAAGGAAGTTCTGAAATAACCACAGAAATTCTCCTGGTACAGGATTTCTGGTACCCCTTTGCAGTTCATCAGATAGTCCAGATAAGCTTCAGATAAGTACTCTCTGCTTTGGGTGCTTATCTTCAACTCGATCTTTTGAAGTTTGCGCCTCATGAATTTCAAGTCTGTGTCCTTTAAACGGAACTTCTTCTAAATGAGATAATTAAAAATATCTTTATTGTCTTCTCAGAGAATTCAGGTGTTCATCTGTGATCCCCAGAGGGAAGGCTAAATTAACCCTGCTGTCACTTGTTGAGATATTACCAAATAGCATTTATTTATACTATTTATTTATACTATATTTATCTCAGAGGACAATCACTATTGACAAGAAGTTTGCAGCCTGAAATAATGTAAAGGTATTTCTTTAAATGGCTCTGTCACAAGTGTAAAAAGCAGATCTCCTTTTCACCAAAAAGTTTCTTTCTCAGTGAAGGTTTTTTAGCTTCCCATTGCCCACAGCATTCTTGTCCCCACCACCACCAACCACCCCACCATTATTCTGGTACAAAGACAGCAGTTCCCTCCAATGCTCAGAAACATAGAGGTCTCTGTCTTTTTCTTTATTTCCTTCCTTCAAACTCCCCCTTCACATTTTGGTGATGTAAAACAGCCAAGATAAGAAATGGCTTTCTCTTCCCAGGAGGAGATGGGACGGATGTGCGATTCAGAAGAACAATTCCTTTTTTCCCACTACCTTCCTGGGACAGGGGGTGGTGAGGGTGAAGGGAAAATGAGAAGCAGCTGTGCCATCTATTCCTAGGAAAACAGACACAGCAAAGCATGTCAGCACCCTATGGCAATCCCTCTGAATTAAAAAGAAAAGAAAAGAAAAAAAAAAGGATAGGAAACTGTAGTGTTCAGTAACTTGTAGACCAAAAATTGTTTCTGTAATACATCCCATTAGTCTTTTAGTATCTGGCATAAACTGTTGTCTTCAGTCACATAAGCTGTGTTTCATCTTGTTTCCCAGTTGCTAGAAAAAGATGACAGGAGTGTTAAGACAGTTGGAGTTGTCCTATGTTAGACATAGGAGTGTTGCCAGTGTGGGGTAATGGGTATGTTTGTTTTGGTTTTGTACAAAGACTAGCATACTGAGATTTGGTCTATAGGAGTTAAGTAAATTTGTCTGGAGAACAAGGGTTTCTGTTATTGTGAGATTTTAAGACTAGCTTTTTACATTATTTTTATAGTGTTACTGTAGCTTAATGAGGAAAACACAAGAACTAATGTTTTCTTGGTTACTCAAAGATAATAAAAAAACCAGCACAAGTAGAAAAAACTTTCTGATTTGCTATGGGATCCTAGATGACAAAGTAGCAGGAATTCACAGCCAAGAACATCATGCTTTATGGTGGTGATAAAGTTCTCCAGTCTGCAACAAGAGGCTCTGTTTCTGTGATTAAAGGATAGGGTTGGATTTAGTGGAGCAACTGAGTTCAAACCTACTAGCTGTTTGTGCTTAGAGATAGTTTTTGGAGATCGGTAAGAAGCATGGTCTTTGGAAAGTGAGAAGACTTTCTAGGAAATTTCTTACTATAGATACTCTTTCTCTTGCTTAGTCAGTAGCAGAAGGGAAAACCATACAGGGGCTTTAATATTAACACACCAAGGTCTTAAAGGATTGTTTTTGTCATGCCTATATTCTTATTATCTTGCCTAGCTGCATCAGTGCTGATCTAGCCTCCAAAATTTGGCTCACATATAATACAGAAGCTCAGAAACAACAGTAGGAGGAAGCAGTCTCTGGAGCTACTGAAGCCAGTGTTCTGTGTAAGAGTGCACAGCAGGAATCACTAATTCCTCAAAATAAGGGTTAATGTTAGTGTGACTATAATCTACTCAAGGGAGTTCTCCAAATGATCTGGTGACCTACGTAGTGTACAAAGAGAAGGAAAGAGCACGTGTATGAATTAGGAGGGTAATGGGCAGCACTCAAAAAAGTCTGGGGAAACGGAAATATTACGTTTGGGTTATCAGAAATAAGAACTTCAGAATAAATATTCCAATTAGACTGTATAAATAGTTGGTGTTATGAAAGCAGGAAGTTGTAGAGAAAAGTGGTCCAACTGTGTTAAAAGATTTGCACTTCAGCAGCAAAACTGAAATTGAAACAAAGCTGAACTGGGATCTTCTGCTACTGAGAAGCAGTTGCCTGAGTGGAGCCCATGAGTCTGTTCATCAGAAGAAACAGAAAAGGAAAAAGAGCCAGAAGAAAAACTATTATACTTCACAGCTGGAAAACAAATTACACTTGAGTGTGTGTAAGTACACACTAAGGAAATAAAGAGGATGAGGTCTGGAGTAAATGCCTCCAAGACTTATTTTAACATCTTTCCAATTCAGTTAAACAGGTTCCAGGATTTGACAACTAGGGAAACCCTCTTCTTACCTTTCAGCATACAACAGGGAAGAGATTACAAACCAAGCAATATAAACAGAGAGTAGGAATTTTCTGGGGCCTGATTCTCATCTCATTAGACAGCAATAAGGTTCTAGTTATATAGCTTGCAGGTGCTCAGTAGTCAGTGCCTAGTACCTGTAATTCATGCTTGGTCAAATCCATCTGTGAGCAACTGCTGCTGCTGACAGTGTGATAGGACTCAAAACCTCATTGCTGATCCAGTGTGTCAGTACTGTCAGTATTTTACTTATCCATTAAAAAGATCAACTGGAATAATTTATTAGAGTCTGGAAAAAAAGAAGACAGAGATCTGTTGAAGAGGCAGAAATGAAGCTATTTTACTATGCTTTCAGCAGTTCAAGTGTTGTCTCTTTTATAAAAGTAAGTGGTGAGGGACAATTTTGCTAGCAGGGGAAACATAGCAGTATTCTTCCAGAAACTTACTGAGATCTATCTTGGTCACTAGATATGACATAGATATTGGCTTCTCAGAGATCAGGGAAAAGAAAGAGAAGATAAGTAAGTGATGTTCTGTTACTTTCTGATGCCTGAAAATGAAGCTTTGGCTTCGTGTGGGAGAGCAAAGAGCCCCCAGGGGAACAGTTTTGCCAGTGATTGCACCATACCTACGATAATGATTCACCAGAGTCCCAATTCCTCTTGTCTGCATGTGGGGAGCTGTTTTCCTCTATCAGGCTTTGGAGTTTAGCAGAGTCTTGCTGAAATCAGGTAAAAGCTACTGAGTTTTTATGTTTCAGAGCTTAGAGAGGCCTGATCAGTGCCCTGATAACATAGTACCTGCCTGAGAAATCGGCAGTTTCATTCCTGGTTACTAATCTGGAGATCTGTTCCAAGCAGAGGCATGAAGCAGAGGCATGAAGGGTCTGGAGCACAAGTCTTGCAAGGGGCAGCTGAAGGAATTAAGATTCTTTAGTCTTAAGAACAGGAGGCTGAGGGGAGACTTTATTGTTCTCTACAACTACCTGAAGCTTGTAGGGAGTTGGGGGATGATTTCTTCTCCCACGTTAACCAGTGATCAGATGGGAGGAAATAGCCTCAAGTTGCACCAGGGGAGGTTTGGGTTGGATATCAGGAAAAATTTCTTTATGGAAGGAGAGAGTGATCAGGCATGGGAACAGGATGAGAGAAAAGCAGGGGAGTCATCATCCCTGAAGGTGTTAAAAAAACGTGTAGATGTGCCACTTCAGGAAATGGTTTAGTGGGCATGGTAGTGTTGGGTTGACAGTTGGACGGGATGATCTTAAAGGTCTTTTCCAACCTTAATGATTATGTAATTCTATGAATCTATAAAATATGATCTGTGAAGTTACAGGGAGGCAAGCAAGGAGATAGAACATGGATTTTTTTTCAGCAATATTGTGAGCCTTTAACATAGAATCACAGAATTACTGAGTCTGGAAAAGACCTCTAAGATATCAAGTCCAGCCTATGACCTAACACCACCACATCAGCTTGACCATGGCAGATCCAGCCTTTCTTTAAACACCTCCAGGAATGGTGACTCTACACCTTTCCTGGGCAATCCGTTCCTTTGCCTGATCCCCATCTCTGTGAGGAAGTGCTTCCTGATATCCAACCTAAACCTCCCCTGGCACAGCTCCAAGCCACTCCCTCTAGTCCCCCAGCTCCCTCAGCCTCTCCTTATAAGACTTTCTCCCTAGTCCCTTCACCAGCCTTGTTGCTCTCCTCTGGAAGGAGGAAATGATAATTTCAGTCCCAGATTATTTTCACACTGTTATTGATAAAGTATTTCTAAGATCCCATCTCAGGCTTTGGTCATTCTGCCTCAAAGTCAGCATTTTAATCTGACATCACCTATGAGGAGTTTCAGAGAAAGCTGCTTATGGCAGAGATGAATAGATACATCCAGTCTGCTGGTTGCCTCTGCTGGATTTCTAATTGAGAGCTACTCTTCTTGAGTTAGGTGGTATGTACAGCTGATACAGGAAACAGGTTCTGAATAAAGCATCAGTTCCCAGTTGCTTATACCTTGGAGTCTGATGAGCACAGTGGAATGCGTTCTACCTCTTCTAAGAAAGAGTCAGGCTCATCTCATTTCTGATACAGTCAACTATTGATGTATTCCTTACTTTATTCTTGTCTATTTTCTACTTCTTGTTGCCAAGGCACAAACATTTCTGGATGGTTGTGGATACAAGTATATAATGGAAAAGGATGTGAGAGAGAAGCCAAATGACATCACTTAAGTCAGTGTAAAGAAGCTTGATATTTGGTTGTTTATAATCTCAGCATGTTAGTTGTTTGTACTGTGATAAGAGCATTTTTTTGTGTGGAGACTGAGTCTCAAGACTTATTGCAGCAATGCAGACAGTGTTTGTCTGTAGGTTAGGGAAATGGACTGGAAGGCAGGAAGGTCTTGGGTCCTAAATCAGGCTGAACCTGTGACTCATCCTGCAGCTCTGGGAAAGGGCACTCAACTCAGTTCTGCAGCATTGCAGAAATCAGCCCAGCTGCTGATCTGAACCAAAGCAGGTTGTAAGTCACAAGTCAGTGTTACATATGGGAAATATGAGCCCTTTTTCCTAATTCTGAGTAAGTTTACATTCTACACTACCTTGTGAGCCAAGTTTCACCTTGTGGCTGATGTAATGTTCTTGTATTGTCAAGTTGGTATTTTGAGAGAAATTGAACCTGCCCCCATAAAAAACCTTGCCACCACTCCCATGAAATTCATGTTGAAGTGAATACTACTTCTAGAATTTTGAGGACAAGAAAATATCCAAAGGAAAAATATGGCTGTTTTTTATTTTTTGGTATCAAGGAGAAATTAATTTGGAATTTCCAGGCTGCAGATTTTGACATCTACAGATTACAGATACACAAAATAAACACTAGGGATTTTGTCACCTGAGTAGGTAAGCAACTAAAATAGCTTTTTAGTAGAGGTGGGAATTGAAATATATCTTGTAAGTTTTAGGAGGGGGAAATACCCTATTTGTATTTTCATATGTTTCTTATGCTCTTTGGGACATCTTGTTTGCAAAACAAAAAAATGAAAAAATTTAAAAGGAGCTTTTGCAGGTCCCTTCTTTTTTCTACTGAGAAAATCTATTATGACATTTTGCTAGTCAAAAGTATATGAGAAAGGAGATTATCACTAATAGTTGACTGTCAGCTTTTATATCCAACAGGAAGAAATCAATCTTTTTTCTGAACACTTCTGTGTTTTAGATTGCCTGCCTTCCCCCTTTTTGTAAACAGCAAAATTTTCACAGAGGTTTACAGATAGTCCTGATACGTCAGATCCTCAAATATCCCACCTTTGCCTGGTGTGCCCCTGTAGCAGTCTGCTTTACCCAAGGCTTTTACCAGTGGCAACACTTACCAATGCAGAGCAGAGAGGAGAAAGTTTGGGGAGGAGGCTAAGTTTTGAAATCTGCACTGAAAAGTGAATTGGGTCAGTAAGAAAGCTAGTTCTCATGGGCTTTTTCTTGACTGAAATGGAAAGGAAATGGTGGGTGTTGTATCTGACCAAGCAGTTAGCAGTAAACACTTTCAACATCAAATGCAGTACTTTTTCCAAATTGCAAATCTCTTATCCATTCTTCTTACTTCTAAGTAAATACTAGTCCAGTCCCAAGGAGCAGTTCTGAAAAGTTGCGTAGCAGATTTCCACATTTATTATTTCCAGTACAGTCATTTGTCTAACAGCCAACTATGAAAACTGAGCCAGAGCTGTAGGAGTTGTTATACTGGCCTAGACCTACCCATCAGTGTGTGTGATAAAAACAGTGTCTGTCAGTAAATCTGTGCCATCACTGATAAACCTGTGCAAATCCATTCCTTTAAATCAAGCTCTCCATGATAGCTCCATGTATCCAGTTCTTGGTATGTATTTCTAATTGCAGTTTAGTAAATCATCTTGCAGGAACTTCTATTCATCTCTCTTTGTCTCTCTGCTATATTTGATTCTGCAGGCACAAAAAGATTAAAAAAGTCCCAAGGACAAAAAAACAAACCCTCACAGTATCTCTGAATGCATAAGAACCAGGTAACCAGGTCAGCAGGTTACAGCTGTAAACAGCTATTCTTCTTTCAGAGGAAAACTAATTCAGTTTATAACTGCAGTTCATACACAATCAAGCATTTTTAACTGAAGAAATCATGAAACTGGAATGCAGTCTCGGTGTTTATGCTTGCATTTTGGGAAACCCTGGCACCACTGCACTGCACTGAACAGATACAGACAATGCAGCCATGTAAACAGCTGTATGGCTGGTTTCTATCAGTCCCTGCCCCACAAGCAGGGACCACAATTGCATTTCTGCCAGTTGAAAAACGTTTTCTACACTGGCAGGTTGGTTTGTTCTTAGTATAGTAGGTGCAGGTGAGCTTTGAGAATTACTGGATACATCCATGAAGTATAATTTACCATCTTTTAAGGTTTACCAATCACTAAGAATAATATGTTCTTAAGGAGTTTCCTGAGTCTGCCAATTTACGTAGGTGAGTAAACTAGACAGGTCAAATAACTGGCGTGGTTTATAAATAGACTAAAAAAAAATCTCCTTATATAGAATAGAATCCAGACTTTCTATTGTTTGAAGCAAATGATATCATTATTTGGATGTCTTTCCAGAACTGAAAATGACTAGACTCGGAAACTAAAAGTAGTTAAATATAGAAATTGCTACTTTAATGAGTGGATGCTCTGTTTCATTATTATGCTACCAGTATATGAACAAATGCCTTTCTGTTCTTAGGGATGGAAAGGAGGATTTTATTCCAGTATTGTAAAATATTGGACAAAAGCCAAATTCAGATTAAGGGCTGACAGTGTCTTTACCCTAATTCCTTTATAGAAAATATTTTTGACCACTGTGCAGTGTAACTGGGGTGATTACACTGTCCATGAACTTGTGCTTTGCATAAGCCTTTACACTTGTGGAGATCAAATACAAAATGCACAGTGGTTTGCATAAAAGTAAAATAGTAAAATAAAAGTTAAAGGGGAAACAAAGAAACAAATTATGCCTTTTGGTGTGTCTTGTCATCACAGACTCCCTAACAAGTTATTACATCTACTTTGACAAGTCAGAGAGCTTTCTTCTTAATTGATAGCTAGAAAACACTTCTTTTGACTCCTGCAATACTACTTTTTGAAACACTCTAAGTAGCTTCTGTGGAGATAGACTTAATTTCTAGGCATGGGATGTTAGGAATAAGGGCTCATCTTAAGCAGTCCCAGCACTCTTACTCTAAAAACCATCATTCTTTTAGATGAGGAGTGCTGTGGTAGATGCTGGATGATATTCTGTTATCTCATAAGAAAAGATAATAGACTAAAATAATATGCATGTCTAAAAGCATGCATTTACAAAGATGAAATCAAGACTAACAATACATCAAACAAATTTTAACTTACCAGCCCAGATTTTTCTTTCAGATGCTTCTGCATCTTCTGCCATTCTCTAAGATTTAGCTAAGAATTCCCATATTGAACAAAGTCAGTTTCTTTGAAGTCACTTAAATTTAGGCATCTCCATATTCATCAGGTGTCTTAGTTCTCAAAATAATCAGGGAGGACAGTGGGCTTGACTTAACAAGTAGTAAGAATTAATGGATGTACCTTTTCTCACCTTTATTAATACATTTCCAGCTTCAGACTCTTACTAGACTGGTAATCACTGGTCAGCCATAGGTGTCAGCTGATGACCATGTAATGTTTGCCCCTTTGTAAGACAAAAGAGAGACCTTCAGCCATGGCTGCACACTTCAAAAAGAGCTTAGTTTGCCTGCATCATTGCCTCTCTTACTAGCCCAGGTTCAAGCCTTGTTGCATGATAAAGACAAAAATTGTCATTCCTTTATGTACCTAAGTTTGTCTCAAAGAAGGAAGTACCAGAGGACATTGCTCTTCCTCCTCTGGATGCAGGTTTGTTGTAGGAAAAGCATCTTTTAACTCTCCTTCATTAGCTACAGAGAACTGGATCACATTCATGCAAAGAACTGTGTCTGCTGTTTAGTAGTCTCTGTTCCATGACATGATTAATTCTTCAAAAATAAGCAGCAGTGATAAACTTTTCTGTAGTGGTGACTATGTTTCATTGTTTGGTGTTTTAAAATGTTTTAACTGGATTTTCCCATATTGTGCTCTACTCCCTTTCTTAGGATAACACATAATCCTCTCTGTGAGTGAAAAAAGGGAAAAGGTAGTTGAATCATGTTTCATTACCTGTAAAATATGATGCCTCCATTCACTGACTTCTTGACAGAAAACTATGTCACAGCATACTTGCTTGCTCAGAAGTGTACTGTTTGCAAACAACCTCATATTGGGCAAGTGGACAAGACCCCTGAACAGTTATTCAAATATCTGTACTGTATATTTAGGCAGCTTTTAAGATTTAGTCTCTGGCTGAGCCTCTTAAAGACCTTTTTTTTTTTTTTAATTTTTTTCTTTTTAAATGCCTGCTATATCACAGCAGCTCCTTCTGGATTCCATCTGGTTTGCTAGGTAAATATGTGTTTGGATGAAAGCCACAAAATTAGAAATGCTTTTATGAAAACGTGAAGGGTAGGGTCATACTGTATCATGTCTGACTTCTGCAGCTACAAAGGCAGTGTCTCAAGACTGTGACAAGAGAACTTTTTAATTTGAAGAAGCGATGGTAAATAGCACCTCAAATAAGGGAACATGTGGAGCTGTGAAGTTTCACTTTGAAATGAAACTATGCAGCCTTCAAATCAAGGCCGCTTGCCAGAAAGTTCATATAATCAAGAGCCACAAGCGAGCCCATAAGAGGAAAGTCCTTTATAGCTTCACTTCTGAGGTACAAAATTCATGTTTCCCATTGCTGACTTCAACATACTTGCTGAGGCACACTTGAGAAGAAAAGTTTCCATCTGTTGGGGCTTTCTCAGCATCAGAGGCTTTGTATTCTTCTGCCCTTCTCCTTTCCTTCACCCCAAGCATCAAGCACAGTCATCCCAGCCCCTGGGAGCAGTGATGCTTTTGGATACTGCTTCTCTGCTTACATTCCCATGCCTCTCAGGCCTCAGAATCAAAGCAGGCTGCTTGCAGACCTGCCTTCCAGTTGTCTCTGTGTTTGCACCCTAAGAGAGAGGTGGCATTTGTAACTCTGCACTGATCAGTAATTCATGATTGCTTGCCACAAGCATTGCTGTTCCCATTGCATTGGGGAGACTACATTAGGCATTTGTCATGAGACCAGTTTTCTTCATATGGCTGGTGATGAGGCTCTTCATGTTCCTCCTGGGACCAGTTTCCTCCCCCAGTTAATTCCCACTGAAGGATGTGTAAATACAAGGTTCCCCCTACTCTTGGTGGGAAGAGTAAACATTCATATGATATTGAGGTCATGCACTAAATTATTCCAGTTGCCATGTATCCAGTCTAGAAAAGGTTCTGGCTCCCATTCAAATATGAAAGAAAGAATTACTTCTTAGCAAAGTAATTCTCAGAACAGTTGGAGAGAGGTTCCACACACACATCTTTTCCTTCCTCTCTGAATCTGCCAATTTATCTCTCCCTTTCCCTTGCCAATTAAGGTCTTCACAGTGGTCTTACTGTCTGGTGCACTTGTAGCTACTGGGTTGCAAACAGAGGGTTTCAGATGGATGGTTCCTTCTTTGGCATTGTAACTCTGGGGACAGAGTGTTTTCCAGACCAATCCTGATGCTGAGCAATACAGGCCTCCACATGTCTCAGCATTCTCCATCCTTGTTTTGAGTGGCTGTTTATACATGTTTCTAGAGAAATACATTTGGCATCCAGACAACAAGTGTTTTTGATTCTTTAAGGAATAAAATGCTGGGTTTGAGCAAAGACAACTGTGTGGTTATGTTTGAAACCAATGAAGTTCCTACCTGCCTCATTCATCAATGGAAGGAGTACCCTATCATGCTCCTACTTCATTTTTTATCTTCTTTCTTTTGAAAGAAGTAGAAAATTAATGCTTCCAAGTCAGGGCCTTATAAACCAAATCTGAAGTTAATGTGAGTTTTGACAGCTGAAGGCCAAACATGGAAAGAGAGGTCCATCCTGGAGGTGTGGGCTGGGCTGGTCTCCCCAACAGTGACAGAAAAGGCTGCCACACAAGGCATTGCCCGAAGTCCCCATGGGACCTCCAGGCTGAAGTCTCTCATGAAGCATCCAAATGTGCTCCTCGTTGTCACACTGCAGAAGCGTATTGTATGTCATCACCCTCAGTTATAGTTAAGCTTTTTGGCAAGCTGCCAGATCTCCTAAAACATCTCTTGGTGAACCTTAGCCAGCTCAGAGGGGACACTGCCATTGATGGAGAGACCAGAATGGAGCTTGTCAGGACAGGTGTTTATGCACAACTTCAACATATAAAGTTTTATCTAAGAAAATGTTGGTAGGGACAGAGTCTTTTGATTCCAGGTTGCAATATTTTTATTATAATTCCCGTAACTTCTTTTTGAGCCGCATGTAAGGAAATGGCCTATAGTTCCTAGTCCTTCTGTACTCATAGAACTGTACTTTGAGGTTTGCTCTGTTTGCCTTTGTTCTTTGTCGGAGTACCAACCCTTGAAGTGAAGGCACTTGAATGGGCACACAGAGATAACGATTATGCAAACATGGCCAAGATTAGTAATAAATACAAAATCAATGTTCGGGAAAGCTTGAAGATAACGGCATGTATGTTTCTGGGTTGGTTTTTTGTTGTTTTGGTTTGGTTTTAATTGGGCTGAAAGAACCTGCATTTAAGTCAGAAGCAGAACTCTGACTTCTTTGAAGAGAAGTTACCTTTTGTTGGCTGAAGATGTACTAACATAAGGAATATTGTTTTGGGACACAAAAATTATGAGAAAGCAAGAGGGCAGAATAAGATGTTGTGTTGGGACACCCACATTTTATGCTTGCTATTTCACATATATAAAAATGAGAAGGTATTTAGACTAGGCAAGTATACAAGCTTTACAAACATAGATGACACGTTTTCTCTTGCTTGCGTTTAAGAAGCGTTCATGTTACTTGAACCATCATTCCATTCCAGCACAGTGACCCAACAAAGAGTTGGAAAAGTGCCTCTTTTGCCTTTCAGTTTATTGCTTTCTTCATTCCCTTCCTCCATCAGTTCCAGCCTAGTTCACAGCCTACTGGTTACAGTGTTCCCAGGCGCAGATGCATATTTGATTTTCTCCATCAGAGAACTACAATTAGGCCTCCCATTTCCTAAGAGACTGGGCTGACTGCTGGGCTGTTGTGTGCAATGAATGGGGCTGAGTAAAGCCACTTTGCTCAGTCCACCCCACCAGCTTCCCCAACTCTATTTTAAAAACAAACGTAGCTATGACCACCTTTTTGAGTAGGTCAGGCTCTGTGAGCTAGACATGCTCATATGGAGATATCTCAGATGGTAAATAAAAGAGGACAGAGAGTGAATTGCAGATATTCATCTGTTCTGCACCTCTCTGCCCTGAGCTCTGCAAGGTAAGCCTGCTTTAGAGATGCCTGTCTCTGAACACTGTAGACCTAAGTTGATTTGTGCCACTTAGTCACAGAACTGGGGCTTGTCTTCAGCCCTTCATGTGTGGTAGTTTCCACCTGCTTTTCAGATCCCGGAGCAATTTAGTGGCAGCACGTACTTGTATGTGTGACTAGAAGCAGAATTACCCTTCTGCTAGTAGAAGGTGCAAATGTTCAGGGTGGTTTGGGACCTTCAGGTTGAACTGGAAACTTTAGAAATCCAACATTTAGGCTTGAGTTGCAAGATGTAACTTATGATACTTGCTGATTAAAGAACAAACCTCTTAGAGTCTAATAATACTTTAAATGTCTGTGTAACACACCACTGTTAATAGTATTTATTCCCAACTGCATCACTCCAAGAACCACTGAATTAAAATCCAATTGCTTATTGTTAGTATTCATACAAAATTACTATTAAAAAAATATTATAAGTTGCACAAAGGGCTATTGAGTTGCAATTTTATTGCCTATCCTTCTGCAGCTGGTATTTAGGTATAAGCCTATCCTTCCTTATAAGTTTATCCCTTCTTATTCCACCCTCCCACAGCAAGTCTTTCAGGAACATGCCTGGTGGAGTCACCTGTGATATCTCCCAGTGGACATAACCTGTTTTGTATTTGCACCTTATGTCTACTGTTAGATAGTTTTCCTCACACTTGGTGTTCGCACCAAAGGCCACAGCTAGCTTTGAGAAAGGGATTTGGACACTTCATCTCACCTGAAGCTGTACACCTGTGCTGTAGACACATCTCAATTGGTTACCCTGGGATACATTTCTAATCTCTTTACCCTTCTAGGATGGGATTTATCTCAGATGTCTGAAATCGTTCTGATGAGATTCTCTCGTCCATAATAGCAGGCAAATGTTCTGCTTATTCCACAGAAATCTTAAATTAGATTATATAAATCCCATTTCTAGACTCTGCCTAGACTCTGGTCTTTTTAGCAATTAATGGAATTTGGGGTTGTCCAGAACATAAGCAAGACCTGGAATTGAAGGTTTTTCCAGCAGACAATTTGAGCATTGGGGGTGTTGATGCTTTTCCAGTTCGGTTGCACAGATGCTGGAATCTCATTCTGCAAAGTTTTCTCGATTGAACTGCATATTGAGCAAATCAGAAGATTAATCTGCTTGTCCTTAGCCATGTCTCCATGTAAGCTAGTCACTTCCACCCCCCTGTACAGTTAGGAGAGAGCAGTAGGCACTTTCTGGGAGAGATGCAGCTGATCAGTTTAGGTGCCAGTGTCAGGATGGGGTGAATTGTATCCTGTGTTGGACTGTTCTCACTGACCAAAAAGGTATTCGAGGCACCCATATGAGATCAAGACAACTGCATTTGGATGTCACCACTGGTGTTATATTCCAAGAGATCTGTTATCCTCAGGTAATCAGTACTTGTGGTACTTTAAAACTATCTTGTCAATCTCTAAATTTTGAACTGGGGTTATTGCATTCTAATTATTGGCTGACACATGCCCATTTGATTTCCCTTCATCTCAGTTGTGTGCCCATGTGTATAATTGTTTTTGACAACACTTTACAAGGATTCTTAACAGATCTATTTCTTAAAATTAAAATCTTTTAAACCATAATGTTTTATACTGTAGTTTACCAATAATGCCAAATTAACAGAGCAATGATCCACCTTCAAGGAATTAAAAATGGTCATAGGGAAAAAAGTAGAAAATGCTACAGGTGACTGAAAGTTCCCAGGGTCCTCCCACAACCAGTCAAAAAGCAAAGAAGTGGAAATTAAGCAATGAGGAGAGGGCAAGTGTAATCCAGATGATCTTCAGAGGTCCCTTCCAACCCCTGACATTTTGTGATTCAGTGGTATATCAAATGCTGGTCTCAAATGTTTTTCCATTATGTGTTCCCTACCTCTGGTGAATTCTTCCAGATTTTTTCTTCATTATCTGAAGAATCTGTGTGCATAAAAGGACATAAAATGAGAAAATAATAATAATTAAAAAAAAGCTTCCTAAAATTGTGGAAGAAAACAATTGTGTCCCTGCATTAGTTGTTGGTATTGTTACAGCATGCAAATTAAAATGTTGGATGGTGGATGGTACACAAACAATAGACCTTGAATTTCTTCCAGTTGAAATAAGTATTAGCAGCGTCCTTTAAAAAAAAAAAAAAAAAAAGTGCATAATTCTGGTTCATACTCTATTTTCTCCTTAGCAACAGTTTAACAAATTCAGAGCCACACTACTAATTAAGAAAGAAACAAACTTATTGTTCTCCTTGTTGTTTTCTCAGTAGGCATAATTGAAAACTCACATGATAAAATTAATATATCTGTCAGTCTCTTGCTGTTAAGCCCACATATACTATTATTTACAGCTCCAATCAAAACAATTCTCAAAAATTTCAGAGATGATTCTTACTGATGGCTGCACTACCTAGTACACTCCTCCTTAATGAGCATCGTAATGCTCATATCATGAGCATCCTGTTGAAGAATGTGTTTACACAGGCCACACAACTGCATGGCATCCATAAAAATTAATAGAACTATTCTTAATTGAATATTAAGGAATTGAGAAGGAAACTGATATGAAGAACACTGAGTCAGAGATGCACATTGAAACTGCAGATAGTTTAGTAGGATTTGTGACCATCCAAACATTCAGCTGAAGGATGGGCCAATATAAGCAAGATGCAGGATTTTATAAAAATGTCTTGGATTATCATTTTCTCTACACAATAGCCCAAACATAAGGCAAAGTTTGTGATGTAGAAAACTGTTAACATCCATGAAATAATTTCCTGAATCAGACACCTAACCTTTAAATAGCTTGGGGCATGGTTTCAGTTCTGTGGACCTGTTTTGTCACTTTTAAAAGCCTATTTGTTTCATTAAAGATGTGAATTAAGTAGAAAGCTAAAACAGAAGTATTTTAGTATATGAAAACAGTTACAATACAGATAAAAAGCTTAAGAAGTTGTTTCGGGAACTTTGTATTGCTTCTTGTTAAAAGATTAAAAGCCTGTTGTACAAATATGACCAAAGGAGGACTTAGGCAATGCCTTATACCTGCTCTCTACCTTTTATTCATTTGGCCCCCAGGGAGGAATCCAAAGCCTGGAGCTGTGTTTTCAGGTTCTGAGCAGTGAAATGGCAGAAATGGATATCTGAGAAATGTGACCCAACAACCCCAGGTGTTGAGTAGGGGTTTGCTTAGACCTACATGAAAAATGCTAAGCATGGCAGTGTTGGTCCTTCACTGTATTTTAGCTCCTTGAGTCAGCACTAGAGGCAGGAATGGCAGCATCACTGCCTTTTTTAGCAACACCACACAGGTTCAGAGTACCCAGCTTGTTTGGGGTGATTGTTTATACCCCTCTCATCTCCCTTCCAAGAGATGACAGGCTCAAGCTATGATGGAGGTGGGAAGGGTCTAGGGACCATTTGCCCCTGCCACAGCACAGTGAAGGATTTAGGGTTCTTCCAGCCAGGAGGGGAGCAAGTGACATGGGGCCCGGCTCGGTACTCTACAAATGGGCTGCATTGAGGTTTTATATAAGAAGCAGTGCATGTGAAAATTGGTGGCTGCGTGGAATTAGGGGCTGTGACTCCAAGATATCCTTCCTCTAGCCACTAGACACTCATCTTTTCTCCCTTCTTCTTCTAACTCTATTGATTATTTGCTGTGGGACAAACCAGGTTCATAAATAGTGACTAGTAATCCCTTCCTCTTTTCCCAGAATACCAACTAAGCTGTTGGGGCGCTCACAGGGGTTCAAAACCCTGGGCTTAGGTGGGCCTCAGGCTGTTCTTCACAGTGTTCCTAATTATTAAGTTACAGTTATAAAAGTCACACCACAGCATGCACAGCATCTCTGCTGTTCAGGTTTCTAAGCATGAGTGACTGTGGCTGATGCATGTCGTGCAGGCAGTGTGTGCTAGGGGTAGTCTGAGCTGCCCTGCCTCTTCAATTCTACCCAAGGATTTGCATGGAGTATTGGATATTTTGTGATCCATGTATTTGCAGTCCACTCCAAGGTGGTTCTGGACAGGCAGGAGAAATGTAACTACAGCCATCTGTTTAATCTAGGTCTGACTTGTAGGTCACAGTGGTTGGTTGCTGGCAAGTTTTAGGTGCCTCCAGAGTACACAACCATTAAAGGTAGGGCAGGAGTTTGGCTTATGATTTTGAATATGATACCTATAGCTTCCTTTATATCCACCCATAAATACTTTAAAATATATCAACAATTCAGAGCATGCATAGAAGGATGTGCTGCATTGTGACCTAGGACTTAGTGCTGAAGAATCCAAGCAGCTGCACTTCTGTGATATGATATCTGTTGCATGTGTCAGAGAGATGTGCGAGATAATGCTCAGCATGGAGCTGCGATGTTTTGAAAATGTGGAAGGAAATTAATAGAATAGCATTATATTTCTTGATGCTGATCTCCAAGAACTGGAAAGCCACTCAGGGCTGCTTCTAGCACAGATGAAGGAGATTTCAACTGGAAATCGTTGATCTGATCCAGATCTTTGCTTGACCAAGTTCCCAGCAAGCATGCTAATCAAAGCTTACTGTGCTTTAACAGGTATTCTGGGTGATACATTTTAACAATCGTTTTATATGTGTCCTGCTTTGCAGGGTAAAAAGACTTACACAGGACCATGTGGAGGAAGAGACTGCAGCGGAGGATGTCAGTGTTTCCCTGAAAAAGGAAGTCGTGTAAGTAACATTTTTTCATGTAAAACGTTCTTGATGGTACCAGTTCACCACTTTTTGCAATAGGTGGACTCTCATCAAACTGCTAAGAGTATTCAAACAATTACTCTTTTCCAGGAAAAAGTTATTGTTGTTTCATCTTACTTCCTTAACAACATCTAGATTGGAATAAACACTTTGTTATGAAATACAGCAGATTCTTCTCTCAAAGATCAAGGCCAAGACCTGACAGCCATGACGAGCTTTTCAGATCAGAACTTTAGGGACACGATGTGCTGGAGCATCACTGGATTGTGTGACAGTGCTAAATGAATATGGACAAAATCACTCAGTAATGTTCTTGAAGTCTAACAAAAAGGTATCTGATTAATAGATACACCATGCCTGTGATTTCCATTAAAGCAGAAAGGATCCAGGCCCGGAAAACCTGAAATCCCTGCTGGAAGAGAACTGCTTGGGACTTCTGGCATTAGGTTGTTGCTGACACTCTCTTCTTTGTTTTGGGGAATAGTGCAGAATGAGGCAGAGGAAGGGAGAAAGGGTGGAGGGGATTAGCCACCTGCTGCAAAGAGCTCTGAGAAATAGGGCAGTTCCCATCCTGATGGCTTGGAGCCCTGGTTGGCAGGCTTCTGCAGCTTGGTTTTCTGCAGCTGAGACAGTGACTCAGCCTTTTCCATCCACCCGTCTCTAAGAATAGGTCAGGCAAGAGATGTGAAAGCAGGTCATATGCTCTTTCTGCTATCAGAAACCTCAAAAAATTTTTTAGTTCTATCTCCTCTCCACACAGTGGGCTGTCAATTCCCATACCCATCACATTCCTCAAGCTTGACTCCACGTCTGAGCAGGGGAAGAGGTGGTAGGAAAGTCACAGTGTAGGTGGGAGGCAAGGAACACTCTTGTTTACAGCAGTAGTCCTGATGTCTCTGTGGCAGTCAGATGATCCTGGTGTTACTATGCCATGAGAACTGTAATTGTTATACTACCATCCCATGACCATGATCTTCTTATGGTCTGCTTTCCATTACAATAAACCAATGGCCAAATAATGAAGCCGAGAACAAACAAACCCTCACCCAAGACACAGCTTCTGGTGGAACTCCCTCCAGCTGTTATTGCCTTCCCCTCCTCATCCAGCACATGAAGTTGGGTGAGTGCCTCCTGCCACTTCCCTCCAAGGATACTGAAATTCAAAAACTGATGCCTTATGAAATGGCTTCAAGTATGATATTACTGTGTCTTTTTTCGGTGTCCTTTTTTTTTAGGTTTTAAATGCAAATCATGGAGGTATTTTTCCTCCACTAAAAAGGGATTGTCAAAAAAATACCAGCTTTTGTGACTGAAATATTTTTCACTTCCCTTGTTGACTGAATAACCTTTAATTTCAAGTTGCCATGTCTGGAAGAGAAAAGAGGTAGCTGAACAAAAGTAGTTGAATAGGTTAGAAAAGCTGAAAATGTTAAATTACCAAAGTAGAAAATCAGTCAGGTGCCATTGATGAGAGGCTCCCTGAGAGTTGCATAGTGTCAAGACTGGAAGTTAAGGGCAGGTTTTATGTACTCCCTCTCCATTCTCTTTTATTTGTCTCAGGGAACCAAGTAACCCCAGTAACTAATCACACTGGCTTCCCTTTGAATATACACTAAAAAAGAGAAGAGAACATTGCAAAACATAAATTATATTTTGCTAACATAGGTAATTGTGCAAGATGTGAAGGAGTATTGGGGAAAGTGAGTTAAAGAATTTTATAACACTTTCAAAAATAATAGTTTAATGCTCTAAAATGATATACCTCCTTCTGAGTCAGCATATGCTCCGTGTGTTTCGTGTCCGCTGGTCTCTCTGGATGTCACAACCTCTATTAAACATCTGGTTTAAAGAACAGAATTGGCCTTCAGAGGCTAGTCAAGTCTGGCATAGCTTCTGGTCTCATGCTAATCCTCAATGGGAATATTTATTTTCACAAACCCTCTGTAGATCTGGCATGACACACATTTCTGTTAGAGGTGACTCATTACATGCACAATAGACATATTGCGTGTTTGCACTTGTAAGAGTGCCTGGAACAGCCTGTCAGATCCTGCTCCCGCAGTGACTCCCTGTCTTGGGTGCAACAGAGCTGTCACTTGCAGTGCCTCTGGAACTCAGGTGGGAACAGTGCTCCCGAAGGTCTGCAGCCAGCTGTCAGCCTTGCTATCCCCTGAAAAGTCACCTGTTCCTGACAGGTCTCTCCAAACCAAGTGAACAAAACCACTTTCTTTGTGTTGCTGCTACTGAATGCATATCAGAAGCTGATGAGTGAAGTAAATTCATTGGAGTGGTAAATACAGCTGTGAACACTGGAAGTAGAAAAGGTCTGAAGAAATGCCTGCTCTTCATTTCTATGTGCTTTCTGCTTCTTTTTTCTGATATTGTTTCAGGTACAGGCACAGGATTAAAATAAAGATCCTTCTCTCTATTTGTTGTCTTAATCCGATGGCTTTGGTTTTTAAAAAAGTGTTCTCTACACAATATGCCACTGATATCTTCTGGGGTCTCTGGCTTCGGTGATTTGTGCCAGGTCTCCACATGCATGGCATTCTGTATACACTGCTTTTGGTTTGGGACTGGTAACATTAAACACAAAGGTACAGGAAAGCTGAATTATGTTTCATACAGGCAGCTTCTAGGGACTAAGTGCCACCTAGCACAAAATGGTGTGTGCACCTAGCAGGTCATCCAGAAGGAGTTGTATGGTTTTTGGTTTTCCTCCACTCTTTTTTAGCTGGGTTCAGCCCTGCAACTTTCCCTGGGTTCAGACACAGCTCAAGAAAATCCAGTGGGGAAAGGTAAATGAAAGAGCAGAAGCTTCATATTCTGGCTGTGCCAGGGCAACCTACAACCCCCTGCATCTTATAGAGCTGTTCATGGGAATGTGAGGGCACCTGCAGAAGAAACTTCCTGCCTCGTTCCCAGGAGGAAAACAGGTTGAATTCAAACGTTCAGAGAACCACAGGAATAATGCTGGTAACCACTTTTGCAATTCACAGCATAAGTCAGGATGTTGGTTGAAGAAGTTTCTTTAAAGGAATCTCTTTCTTGGGCCACACGACCCCCTTGAAATTCCCACCTACTGTCGCTTCTGAATTCACAGCTTCAGAGGAAAAAATAAAGGGAACTTCTTGATATGCCAGGTTTTTTTCTAGTGTTTAATGATACACTACTCTTTGTTCTCCTTCACTACAGCCTGGTTATTTTACTTTAAACCTAGGTGCCTATGTACTGTTATCTTGATATGAATATCCGGTCTATAACTGTTCCTCATTACTAATCAGATGCTTGGTGCTGGGGCTACAGGAGCCAAGCCCAGGGGCCAACCTCACCCTCATCTCTCCTCACAGCTGGCAAAAAGCTCAGCCAAGTTCCAGCAAGAATTTAAGCTCTTGCAGGAGTGTCCAAATCTACATGAAAAGAAACCACAGTGTAAGCCTCAGTGAAGGGAACAAGTTGAAAAAGAAGAGAAAAGACAAGACCTTATCTTCTCTCTGAGATGAGACAGACTCATCTTCTCATTGTCTCCCAAGTTGTTCTTTAAGACTTCTCCTAAGACAACAGACTTCAGACCTACCTTCTCATTTTATCATGTGGAGAGAACACTATAAGGAGACCAGGGTGCCTGAATAAGGAAACAAGAAAAAGCAAGCCATGATAGTGTATTTGATATTCTGTTCTGAATGACATGGAACCCTTGGACTAAAGTGGAAAGAAAAAGAAAAAAAAAAAAGAAAAAAAAAAATTGGAAAAACTTTTTTTTTTCTCTAGATTTTTATTACAGCTCCTAAAATCTTGTTTGAGATTTATAGTTCTTTGCAAGCCATATATGGGGCAGAATGCAATATATGCACCTTTAAAATTTGTTAAACATTAATTCACTTATGTAGGAAATAATAACTCCTTTCAGTGCAATGGCCAACTGTTCGACCTATTGAAGTTTCTAATCAAGTCCACTTCATAATCAACCTAGAAGGCTTTGTAGAAAGTGGAAGTGAATAGAAATCTTTTTGATCTTTTTGTAGAGTGAGAAAATGTACTGTATTGAAATCTCACTTTGTACTTTCTGACTGAATTAAAGATCTAACAGTGCTTAAGCTGTTTTAGCCATTGTTTTTGCAAGGATCTGGAATAATGGGAACTGAAAAGACAGCTTCATGTCCCCCCATAAAGGCAAATTTTTGAGAATGACAAAACATTCCTTTTTAACCAAGGCTGACATGAGAGTTCAGAGCAAGTCCTTTACAGATGTATTTCTTTTACTAATGCAATGGCCAAGGTTAAGCTATTACCAGTTCACCTATAATCACTCCTGTATGCTTTTGGCTGCTATGCAGTCATGAAATCTAGGGTGTGATCTTTACTTACAAGCATTTCCCACACACTTTTAAATCTTAACACATGGACTTGATCTAGTAGACATTTTTCTCCATAATTAAAAAAAAATATATATCCCTCAACAAAATACAATATTCTAAAGTCAATTCCATTCTTATATCTTAGGGAAATGCTGTTAATGTAATTCCTGAGCATCACAACTGACTGTCTTCTAAGCTAGTGTAATGTCAGTAGGTCCTCTGTAACTCTTGGAGTGTAAATTGGTATGTTTCATTAAATCTGGTATTTTGCTCTAGTTTTAAAAAATAAGAGCATCAAAAGTGTCTTCTCAAATTGAATCAGTAATTAATTAATCTATCCCACTACTCTACCCCCAACAGTTGCAGTAGGAAATAGTGTTTATGGGGAGCACTGAGTTCTGACAACATTCTGAAGTCCATTTCCCTTGTTCCCAAGAAAACCCTATTTATACTCTTCTTTCAGTATCCCTGTCTCTTCCTGAATTTTGTCTAATCCTGTTTTCAAGATGCTGTTACTATGTGTCTTCAGAACTTCTAGTGGCACCAGGATTTCCTACTTAAATGATACAAGTGGCTGTTCTAAGCCAATTTCCCTCTGGCTTCATCGGGTACACCCTATTTTTAGCACTATAAGATTTGGGAAGGAGCAGTTCTGCGTTTATTTATTCACTGCTTCCCCAATTTTGTAAACTTCAGTCATTTTCCCTCTCAGCTTTCTCCTGTCCAAAGCAAAGAGCCGCAGCCTTTTTAGGTTCCCTTTGGAAGGCAAAACTCCAACTCTTAGTCCCTTTATTCTTCTCTTGCTTCTGTGAGAGACCAAAACTGTACAAAGCACGCAGTATTGTGGGGGCATCAAGGTCTTAGAAGCAAAGTGACACCCTCTGTTTTCTTCTCAAAACCGTTCCTAATGCCCCTCAACACTAAACCTGTCTGCTCAGCCAGTTCATTGGGATCCTTCTGAGGGTGGGAAGACTCCAGAATGGGACCTGGATGGGCTGGATTGGTGGGCCAAGGTCTATTGTATGAAGTTTATCAAGGTCAAGTACAGGTTTGTACTTTGGTTACAAAAGCACCATGCAGAGCTGCAGACTTGGGGAAGAGTGTCTCCATTTTGACATATGACCATCAAGCATTATTCTTTTCTTATTATTCCTTTCTTCCTCTCATTTAACAGCCTCCAGTCCCTAAGAGCACTTCTCTTCCAATTCCATGGGATTAATTTTAAAAATCTTTGGTGAAATATTTTGTCAAAAACATTTTGAAAATCCAACGATATTATAGTCACTAGGGCATGCTTTACAATGCTTATTCTTTTGCATAGTTACTGTATCCTTTAAGGGGAGACTACTGCCTGGCCAAGCAGGAAAGTCAGACAAAATGGGCCACAGGGTCTCCTCTTGAGACACTTTTCTACGTGGGAAAAGTACTTTTCCACTAGTGCAGTGGCAGTTTGTAATGATGGAATATGCACCCTGGCCAGCAGTTCTGCAGTTTCATACTTGAGTTCCTTCAGAAGTCCTAGCTGAATTTTACCCACTGCTTGTCATTTATTAAGCCTATCTCATATATTTTATCTACTTCTTACTTTATATTTACCTGGATTTAATCTGGCTCAAGTAATAGCGTGGATGTGGGACCTTCTCAAACCCCTTCAGCAGTAAAGACACATGAAAATAAGTCACTAAGTTTCTCTGCTATGGCCTTATTCTCAAGTGCCCCTTGTAAGCCTTTGGCATCATGTAATACTGCTATTTCCTTTGATGGCTTCTTCCTTTTCTTTAAACAACTTTTTACTGTCAGCTTGACGATCTTCCGCAAAGTAGTTGCATTGTTTTTTAGGCATCCTGGTTGTTCTTGATCTGGTTTTTTATGTGCTTTCTTGTTCATTTCAGCAGTTTTTCAAATTCTAACCTTTTTCCCCGCAATAGCCTCCTTAGTTTGTTTTATGAGCTATGCAGGGGTTTTACTGAACTGTTTTACTTTCTTTTTGATATGTGACACATGGTTTTCCAGGGCTTTTAATAAAGTGTTTTTGAAAAGCCTCCAGCTTGCTCTAGCCTTCTTGCCTTTTTGACTGCTTTTTTAGGTTTTTTTCTATTTTTGTGATTTTTATTTATTTCCCCTTCTTGAAATTGGATATCTATGTGATGCATTCATTTGGCTTACTCCATCCCACTATAGCATTAAGTTTAGTTATATTGTAAAGCTCTTGCAGAGCAGTTCTCTCACTTGTACCTCTTGAAGCAGGACCGCTGCTGCACGCAAGACTAAACCCAGAGCAGGGTTTACCATGGCTTACCATGCTGAGAACAGGTCAAGTGCTATGTCCCAAAATTTTATTTCCTTATCTCATCTGGATGAGTTGTTGTGCCTGACAGTATGTTGATGGCTGGAATTTGCCTGTATTGCTACCTAGCTTGATTTTGCAGCTTTTCTAATTTCACCAAGTATTTCATGATCAGTGTCTTTAACAGTGGAGTCCTAAATGCAAACCAAGTCCTACGTTCCTGACATTTCAACCCACAAAGGTTCCCTAAAGCTCCTTTCTGCCCTCAGTATTTTTTTTCTGATATACTTTGTTTAAGCTTTCACACGCTATGCCACTGCCCTGGCTGCATCGCATTTTCTGTCATTCCTGTAGACATCCCAGCCATGCTGTGTGCCACTGATCATCCTTCTTTCACCAGATGCCTGTTGTATCAGGGCTAAATGGTGTAATCATAGAATCATAGAATGTCAGGTTGGAAGGGACCTCAAGGATCATCTGGTCCAACTCTTCTAATGCTATAGTTCATATGAGATGTCTCAGCACCCTGTTGAGCTGAGATTTATAATGTTTTAAATGGTGTTATATTCCCTATTTCTTGTTATTTCCTCCTTTGTCTTTCCAGAAATGTATTGAACATTAACCATGTCTCCCTCACAAGTCTAAACCAGGTGCCCCACCATGGCTGTCAGTCTTCCTGCTGTTTCTAGTTTAACTATTTCTTTGTGAGCTTTTTAATTTTCAGTGATAGTAGTCTTGTTCCATTCTGACTGAAGTCTAAGCCCATTCCTCCTGTACAGGCTTCTTTTGTTCCCAGGAGTTTGCAAGGACATCAGTCTCACACACAGCAGCCTTGAGTTAATCCCCTAGGACACCCCTATTCTCCCACACAAGTGGTATAATTTAGATTATGACCACTGGTTCCTTCTTTCTACCAGATTACCTATCTGGACATCTTGTGTGTTTGGCTACCTTTGCATTCAGCAGGCCTTTCAGTCCTAACAGCTTTTTCAAATCCAGCTATCTGTGTCAAATAAGCAAACTTCTCAGTAGCATCATCTGTTTTGTCCTCTCCTGGAAGATTCATTCTGCTCCAGGAGCATCCTTCTGCCAAATGGACATAATATATAATAATATAATGAGCTGGAGGTTATAATTTGTCAGAGATCTGATCCCTCATTCCAAGCTGATTATCCACCTTCCCTCAGACTGACAATCTCTGTATGCATTTTTAGTCAACATCAATTTGGTTTTTGGTTTTTGTATGGGGACCATATGAGGGCAGCCACAGCAGAAATGGGAGTGGTCCACTACATCCTGGCAAGCCTTGCCTGTGGACCTGTTTCTTTCTAGCTCAGACGTTCTTGGTTACAGAGAACAAATCCAGGACTTCTGCTAGAACCAGGGGTTGCACATACAAAACCTGCTTCCTCATGTTAAGCTATGTAGCAGCAAGGAAAATCTGCCCTCACTGAGGTGTACATGGGAGTCATGGGAAGAAGAAGGAAAGCTGACCTAAGCCTCTGCATACAGGCTGGTGCAAGCTCCTCAGTTGTGCAAACTCCTCAATTGTAAGGGTCTAGGAACCACCTTGCCAGTTCATGCACCCTTCAGACATCTCCAGAAAGTCATTTAGCAAACACCCAAACTTGAACCCCCCACTGGAAAAAACCCCACTGATCACACATGCCAAAAATCCACAAAGCTTACATGCCTTGCAGTGGCCTGCCCTTGCTTGTCTCTCTTTTTGTTCCCCAGACAGAAAAGGTTTGAAAAATGTCCTATTTGTGCTTGAACATTTGCCATAGACAAAGCTTTGGGAGTGAATTTGATCACGTCTTCAAAAACTTTGTCAGATTCTGCACTAGAATGGATAGAAATTATCACAAAGAGATGATTCAAAATTTTATAATGTTTCATAGACCAAGGTTAAGTCTCTGAAACTTCCAGGAAGAAGGGCTGCCCTCAGAGGGGAATTATTTGAGGAAGATATTTATAATGGCAGCAGATTTGGATGCAAAATACTGACAGTGCTAATAAGCATTATTATATATGGACAAGAAGGCATCCTTCATTATTTCAATACTATAATCAAATCTGGTAGGGTACACTGCATTTTAATTCTAATTTTTTCTCAGGCTAGTCAGAGTCATAGTGGAGAGCAGCTTACTGATGACTACAAAAGACAGGCAAAGGAGGGTGTTGCCATCAAGAAGTGTTTAACAGTGTGAAGCTAAATTCTGCTTTTGGACACAAGAGTATGGTGCTGTTTTACCTACGCATTTGAGGGTACAGTTTCAAATGCATGCTTTTGTTTATGTTTATACCTTCAAAACATAAATCCCTAAAATCTTGACATTGTTCCATAGGCATCAAAATCTTGTGCTTAAGGCTTTATTGCAGCAAATAGGGCCATAACCTCTAGAGCTAGCTACTGGTGGCAGACAGGGTACAGGTTTGCTTGATAGAACTTGAACTTGAGTTAGTCTGAAACTTGATGCCCCATTTATGACCTAATGTTTTACTTAGTGAAAATTGCTTAACCTGGGCTACAGTGACAATCAATCAACTCTGCGGCTAGGTACTCATGTTGGCTGCTAATTGCCGTTCTTCAGTACATTTGTCCTGACATTTTTTTGAGTGAAATATGCATGTTTCTTTTTTTTTTTTTTAGCTCTGTTTATACATGTTTAATCAACATCAGAGATCTCTTTGACCTTTGCTCTCATGAGCAAACGGCAGTGAATCCACCTTCCATATATGCATTCTACACAAAATCTGAGATTGAGACTTGGGAACAGTCAGTGAAAAGTTTTCCTAAGAACTCATTTCTACAAAAAAAAAAAAAAGAAAAAGATACAAGAAAAAGCAGGGTGTTTTGTTTCAATACATGTATGAACACAACTAGATTTCCACACCAAAATCACATTCTCATTTATCAATGTTCAGAATGTTTGAAAGATAAAATAAACTCAAATGGAGTTTCCTTCCGAGTCAAAAAAAAAAAAATGCACATTGACCAAAACTGATTTTCTCCCTCCTTTTTATTCTTTTGCTCTCTTGCAGAACACTTCTATGAAACTTTTATTCCATAAGTAAACTTTTTAAATTGTATATGTTTGTAATCCAAAGGACTACAATAATGTTACGTCCACCCCAAGCTAACAAGTTGCACTCCTTGTCTTTTGCTTCAGCCATGGAAGGAGAATTCCTCTAAAATCTTTTCAAATCAACAGTACAGGAGAAAAGGAATGATACTTGACTGACAAGTAGTCAAAAGTACACATCCACGTTTTTACTTCCATTTTCAACTTTATCTCTAAAGCACAGTGACCTAAGCATCTATATCTGCGTAGATACTTCTATGAGCTTGTCTCAAAAGCCTTTGCAATCTCAGCTGGTGTGACAAGAGAACAATTCAAATGTTGGCCAAAGCTCAAGAATTAGTGTAATTAATCAAAATGAATACCAAGGCTGTAGTTTAAACAAAATTATGGCGGAGGCAAATGTGATGGATTAACTCTATTTGTAATGCAGATTCTCCTTCTGGGTTTGAAATGACACCAATTTGATGCCTTTTGCATTAGCTATGTACTCCATTGATTTATGGGCTTGTTACACTCAGATAAGAAAATAAATCTTGCAGCATTTTGCTAATAAATCGAAAAGGTATTTCACTGGTATTTTAAGAATCTCTTTTCAGGGCAGCATTTTTAAAAGTGTATTTGGCCATCTGCATATCACAAATTGAGATGGAGAAGAAAAACAAGACAAAGTATAGTAAGGAAGTGAGAACCATTTTATAGCAGAAGATAAAACAAAACTTAAAATTTAACTAGAAAATTGAACCATAGTGAAGTAATAGAAAGGTAACTTTTAAAAAGGCAGCTGTCTTTTGGAAACTATTGGATAGATAACTTTGGTCACAATAGCTCTCACTGGGTGAAGAGCTCTTAGGATCTAATTCACAAACATTTAAAAAATATTACTAATTAAAAAAATATTACCAGTCAATTTCATTACTGTCCTCTATAATCTTTTCTCTCATTCTGCTCAATAGTGTCTGTACAGTGCACAGTACATTCTCATGTATCTGATATTTTTGTTTGGTTTTCACATGAATTGCACTTCATTACAGAAATAAAATGCACTGTTAGGGTTGTTTTAGGTCAAATATACTGTCTGTTTGATTGGACATTCAGGCTTTGACTTCTGACAGTCAGACTGTGCAATTGCTGCACAAAAATATTCTTTGTACTTTTGGCCAAGTTTTGCAATTTCTGCTTTCTGTGAGCAGGAATCTAAAGGACGTGCAGTGGTGGGTGATAACCACGCTCTGTAACCAGTCCACTTACACAGGCACCCAGGGGGTATAATCCAGGTCATCTTTTCGTGTTTAAATGACACTCCAGAGAGCATAAATGGTTTCTCATGACATTCATCTAAGGCTTTAAAATTTTCTCAAATGGTGCTTGTTTCTATTTTCTGTATTTTTGTCACATGGGATCAAGTAACATTGACCCATTTTCCTTTCGTCTGCTTTGGTAAGTACCAAACTATTAGTGGAATCCTTTGAGTCTGACCTGGAGAGACCAGGAATGTGGGAATGGGCAGGCTGTCATCACAAACAGAATCTGCCGAGGCAGAATGAGCCCATTCTCAGCATTTTCTTATTGACACTTAAGATAATAAATGTTCTTTATTTACTTCAGTTTGTATGTAGGGTTCCCAAATACTTTTAAGTGTTTTTGCATAATGAATAGGGATGTTGAAGTATATGTAAGTGCTTCCATTACATCGATACAATAAAGGATGAGAAGTGTTAAAATGTCTTTTAATTAGATATTCATTTTAGGAGCATGCAGGCAGAAGATCTTGGAAGACAGAAGTCTGTGTTTTAGGCATGGGCAACAGCTCTAGACAGTGAATAAGCTGCAAGCCCAAAGAAACCAATCAGCCATGCATTTTTTTTCTCCCACAGACTAAAATTATTTTTGTATGAAAAGATTATATCAGTCAGATTCCTTTCTGTCTAGTACTATCATAAATGCCCAGTGAAGAAAATTCTTTGGTTTCTTTTTGTGTGTTTTATTTTGTGTTGGGTTTTTTTTAGCATGGGTCACAGCTCTTTGATGAAATTGTGTATCTATTGCTTATTTTATTAGCTAGCAAGACTATTTTTTACAAATACAGTATCACTGGTTAAAGAGATATTATCAAGCCTTCTAACTTGTTTAAAAGTGGCTTTATTTGGCCCCAAGGTTGCTGGCAAAGCATAGTATCAGGGTAAGAGCAAAAATGAAAGTTCTTGTGCTTGCAATTCTCCCCAGTACACATAGTGCTTGACTCCATTCAGGGTACAGCGGCCAATACAGTCATTCTGTCAATGTCTAATAAGGACTTGGATGTATTATAGAGTATGTACGATTCTCTTCTGATCCAAATACTTCTTTTTTTCCCCTATAAACCACTTCCTGCTTTTGTCTGTTTCTCAGTTTCTAGATCCTCTACTTCTGTTATTTTTATGACCTTTCTGTCATCTTCTCCCAAGCACGCAGTATCTTTTCCTTTGCAACTTCACCAGCCTTTTTGCATTAAAGTCTTCCCATAAGGGACTTCCCTTGGTAGCCTGGAAGAGGAATGAGAATCCAGTTCTGTGGGATGAACCCTTCCTCCAGCAACACAGGGTGCTGTGGTCTTCATGGCTCACTCTGTTTGGCTTTGTTAGGACATAAGTTCTCGAGGCAGGAGCTGTTTGCATGTGGTTCTTTGTAGAGTATGAAGAGTGTTCCCAGCCCTTCCATATTAATGGCAGAGGTCGCAGCACACAGAGGGGCATGGTGACAGCTTCTTTCCACGGGACTGGGACTCCTGTAGCACAGAGTCCAAAGGCACCACACCATACTATAGGTTTTGGACCCATACATCTTCATTGTTCTGGTATTTAATCAGGGCATGTACTGGCATGTGGGCTTATGGCTAGAATGTATTTTCCACAGGAAACTCTTCAGTTCAAATATGATTGTGCTGCTACTTCAGAGAATGCTTTTCTACCATGAGACTAACTCCCTTTCTTCTTCTGCTTCCCCATGTGTTTGGCACCGGTGTGCAGTGTAACACCATCTTGCATCCTATTCCACAGCTTTTATTTAACTTTATTAACTAGAGACTTTGCACAGTGGCAGAGATTGTAGTGACCATTCTCTCACCATCAGTGTGCCCTGCAGGTGAGACAGGCTAAACTGCACAATCCCAACCTTGTCCTTCTTCAGTCTCTCGACACAGCTGCAGGATAGGGAAAGGGTGGAATCCCCTTATGTGACAAGGGACAGTTTCTAATGCTGTCCCTTCCAGTCCTTCCACCTTAGCCCTTGCCATCAGAGCAGAGCCGGAGGTAAAAATGCAGGCTGAGGACAGATCCATTTGCTCTTTTTTGCTGTCATGAATCTTTGCAAACCAAACTGCAGAGTCAGCACTTTACTAGCTCATACCTGGTGCTGTCAGTGAGGTCTTGACTTTTCTGAATGGCTGCAGGCAGATAAAACTGCTCAGGATTGCCTGAGGCACAGCTCCCCTTGCAGGTCCTCTCTCTCCCTCTCAGCTGGCTTCTTTCTTTCAAACAAGCAGTTGCAGAGTTGGTTTTGCTAAATGACATAAGGTTATAATAAATCAAGTGAGAAGATTTGTGCTGTGCTTCCTACTGTATGGGAGAGGTCCATATGGTTTAATTATTTCCTCTGTATGTCAGATATGTGTGTATAAAATCGCTGAAGTCATGTGTAACTGCCAAGATCCTATAGTGTGGTCTGAAACATCCATGCAGCAAACTCTTAAATACAGATGTGCTATGAAATATAAATGTAAAATGGAAGAAGTCACTTTATCCAATTAAATAACAGTGTTAAAATTAGAGAAGTCGATGGAGAGATCCAGAGCTCTTCCAGAGAAGGGGGAAAGGACCAGAAGGCTTTCTCAAGGGGGGATCAAGTTTTGTCAACAAAGGGGATAGGGGAAAACTACTATGCCCCCCAGAAGGAGGGGAAGTATGTCTACAAAAACCACTTGGTGAATTGTAAAGCCATCCTAAAATACATCAGCTTCTAACAGCAGACCTTTGGCCAACACAGAAAATTCTGCTTTAAAAAAATCAGCTGTTCTTGTTCCAGCAGGCAGAGGAGGCTAAGCAGACTGTGTAGACCCAGAGACCCAAGATCACTGGGGCTTTGTGCAGAGTAAGCAGCAGGATGCCACCAGTCCCCAGTGCTTCCTCCTGTCCCTAGTAGGTAGCAGTGGTACTGGAGCAGCAGCAACTTCTCTTGCCTCCCTCTCCTTTGTTTTTTTTTAATCTTGGTCCATACATATTGCCTGGCATAGCTCATCCAGGGTGGGAAGTGTCAGGATTTTCTCTGGCCAGAAAGAGGAGGGGGGAAAGGAGACGTGATGGCCGTGCCCCAGGACAGTCCCCAGCACTTGCTGCTCTATGGCCATTGGAGGCACAGCTCTCCTCCCTCCACTGGCCTCAGCACTGCCATGGTTGACATCTCAGCAAGGAGCTGCTGACTCCAGCACCTTTAGAGATATTTCCCCAGTGTCTGGGAGTTGTGTAGTGGCATATTTTCTATCTAGCTTAACGACTTGAGCATCTCTCAGAAGGGCAATGGTATGTGTTGGAGTGATGTTGTTAAAGGCACAGGGCACCTCTGTGAGATCAAGCACCTCCTGGGCCTGTTCTGCAGTGGTAACCTCAGCCAAGTGTGCTAAGGAATGGGCTTGCTTCTCCAGCCCCCTGAGCTGCCATCCTCCCATGTCATGATTCAAAGCCACCTGAGCGTTTCCAGAGACATGGAAGTGGAGAACTGGGCTGCTGGGTTTAGTCCAAATATGTGGCTACCACCAAAGAAGAGGGGATTGCTTCATCAGGAAGCACTCATGGGCAGGTGCTGGCAGACCACCCTTGTGGGCAGCAACAGCTTCAATGCTTCCCCAAGGGGCCAGCACCAACAGCATCGCAAGACACTTCAGCCCGTGCCCCACCATGGTACATGGCATGCAGACCAAGAAATGTGCAGAGGGGTGGGGGTCCTCCTCCCTCAGGGGAAGAAGACTTTTTCTGTCCCCTTGCATCTCTCTCCTCAGCACGTCCAGTCCTTTCTGGAGGGGCACACAGCTCTGCCTCCACAGGAGCACTCTCCTCGCTTGTAAAGTATGTATATAGCCATTAAAGAGACACAGTGCTGTCACAGTAATAATTTACTAACTAGTAACTAATAGCTAGTTAATTGTATCAGTCATGTATTTAGTCATCAAAAATTGTCTAAGTAATTTCAGTGTCGTGCCTGACAGTTTGTCCTCTCATGTTTACCAGAACTAAATGCCTAAGTAAACACTAAATGCCATTCTCAGCAAGTATGCTTTAAAAAGTCTTTTTTTTTTTTTCACCAACACTCTGGTATGAATATATACATCACCTTGTCTGCTGAGGATGTTGGTCTCACTGCATTTATACAGCTGCAGTATGGGTTGCTGCTGTAAGGCTTTTCCTTCTCTATCTATTCTTAGTCCTAGGTAGAGAACTATCCTGATTTCTATATGTTGTGTAGTTTAACTGGCTTAGAAGATGTTTTGTGTGGTGTAAAGCAGAACACTGACTGGCTGAATAAACCCCCATGCAATAAGGTGTAATTTTAAAGCTAAATATGTTCCTGCCTCTGTGTATTAAATTACAGAGAATCACAGAATCAGCCAGGTTGGAAAAGACCTCTGAGGTCATCAAGTCCAACCCTTGATCCACTACCACTGTAGTTCCCAGACCATGGCACTGAGTGCCACATTCAGTCTCTTCTTAAAAACCTCCAGGGATGGAGAATCCACCACCTCCCTGGGCAGGCCATTCCAATGCCTGATCGGTCAGGAGTCCTTTTCATTTTTCTGGGATAAATATACTTTTCTGCCTTATATTTATAATTGCTGGAACCTTCTTGCAACCACTCATGAAACTTTTGCTTCAAGAGGAGATCTTTGATATAGAAATTTTTTTTGCTGTAAAATATCTTTAACATTCCTAACTTTCTGAATCACATTGTGTTGAAGATCTCAGGGAGTGTATGCAGTTAGAGGCTACAAAGCTGTCATATACGCCTGATGGAGTACAATTTCCTTTTCAATTTAGTTAAAAGCATTCCCATAATGAAATGAAGTACCTAGTATTAGTTTATAATTGTTCATCTATTGCTGCATTTTTTGTATTTATGCATCTACCACAGGTTTAAGAAAGCAGATTGGTCACCTTGTGTTTGGTCAAGTATTATCATGTATTCTTATCATTAATTGAAATATAACTCAAAATTAAGCTTACCCCTTAAAAATATCCATTTAGTTCAAGTAAGAACTTCATCAAAATTCACCCAGTAGGAAAGCAAGTCAGTCTTATGGTCCTGTACCATCTATGAATTAACCAACTTCTTGAAGTGAATGTATGAAACCCTTTGAGCACATGTTGCAAATGAGTCCCTTTAGCAGGCACATAGAAGAAGTTGTCAGAGATATCCCACCTCAGCTGTGCATTGCCAAATAGACAGCACCAGACACAATTTGGTTGAAGCCCTGAAAGAAGAGTATTTCTGGTTTGATCTTTTCTTACCATGATTGCTGGTCTGATTAGCTCTCAGAAGTGAAATTTGGTGGGAAATAAGGTTTGGCTTTTTAAGAGCTAGCTAAGCATCTAGGAATTCACAAGTGGTGTAATGCATGTTTCGTAAGAAAGCTGAAACATCACAGGCAGATTTTATTGTGTTTGATGAGGGGAAGAGCCAGGTGTTTCAAATCAAAGCTACAACAGTAACGAAGACATTCCAGAGGGTCCAGGGGGGGAATGCTTAAGCTTCCAGCTTACCCTTCTGTGAGAACCTTTCAGTTTCTTGTAATGAAAATAGGAAATAGCCGTCTTTGCTTAAATTTGAGTTTCAGGAGAGAATAGAGATAAAACTATCTTGAAGCTATTAATCTACTACTCTCCAAAGCCAAAGAGTGTCAAGCCTTCTTCTTAGAAGTGCCTGCTTCCATGGGCACAGAGCTTTCAGTGTAACTATAGAACAAGAAGAAGTTTCCTTGAGTTGGTTAGGAAGGAGGAGAGGGTGAGTCAGAAAGAAAAATTGTAAAAATGTACATAGTGATATGTAAACAAAGCAAAAGACAGGTCTTTCAAACAATCCACTAATATTTAGATACTAAAGTGTCATGAGATAAGCAGAGACAAAGCAGAGAAAACCTCAACAATGAACTGTTACTAAGAAGCAGTGACTGGAAAAAAAACATTTTGTCTTCTAACAAGGATTTTTTTTCCCCAGGAGAGGAAGTGTTGCACAACCCATGAATGCTCCAGGATGCGAGAGCATCAGCCAGCTGATGACTGAGGAGTTTCATTTACTTCCTATCTGACTTCTGAATATTCAGGCTTATGAATATGCTAAGCATAAATTCTGATGGGGGCTGTGAAAGAGTCCCCTGCTTTTTTTATGCCCCTGAAACTTAGGCCAGTTTAGTCTGTGTCTGGTGCATATGCCTTTGTTCAGTGCTGTGATGACTGTAATGCTCTTTTGGCTCTTACCACCTTTTAGCCTGACATTTGTGCTCTTGTGGATTCTCTTACAGCCAGAGTCAGATGTGTCCCTGAAATTATGTAATCTCCTCTGTTACTGTTAGTGAGATACGTGTTTTTACTGCTTTGTGGTTGGTGGATAGGGAGCCTGTGTATGTATATATGAACTGCACATTGGTTTTCCATTATGTGCTACTATCTGTGTTCCTGTAACTACTTCAAGATGCTGTTACTTTTATTGCTTCATTACAAGAACAGTTCCTGTGTGCTGCCCCTCTACTTTTGTTGGGGTGTTATGTATCTCAGCTAGATGAGATACCTAGAAATAGCCCTCTTGCATTTTTTCCACAGGGTGTCTAGACCCTGAATATTTAGGGTGCAAAACTAATGCCCGTTGACCTTCACAGTGGCTGAGATGTGAGTTACCTTAGCTGTAGTTAGGGCTCTTTTAATGGAGAATTAGGAACGAAACTTCTGGCTTAGGTAAGGACTAACCAAAGACAGAAATTAGAAATTTGAACTTAGCATTCTTAGAAGCTTCTGAAGGACAAGTTAACTCATCTTGCTACCCCAATTCAACTTACTTAGTGTCTTTCAACTAAAGTGGTAGCGTTAGCCCTGCCCCTATTTCTCACCTGCTTTCCACATCCTACTCAGAAAAGTACCACAGCACTGCTGAATAGAATTTAGATGGAAACACAGATTCAGGTACAAAATCCTGAACTGCTCGTCAGTCATTAACCCTGTGTTGTACACCACTTGTGTAATCCAAAATTGTGCTTAAAAAGTGTTTAAAATTATTATTCCAACTGTTACTCCCTCTCTGCATTCTTCTGTACTTGTACTGCAGCCATCTGCATCCTCATTTGGCATTAAAGTCCCCCTTTCACCAGTTGCCCATCCTTTTTTTAAAAAAATTCATGCCCTTCTTTTGCAAGTACTCTTCAGTTCCAGTCTTCCTATGCCACCAGGACCCATCTTTCCTCTCTGACTCCCATTACCAATCATTTTCACAACCTTTCTTCTGTTTTTTTGGACACCTCCAGCGGGCAGCTTACACCAGCCTTGTCATCCAGCCTGCTCTCTCCCGGGCTGTGCTCTACACTGCCTGAATGCTGATTGAGAGGGGGGAGAAAACTTGCTCTCAGTTTTCGTCTCTCTCCCAGTCTGGTTTGGAGCTCTGCGAATGGTTCTCCTGAAGCTCCTCAGCTTTGAGGTGGGCACCTGCTCAGGGCTCTGCAAGGCTGACACTGCTTCACACGAGTGATGGATGGGGGATAGACAATTAGCCAGCCACATGGGACAGCATGGGCTTCTCAGAGCCTGCCAAGAGAGCCATGGGGGTCTGTTCACACTCCAAAGCAATGGGAGCATCCTGTGTTTCAGCTGCTGAAAATTAGAAAGCTTTGCTGAGTATATGCAGCTTTACAAAAGTTTTTAACTTGCCCATGTTTCAGACAGAGGTACAAAGTTGCTTCCCAGGCACAAAATCTTTTTCTTAATGGAGCATGAGGAGGGAAAAGAGTCCTTCAGAGAAAGGAGACACATCCAGAGACCAGGGCAGACGTCTACCATAACCCAGCACTGACAGGCGATGTGGGCAGGGCAGGAGGGTTAAAGAACACCTTGGCTTTTCAGATTTCTGTGCTTTCCCCCATGTAAGATCATGTAACAGGAGCATTTGTCATCTAAAACTGGTAACTGATTGCATGTTGCAGCTCACTGCTTCTTTTCTGGAAGGCATGCTACAGAGATGAGGCAGATCAAGTAAACTAGCAGAAAACAATTTATGGTTTTCAGAGTTCAAGATTATCACATATTTAATTCCATGCACCACACCTTTTTCAGATACCAGCATTCCAGTACATTCTTTCCACATTAGATTTGAAAGATTAAAGGGAAGAAATAGTGAGATCCATGTTCTGGATAGTACATACCAATTTGCACATTTGTTTCTCTGGAGAGAAGGGATGTGAATCATTTGCATTGGGAACAAACGAGCAATCCAAACAGGTGCTGCAGTTGAAAACTGTACTGCAAGAAAAAAAAAAACCCTCCCGTCTCTTTAATATTTTGTCCTTTTACATTTTTAGCCAGATGTTATGTGAGTACTTTGGTACTGCTTTTGTGAACACTCTCTTGGAGTATTACAGAAAGCTGAGAAATGGAAAGGCTATAAATGTATGCACATTCCCCAGATGAACTGTGTTTGCCAACCATTGCATAGGAACAAAGTGAGTTAAAAGTCAAAGTAGAGATATTCCTCTGGGCATTTTGATTATGAGAAGATTTGTAGGGCTTTACTATAATGACTATAAAATACTTCAAACTGGTTTCTTAATGTCAAAGCATAATTTATTTTCGGAGCAAAGTTCAGAAAATTTTCTTTTTTTTATTTTTTTTTTTCAGAAGTGGCAGATTGCCAAGTTGTCTGACCTCTCAAGAAAGGAAGTTGGAAGGACAGCTTAGTAACGTTTTCTTTCATTCTCAATGTGGAATAAGATCAAAAAATATGTATTTTAGATTCCGTTAATAGCCTTATCTTTTCTAAACCATAAGGTACTGGCAAAATAACAGCACAAGTAAACATGGCTCTTGATGCACCACTTTAAAAAATGGCTTTTGTTTATGAAAACTTTTTTTTGTTGTAGAAACTTGTGGGAATAATGTTGTATTAATGGTAGGATGTTGACCTTTTCCAGCTATGGAAGATAGTCTCAGAACAGGATCCAGGAAAAACAAACATGGAAACTACTTAACTCCTTAGTTGTGTGCCCGAAACTTTCTGAGGAAGCATTATTTAAACTTAGGCTATTGTACTTACAGATTGTGTCATTACATTAAAGTGCCACACACACACAACCTTTCTCACTAATCACAAAGTTATCAAGAGCTTAAAGGAACAAATAACTTTTGTGAAGAAGGATATTGCCATAATTTAATGTAATATATGTAAAAATATGCAGTCATCTGCTATTGTCTGTGTTTTGTCTACATTTATTTATAGCATCCTGGGTCAAAAATCTCCCCAGATTTTAGGGTACAAAGTGTAGTGCTGCTGAAAAGAAGTACTGAAAAAAAAGAGTGAAAACAAACAAGTTCTCTGTTACTTTGGACTTGAACTCATGACTTAGCTCATGGAGGGCTAAAACTGTCCCCTCTGCTTTCTTAAATGAAAAAAAAAAAAACCTCTGCAGAACTTGTATGTGTGCAGCTTGTGGTGTTGTTATGAGCTGGACTTGATGCTCCCAGTGATCTTTTCCAGCCTCAGTGATTCTGTGATTCTGTCTGTGACCTGTGCTGTACAGTCCATCTTCACCTCTGCTAAATTCACTCCTGAACTGAGGGCTGCTTGAGACACAAAACATAAGGGTTTTGACATCCACTGACATCCACTCAGGATGAAATGGGGTCTGGCAGGTGTACAGATGAGGGTTGGTGGTTTCTCTGGAGAGAAACCAGTGAAGGTCTGTGGAGGGGGAAGAATACTCTCTGATGTGTCTGTGCACTGTGTCCTCCTCTTTTTGGACCAGTGGTAGTCAGATGCCCTGTAAGTAATTTCTCTTCCATTCCTGTTCCTTTGCCAACATATATTTCTTCTAAAGCCTCTCTAGTATGGGTGGTATCAGCTGGACATCTTACGCGTGGTCTTCACTAGGTCTCATTCCCCAGTCTTTTCAGTCAGATTGTATTTGTCATTATAAGCAAAACAGGCAGGCTTTATTAAAATCAAGCAGTTTTAACCTTTTCAATAAACTATGTAAAACAAGAATACGCAAGATTAAATTGTGCATTACTATAGCAGTTCATCCTTTACAGTGATATATGCACAGCGAACAAACGCAGTCACAGGTTTGGTTTTCAAAATAGGTTTCTTTCCACAAAAGAGATTAGATTTCTGTGTTGTCTTTAGACAACATGTAATTACTACCTTTTAATTACCGGAAGTGCACTTTTTGCCATTCTGGGGCTCCGAGGCCTGTAGGGATACAAGGTAGCTCAAATACACATATAGTTTTTCTGTAAAGAACCTCAGTATCAGCTCTGTGTAACATTGGAGTATGTGAAAAGTTACTACCAAAAAATGAAAGCAAACATCATTTCCCTGATATGTATTACATTAAGTTGTCCCTGCTCCTGAGGTGGATTGGCAACTAGCTCATGAAACAGCTAATCCAACAGCTTGCAGTCACCCTACTGCAGTGACTCAGCACTGATTTAGTCCCAGCTGTAGGTGCTTCTGATAGTTCATCAATTATTATTTCATGAGTGTCTGAGTTGTGCCTACAGCCAGTGCAGGAGCAGAAAAGAGGTGTAGGAGATGATACAAGCCCCAGGTAAGCTGTTCTGCTTGAAGCCTTGGTTTCTCAGGAAGTGTTTCCCTTCTTGGTTTAGTCACCAACACCTGGTCTGTTCAAAGTGGAGTTGCATGATGTGGATTTCTCAAGAGATTAGTTCTCTTTAGCTACTGAAGTAAAATGTTTTTTTGAAAGTGTTTGATAGTAAGTTGTGTGTTGTGTGCACATTTTTGGTCATCATATGTATTTACTGAGGAGTAACTGATGGGGAGTTGAAGATTCCCTAGGAAACTTGGAGCCAGGGTTTGGTAATGAGTATTTTTGTAAACTAGGTTCTTGTGTTTTCATTAATACCACTGGTGGCTGAGGTTCTCAACCTTAGTAAAGAAAATATCAACACTTCCCTCCTGCAGGCCTGTTGTTTATTTAGAGTGTGTGCTTTCTAAACTGTTATTTAATGTGCATATAGAGTTCCGTGCACATGGGGGCCTTGATCTCTTTGAGACTATAGATAGTAGGACTAATAAGCACTTAGTACATTTGACAGGGCTTTTTTTTTTTTTTTTTTTTTGCATTCGTGTCCTAGTAAACTGTAAGGTATGCCATCTCTGTTACTGTTGCAAACTGGTATGTCTAACTTTCTCCTAAAGACTTCTGGTGATGTAGATTCCACAGTCTGCCCCAGGAAGCTTGTCAGCATATCTGAAGTGCATGTGCTAGTGTCTTTGCTATTATCCCCCGCTTAGTCTTTGCTGCTGCAGTCTAAAGAGATGTCAGTCATTCATTTATTTCTTGTAGGTAAAGTTTCTTGTATCACTGGTGATTTTTTATTGTTTTCCTCTTGACTCATGAAATGTGAAACTGAACTGAGGCTATATAGCCAAGGCATTATCAATACTGAGAAGAGCATAGGGATTACTTTATGTGTCTTAAGGAGTATGGTAAGAAAGGTTATTAGATGAGACATTTATTTCCATCTTGGATTATGTTATTGCTGTGGCATTTATTAAGATTTGAATCTACTGTTGGATAAATGTGCATGTATGTGAATGTTGCTATTCAATATTTAGTGCAACTTTTATTGCCAAGTAAATCCTTTTAGTGGGAGCTATACCTAAGGGACTTAAGTCTAAGGAGGTGGAGAATTATTCCACTATATGACTGTCTCTGCAACCAGTACATAAGTATTGTCACTATGACAATTATCTTCTGTCACTAGAAGGTTTCTTCTCTTCCTAGTCCGAACCACACAGATGGCTTGGTGTATTTCTAAAAAGTTGCCAGAAGCCGGCATCTCTAGTTGAGAAAAGGTGAGGGGTATGAGAAGGATACGACATTCACCCAGGGCTTGTGGAAATCTGTCTACCCCTTTGGATTTTAATATCATTTCCCTTATCAAAGTTTGGAAGGAATGCTTGCACAACATACATCTTGTTTCAATAGCTGGGTAGTAAATCAGACTAAGAGCATATTAATGTATAAGTGGCAACCTGTAATTTGCACAGAAGTTTGTGGACCCATTTTCTTCTCATGCAGTATTATACCTTCTTGACTCCTTAAGATTACAGAAAGTGAGAAAATTCTGTTTAGGACAGCCTTTGCAAAGCCAGTCAAAACAGAGTAAAAATAACAGGGATCTTCATCAACCTCTGCCAATTGGCCAAAATGACTGTGCATGCTTCACTTAGGTCACAATTTTTCTGGAACACAGCAGTGAGTGAGAAGTTCATCTGCAATGTAACTATGCCAATAAATAGCCAAAACAGAACACTTGGGAAATTCAGTAGATGGACAGCTCTCCCATACGTGAGCTGCTACTTTTCCAACGCACCAAGAACTGTGGGTGGTGTTGGGGGGTTGTGGGAAGGTTTTGGGAGGAAGGCTTGATTGAAATAGCTTAAGTATGATGAGGACTGTCTTTAGCTAATCAGTTGTATGAGTGGAATTTTATCTCTACTGGGAGGTGAGCTCATTTGCCTTTATCGACCTCGAATCCATGTTTAGGGAAAAAAAAAATCAAAGCAGGTTTCATTCTTCTTGATGGCTTATTGTTACAAAACAAAACTGCTTCTTACCACCCAGTGTCTCTTGAAAATTAGCTGTGTTTTGATTTCAGTCTGATTTCAGTCTGTTTTGTACTTTCTTCTGCTGAAACAAAAAATGTGACCCCCTCAGAGTAGCTATTTGTATTTCTGGCTGTTTTTCAGTGGTGGAATTTAGAGCAACCTCACAACCCATAAAAATTTTGTCAGAGTACTCCAGCCACCTTTATCTCATTGCTGTTTTCTTTCTTACTTTCTTTTTAGACCTGGTTATAGGGTAGAAGTAAGGTGGGGTGTTTTATTCACTCAAAGGTTCCCCAAATTCATCCATGCTACTGGGCAAATACTGCTTTATTACCAAGCTTTCAGTGCCTGTTTGTTTTTCTTTTCCTCCCTTGCTATCCCTATGCCAACTCCACCCTTCTCTTTTAGCTGGTGCTTTTCTCTCCAGGAATGTGCACCTGATGAACCTGGAGATGTTCGTCTTGCCAAGTGGCTATTTGGCAAAGAGATTTCAGGAGGGTGTGGGAGTGGATGGTGAAGGAGACAGAAGGGGGAAGGTTGTGGATATGATTTGTCTAGGAACCCACAGCAGATGGCTGGGACTAAGGCCAGAAGAGGAGGTGAACAGTGGGGAGCAGGAGGTGACAGTGAGCTGGGCAGTAGAGGAAAGCGGTCAAAATGCAGCAGGCCTCAGGGCTGCACAAGGGGAAGGTGACTTAAGTCCATTCAGTATAAATGTTCATGCAGTTGACATGATTCATGATAAGCTGTCATGGAGCAGAAGTTAATGTGTTTGTATTCCTATCCCTGTTTAAAGAAATTTTCTAGAAATGGAGGGAATTGGGTATCATCAGTGTAATGTTATGTTTATCTGTGGGACAGATTAGGCTACGAGGTTTAAGAGTGCCCAGCTCACACTTTGTGGGCTGCCAACTTGCTGTTTAGGCAGTTTAGTGCTGTCTCAGCTTCTCTGGCTGTGGGCACTGAGCACCCAGCCCACTTTTGATGTTGTTAATGAGGGAACAAGGAGGCCTTTCATGGCAAGTTACCTCAGGGGTGAAGGCAGAGGAGCTGGGGCAAGAGGACACAAAGATTATTTACTGCAACGTGAGTTCGGCCAGTCAGCAGCAAATAGCTTTTGTTTCTTACATACGTGATTAAAAGATGTTTCTTGTGGACTAAAATGAATCTGGTTCCCAAGTCAACCTTTGGAAAATTTTCAAGAAACCACTTAAAAATGTATTGAGGACTTAGCAATATAAATCTTATTTTAGCAAATAAACTGAATCACAGTTTTCCAAAGCCATGCAGTAATGGATTTTGTAAGGCTTGCTGGGTGACAGAGAGAGGTGTGCTGGTGTACAGTGGGATCCAGGGCTCTCTTCCTCCATTTTCCCAGGCTGCAGGAAGGCTGCCTGCACTGGATGGGCTGAGGATGGACGTGTATGTTTCTGTGACATGGAAAAAGTGACTCATCCATCCTCCTCCTTAAATACTGCCTAGGAAGGACAGTGCAGGCTGTATTTCTGTTCCTGTCCTTTGCTATAGAGACTCTTTTTGTAAAGGAAGTGTGGCTGGAGAAAAATTGAGGGAGTTAGTTAGAAGAGCCAGATCATAGTTTACACTGGTCTAGTAGTATCTGTATAGCCAGGGGTGACCCCCACAGTTTGCCCCATGGAAAGGCTGCCTATCCTACTGAGTCTTTGAAAGAAAATTCCTTACAGAAGTATTCACAAAGTTCTTCCTTCTGATTTGGTCAGCTGTAGCTCCCAGCTGTCACACTGGAGAGTCTGCTCTAGGCTGCTCCTGTACTTCAAGATCAGGCATAAAAGTGATGAGGAGAAGGATTTCTTAAGAAGGTGACTGAGTAGGAGACATTACTTTTTCTTTTTTTGTGTGTGTGATACTGGAAGCACCAACAAAATGAGGAAATCCAAAACTAATGATCGTGTGATTCTGTAAGATACACTGTAGATTTTACTCCAGCAGTTTGAATTAAATTTTCTTTTTTTAATGAGACAATTGTCAATAAGAGGCTCAAACTTGCAATTAAATTTTAAGTTTGTAGAAATAATCATGACAAAGAAGTGCTAAACATCTTGAACTTTATGCACATTAAGATAATAATCCAGTTTGTTCTAAAAGAGTATAATGAAGGAATCCAGTGAATGGGAATTACATAAACTTCCATTGGAGTTGAGGGACATGATCTATAAATTAGGAGATTGAGAGTAAACAGGAAATTCCACAGAACAATTTCAGGATAAAGAAACTATAGCAGCAGATGGAAAGATGTTTCTGTTGGAAGATTTTAGAAGTTGGTTTTGATACCATCTACCTTTTTTTTTTTTAAAAGAAATAGCCACGCCATCTCAGTCTTTTAGTTGTGAATTTTAGCTGAGCGTTAGCAGAGCAGGAATAGCACCAGCTAGAGCAAAATGCTGCACAACTGTTGTCAAAAGCTCTTGTTCCCATATGCAGGTCACACTTTTTTCCTCTCCCTGTTTTAAGTCATGTTGGCAATTTTGTGGGCATGTTGTATCTTGAAGCCCCCAGGAATATGTTAACATTTGCACAAGCATGTTTAAATATATCTGTTTTTTCCTTAGGGCTAGAGCAAGGCAACAGAGAAATAGAAACTTTTTTTTGCCATGAAATATAATTGAAGTCTTTATGTCCAATGTATCTTATATAAAGTAAAATAGATGGAAGTCTGTTTTAAACTCATTTTAATGATATGGATCAGGCCTTAGCAATAACTCCTGGTAGAAATTAGTCACAAAAAGACTTTTTATGCCTTTTTATTTCACCAGGTTTTCAGATAATTTCACAAAAAAATTTCTATCAGCCTGCGTTCTACAGATATTCCCAGGAGTATTTTAAAATTCCTACTCAATAAAAATCAGATGTTTCAATATTTGAAAAATTGACTGAAATATTTGTGTCCACAGGTTATTATTTTCATAGCAACTACTTTTTAAAACAAAACAAACAAAAAAGGACAAAAAAACAACAGAAGAGAGGCTAATTAGCAAATAGTTTGAATACTTGAGATAAGGATTCATAATGGCTAGTAGGAAAGAAGAAACCTCACGTTTAAGATAGTTTCTCAGCAAGCTGCATAATAATGTCCAAACATACTTCCTTTTGGCACATGTCATTATACACAGACAAAGAAACAGGAAAACTTTTTTTTTTTTTAGTTCCCTGTGGCAGAAGCACACACTGATGGAGAACTCAGCCATGAAAGTACATTATTGTTACTGAGGAGAAAAAAATAGCCACAGTTTCATGGAAAGCACTGTATTAGAGCTGGAGCAGTGTAACTCTGGAAATGATGCTGAGGTGGATCAGGTTCTGGTTTTCATCTCGACAGTGTTTTGGCTCACTATTACTCATGTGTTCTAGAAATACCAATGGAGTATAAGCCAACTCGTAGTTGATAAAGAAATATGGCCCTTTGCTATGCAGAGTGTGGATTTGCAAGGCTGCTGTAGACATATCAGTAGATGGCAAAGCTGCTCAGTGCAGCCAATGTTGGGCTTCTCAGTTGTTCTTGGATCTAAATATAGAAAGCTGCCTGTATCTCATTTCTCTCCCTGGAGGTGGAGGGACCTCCAGAGAGTGCAGCTCAGCAGGCACACAATTAGGATAATGAGCAAAAGTGAAAGAATGGTGGTTCCCCTCCTCCACAACAAAGGACACCTGCGTGCTGGGCATGAAGAGCTCTATGTGTGTGTGTGTGTGTTTGTGTGTGTGTGTTTGTGTGTGTGTGCAAGATTGCTTACTCATGCTTTTACTGAACAAATTGCACTTGCAGTTAGTACAAATTTACTATGGAGAAAATTAATTCAAATAATTTTAGGGAAGTTTTCTTTGTGATCTGAAATAAAAAATATAAACATGGACTTCTTTAATGAACAGTTCCAAATTAGTATGACAGACTGCCTTACAGGTATTCTACTATTATTATTCACACAGAAATTTGGCCCTAATACGAAAAGAGGGCTTTGCTCACTAAGGTAGTGCAACTAATGAGAAACAGATAACAATTTTTCCACCACAGAACATGCTGCTTGTTGAAGAAACTGAAGTAAAAAGCTTGAAGAAAGGTGTTATCCACAGATGTAGCTGGAAGAGCTTTGCCAGTGTTAAGAAAGCAAGCCATGGTGCAGCTGAGAATTAAGCTACTTGGATCTGCAGAGTGTTAGTATGAAATCACAGTGGTGTTCTTAATTTCTGCTTGTTGTTTGGTACCAACTGTTTCTTTAGAGTGGTGTCTAAAGTGGAGGATACTGCAGATCCTCTTGCAGCCGGCCCCATGGTGTGGGTGCCCCTACAAGCTCCGTTTCTCAGTCTTCAGAAGAGTCATGCTCTTCCAGTAGAGTATGGGGCAGAGGGATGGGAGGAAGGAGGGAAGGAACACCTATGTCTCGTCCTTATTCACAGTAAGGAAATGGGTGGAATAAGGATCTGAATCCAGGATCCAGCATCTGAGTCCTTCTCTTTAAATGGGGTCCAAGGTGAAAAGGAGGAGCCCAACTCTCTCCTGCATATATAAGGACTTGTTTTTTGGAAGACCAATAGCAACTGACACCTCCCTGCTCCCCTGTGAAAATTACACAGCATTCAATGTGAAAAAATCTCATTTCTTGCTTTGTTGAGATGTGTCTTAAATATTCTAGCTGGATTGCTCTGCAGGGATGCTGACAACACTGAATAAAACTACGCAAGCAGTCTGGCTGTGACGCCACATTAATCTCAACGAGTGTATTCTTCAAGTGCAGCTGAATATTAAACCTATTGCAAGAGCTTGTGTAGGAGGAGATGATTATGCAGTAGCATCTTTGTTTAACATTTCTTCACGTCTGTGGCTAATGATGAGCTCTTGAGTCGCTGGACACTACTAGAAAAGGGAAGGATTTTGCAGCTCCTGGCACTGCGTATTATATACCAGCAGGAAAAGCAGAGATTTATTTTTGCTTGCTGAATGGGAGGGAGAATGAAGTGCTGAGAGTTCTGTAACGTTTCATACTCTCTTAGACGCAAAGAGCCAGATGAATATTGTTGGAAAGAATGTGTTTATACAAGAATCATATTTATCTCAGAAGCTGGGGTCCTAACATTAGACGAGGCATGGGGTGAAAAAGCTGAGCATGTAATAACTCAGCAAAATTCTTGCTTCTGCCGTGTATTTGTGCAAGCTTCAAATACTTATTTTTAAGGGGTTGTTTTAGAACAGCTCACATACAACTTGTTTGCAGTAATCATTCATGTATAGATTGAGAGAAAATAAAGTACATTCATTAAGGAAGCTTTGTTTTCCAGCTTTTCTTAAATTCCCTGAGACAGTCACAAGTAGTACTTTTTATATGCCTCAATTTGAGGCTTAAAAAAAAAATAAATAAGAACCTTGCCTTCAGACAAGGTATTGGGCTCAATCTCAACCTTGCACTATATTGCAGGTTGTTGATAGGACAATCTGGGTGGATTTTTCTGGGATCAGAGAGTACGTTCCCATGCTCTTTGACTTCATTGATTTAATGGTAAATGGCACATTCTTGGAATGCTTTCAGCAGAGGCTTCTATATAACACAGATAGGAATAAGCATGTGAAATAGTTTGTATTTTAAACAGAACTGTTATTCCCTCTTGTTACATTAGTGTGGTTTCTTTCATTCCCATGTTATTCCTAAAGGTTATTATTGTGAGAGTTTCTGAGCTATGAGAAACCAGAGTTAAACTAGCTTTTACTCTAAACTGCTTTCTAAGAAAAAAAGGAGAGACATTGGAAATTTTCCCATCACACATCTGTTAGATGTTAGACCCAAATTTGTTCCCAGTTCAGCTGCACTGGTCTAGTACTGGAGTGGTGTAATTGAATTCAGTGGAGTTAATCAGACATGACAAGGCAATAGACTTTATTGCGACATACTTACTGTTTAAATAGAGGTGCTGCCTGTGTACCAAAAGCTGAAATAATTCCACATTAAGAAAATCTCACAGTGAAAGGCAGAGAAATTTATGAATCTCAGATTTTAACATAAAGAAGCTATGAATGGCCAGAAGTTGACCCATAGAGAACCATATAGTAGCAGACTTCCACCATTGATCTCTCTCTGCAGTAGGAACCTTTTTTTGCATCCACTGCTGCAAGCCAGTGATTGTCTGAGTCCAGCACTGTGTTCAGTCTGTACTACCTTTATAATACCCTTTCCTCTTCCACAAATTCTTTGAGAAAGGAATACATCTAAATCCGAGTTCTCATTTGCAGCGTGTGCACTTGGCATTTTGGCACAAGAAGACTAGGGAAAATAGCACTTCAATGACAATAAAAGCCCATTTGATTAAGATGAGCCTGCAAGCTGTAGCCTCCTTCACTTTGGTTATCAGAGCCATGTTAATCAGAAGCTACACCATTGGGAAGAGGGATAAAAATAAGGAAGTCTACATTTCTGCTCAATTCCCTTTTGGAAAATTGCAGCAGAGGAAAGGGGAATTAAAACTGCTCTGTAAAAGCAGCTGAAGAGGTTCCCTCCAGCATGAGGAAATCTTAAGTCTGGAAGAAGGCCAGGAGAGCCAGCTTGGTGACATTGACTCCATTCACATCATAGCAGGTATAAAAGGCAGGAGGTGGCAACATCCAAATGTGATGTTCTCCAGTGTAAAAGCAAGGCAACTACTCATGGGTAGTGTATGGCAGAACAAATGTTAACAGAGACAGTTTTGCTGACCTGAAATATTTTCAGGACTTGTGATATTTTATCCCTAAATAAGGCAAAACTGAGAATTTTCCCCTTTTAAAGGACTGAGATGGAAAAACACATTTAGAAAAAGAAATATACAGAGATGGCTTCCCATGTCTCCTGTGAGTGCTGTAGCACACAAATGGGCACCTTCTCTCATTTGGACCAAACCCCACGTTTTGGAGTTGGGAATTCTGTCCCATTTCACCCTTCCAGATGTCTTCTAAACTGGTCCATTCAAAGAATCCTTTCTGACATATTGGTGTTTTCTGATAAGAAAACAGACAGCAAAATAATTCTAAGCAGCTCTGGTTTTAAGGCTGCTTAAGGCCAGTGCTTAGCTCTCTCTGGGCTGCCCTCAGAGTGGGTGGCTTGTGTGGCTTTATATTCCCAGCTTTGTTTAGTCCTGTGGATCTAGAAAAGCTGCAAGTATGCAGTGCTTGAGCTTGTGTTTCTCTTTGTTTTTTCATAAGAAGAGTGATAAGCTCTTACATGGCCTACTTGGGACCTTTAGGACTAGTAGCACTTAATTGTATGGATTTTTTGGCATTCATGTCCAGTCTTCAAACACAAGTGCTTCACAACCAGGACTAACTGCAGCTTATTCATTGCTTTACCATCCATGGGCATAACATTTCACTCCAAGTAGTGCTGCTGAGAGCACACTGTATTCCTGTTAACATTACATGACAGCTTGAGACTTTTTGGAAGCCTCTCTCAGTCTGTTTATCCATCTACATTGATACTTGTCTAGAGATGTGGTCTACAGTGTATTTACTTACAAATGTGTCAGAAAACTGTTTACCAATCAAATGTGGATAAAAATATTTAGTGTGGTTATAACAGTTGCCAGTACATTTTTTCTATCCACATTTTTTTAAAGCTAAAGATGTATATAATAATGCAAAAATTAATACTTTTCAGTGATAAAAGGAATGGCATTTATTGGGATATATTCAGTTTGTTCTGGCTACCCCATAATTAAAATAAACTGGCAAAAACCCCACTTATTTTCTCCATTCAAGCCCATAGAGCACACCATTTGGACCTCATTTCCAGAATCTTTTCTCACGGGAATTTCTTGCTGAAGTCCTGGGTAGTCTGTCTGAGCAACAACTGAACGATCAGGCAAAACCGCAATGATTGTTGCAGGCATCTGATCATAATTACTCACAAATATTCTAGTCCTTATTTCTCCGTTTATAGCTCTGCATGTTTAACTAATAGCAGCACATACAAACATCATGGTTATTTTGGTGGGCTTAGGCACTGGGCAGGGCAGACAGATTTTGGAGGAAGTTCATGAGAGTGACTCAAAAGCTCTTTGCCATGACTGCAGCTTGTAAGGAGTTTTGCAGGAGGCAGAAGAAGAGCATGTGAATCACGACGGAAAATTATCTGAATTAAACCAACTTATCATGAATGGTCTTTCTGTGGAGATAATGAGGGAACAGACTGGAATGGTGTAGGAGAGCTTAAACAAGGAGCTCTGTATTTTGTGCTTGTGATAGCAAGTGGCCTTGAGATGTCCATTTTGCATAGTATGGATGCTGATTTTCAGTGTCATGGTCCACATGCAGGGAATTAAAAGGAGTATAACCGATTGTTGCGTGAATTTTGCCTAACTGTAAAGAAGACAGAATATGCACACATAAACCACACATAAGCTGGTTTTTGGTTTGGTTTTGGGGTTTTTTTGTTTTGTTTTGTTTTTTTTTTATGTTTGTAGAGCCTATTGTAGCTCAATAGCACAGAGAGAGAAAGTCTTTACTTGAGGAAGGTGGGCAGCACTGACCAGGACTGCACAGGTACTGAGTGTTACCCCGTTCCTTTTGGTCCCCATGAAGACCAATGGAAGGAAGACCTGATAATGTAGAGTGGCACCAAAGACTCCCTTAGGCAAGGCAGATCAACAGCCCCCAAGAAGGAAGATCTCCTTTGCTCACCCTGTTCCTTGACCCTCCCCAAAGGAAATCCACTCAGAAGAAGGTGGTACAGAGTTGGCTGTGTTATATACTTCATTTCCGCCTCCCAGAGAAAGATAAAGAAACTTTTGGCAGATGCTGTAACTAGCATCTAACAGTTTGTGACAACTTTACTTGAGCAGTCCCATTAAATAGACACCATCAAAAATCACTGATCTCTTTTTTAGAATGTGACCATCCCATTGGGCTCCCGTGGCCCTTAGGAAGGACAGCGAGGAGAGCAGCCACTCTGCACAGCACCCGTGTGTCCCCAAAAGGAACTGATGAACTGTAGCCAATAAATTAGCATGGGCTTAATTTAACCAGAAGTAACTCATACTTTACATATTTTAGTCTCAAGTAGCAGGGCAGTGAGGTGTGACCAGTGGTTTCCTGGCTTCTAGAGCAACAGCCTCACCAGGAATGCCTGCTGGTGGCTCATCCCTGCGCTGCTGCACATCAGGAATTCATTGGTGTAGCAGTACTGCAAGAGTCTTTGAAAGACTAAATGTAATCTTTGGAGAAAAAAATTGGTAATTACAGATTTTTGAAGTGTTTATCCTGCAACTTGATGATAAAAAAATACTCGGTGTTGTACCATTGAAGTTTCATGAGGATATATTGAAACATAAAAAAAACATTCAATAGTTTTAAGTACTTCAAATTACTTCACAGGTATTCTTATGCACCTCTTACACCCCTCAACTGTTGCTTGCAAAAAAAAAAAGTAGCAGGTGTGGCTGCAGACAGCTGACCTTGAAAGAGGCTTTGATAATCATATCATATGATCTCTGTAATCTACAGTAATACCAAATTTACCTGGCATATTTTGGGCCATATCTTGAAGGTCATGAAATTCCCATTTTTCACCTCACTTCATTGATTCACTGGCTTCTTGTGTGCCCAGGGATTGAAAACTGCTGATAGCCAGCTTGCTAAGAGGACATGCTGAAGTAATTCTTAGATTTCATTGACTTATGTGCTCTCAAAATGGCCTGTGAGGTGCCCTTTTGGTAGCTGTGTCTGCCTAGAGCATCATGCTTCAATCCCTGTGATCTGATGAGCTTATGTGGCAAAAGGCATGTTGATTATAGCTAGCATCTAGTATTTACACTTAATGTTTTTTAATGAATTTCCCCAAAATTAAAATCAATAGTGTTCATAATTTTTTTTAATAGGGAACTGACACGGATGTATTTTACTGAACACATATATTTCCATTAGATTTAGGAAAAGAAGCTACTTATAATGTAAAAGTGTTTCAAATGTATGCTTGCATATTTGACATTTAATCTTGGATATCTAACTAATTTTTTCAGCACACATCTTTGGCATGGTGCAAGGAATCCCACTGCTCTGTGGCTTCAGTTGTTTCATATTTCTGTTTTTTTTTGCATGAGGGTGAAAACAAGACTAAACAAGGCTTAAATTAAGTCACAGCCTGACTTTTCATGTTTACATTTTTGTCACTGTGTATTATTATCCCGATACATTGCATTTTTTTTAATGAAGTTAACAGCTGCATAAAAACTTTTTTCTGAAGTGCTCTTACAAGCCTCTTTCTTAGTTATCTTCATACATAAAAGAAGTCCTGTTTATCTCTCTGTTGAAGGATTGCTGCTAATGCTGAAGCAGTCTAATAAAAATAATTAGCAAATACCAAACTGGCAGTAATTCACCTTAGTTCAGAAGGGCTTGTCTGAAACCTGCAGCTCAACTGAAGTGAGATGGGACTTGTGATACCTGCATGGGTTTCTGCAAGGGGTGAAAGAGGATTTCAGAGAGAGGGGTGGGAGGAGGGCATCGAGTGCTGTCAATGGGTGCTTCCCATCTTGAGTTCACTGGAAGCACAGCAGTGATGCTGCAGATACCTCCCTGCAGAGCAGTCTCAAGCCAGCATCACCATCTGCACGTCTTACTCACTGAGGTATGAAAAGGCTGTAATTTTTCCTCTTACGATCTTATAGTCCCTCTTTAATATTAGGCAGACAGTAAGGTAAATGTAAATTTTATAGTAATTTGTTCTATAGTAAAGTAGTTACAGTTTAACTACTGTTTGGCTACTGTGAGTCTAGGTAGAGGGCAGAAGAAAAGCAAAAGCAAAGCAAAAAGGCTACGAATACAATTTTTTTTTTCCAGTAGGTTACCTATTTTATCCAATGAGTGCTCTGCAGGAAGTTTGTATTTTTCCATAGCTGAAGAACAGTTCAAAGGCAGCGTTGTCATTGTGGAAGGTGTGTGCTTAAGCAGCACCATGTTCTAGCAGCAAGCCCATCTCCATCACTTTTGCTCCCAGGGGTTTAGAAGTAGCTTCGCATCCCTTCAAACACCATTTCTGACATCCCTAAATAGTAATAATGGCTGACATACGGTTACCAAGTCTTTAGAAATGCTGACAACCTTCAGGATGACTTCATGGAGCATCTCTTGCCCCAGTTTGTGTTTTGTTTTGGTTTGTTATTTTTTTTCTAAAACTTCTGGTTCCTTAATATTAGCTATTTGTTCATCTGAAGTGTTCCCTATGTACATTCAGTGCAAGATTTAGCATCCAGCTTCTTTTTCTGAGTTGAAAGCGACATTCCTTAAAAACATACCAATTTATAGACGTATCTTACATGTGAAGGACACTAATGCACATGCTTTATAAAAAGCACAGACCAGAAAAGACTAGAAAAAAACAGTTAACTACACAGTCTTGAAGTAATAGTGTTTGAAAGAGGGAATTACTGACTAGCTTGTGGGGATTCCTGCCATCCCCACGTTGGCAGAGCCTGCTATTCCTCCAGGGTCTTCCTCACCTTCCTATCCGTTTCCCTGCCATTTCCTACTTTGATCCAGCTACTTTCAGCTGTTTATTTTTTTACTTTCAACTATTTATTTCTAGTGTTTATGTTGTCAGCATCAGTCTAGGCCAGCAGTGTTCTCAGTGTAATGGAGAATGTTGTGCCCTGTTGACAATGAACTGTTTTCTCAAATTATCACTGATTTCTACTGTCAAGGATTAGATACTCAATTGCAAAATTAGGTCATCAGTTCTCTGAGATAGGATGTGAGTGAAGTAGCAAGTTATAAATAAAACAGCTGCAAAGCTGTTCACTAAGTCTAATCTTCTGATAGATCTTTAAATATATTTACAGATATTGTGCATTTTCAATTTTTTTTAAGATTTTCTGCATGCTAAAATCTGAATTTGCAGAAATCTCATAATTTCATTGCCTGAAATAAAAAATCAGTTTCATTTCTGTGATAATTTGAAATCTAAGACATTTTTTATCTCAATGTCTAGACAGGCCTTTATAAATAACCAAAATTAAGCAGAAATTTATAATAAGCCTTATTTTCTTCAGAATAAAATAGTTTTATTGACTGATGAAAGGAAATATTTTTTTCCAGTTCACAATCTATCATAGTTAATAATGCAAATGTCTTCTCTATGATGCTTCATTAACATTCTTCCTGACTTGTGTAATCCCCGTGGGGTTACTAACCTGTGTTCTTAGAATTAGTTCCATCTTCTCAAGGTATCTAATATGCATAGAAACTAGACAGATAAAATCATCAAGAGTCATCAAGACTTAAAAGAATATGCAAGTAGGCAGATTTCTGATTTTCTTCTTTGCAATTGAGTTAATACTTATGGAACTAGTGTTGCATTAACCCAACCAGCACAACTAGAAATATGTTTTCAGTGATTCTTAATAAGGTGTGTGTTAATGGAGATTTAACTTCTGTAAATTCTTTCAACCTTATTAAGACAAACTCATTTCTATTCTTCTTTTCATGTATCTGTTCCAAAGGCAGTTGTCAGTTTCTTTCTTGATTGGAGGTGGCCGGGCCAGTCAGAAGAGAAGTATGAACTTAAATCTGTTATTTAGATGCATTTCCTTTAGATGCACTTCCTTTAGATGCACTCTCTTTCAGTTCTTTCTAGTGCAAATAAGTAATAAAATATCAGGCTTAGTTAAAAAACCACAAAAATAGTATTTTTCTGAGGAGTGCTCACTGATGTCTTCCAATGGAAACAAAGAACAGCAGAAATTTTTACAGTCTAGCTCAGAACTGCATGAAGCAGTAGAGTGACAGGCTGGTGGGGTTTTAGCTGAGATTATATTAAAGTGTTGCAGAACCAGAAGCCTAGGTTTTCTCATAAATACTGTACCCATCTAAACTGCAAAGTTACAGGAGACCTCACACATACACAAATATGCCTGCAACAAGCACGCAGCTATTGTATCCACAGGCAGATAGCTATAAACTTGCATCTTGGCTTTTGTTCATAGAATTAGCTTTACCTGAGTAGTTCATAGGAATTATCAGCATTTAACAGTAAGGAAGTATTCTGCCTCGTGTCAGTGACTCCCTCCCCTTACCTGTTTAAAGAAACTAGAGTGCTTTGTGGCTTGTGGTAGATTACCCAGACATCTGAATTAATACATACGCAGACACAAATTCCGCAGAGAGTAAAAAAAGAATGGACATGTCAGTGAAGAGTTAAATTGCAGGATCATAAGGAGGATTTTGGACATCAGGTGTATTGCCCCATTTCACTGAAGAATGGCTGAGGAAGGGACCTCATAAGTTCAACCATATTTTTCAGGGTTTGTTTGCTTTCATGTAACAGGTGTTCTTTGCCACTTGGCAAAAAAAAAGTGATAAAAATACAGGTGTTAGCTTGTCTAGGGCAGCTAGCGTTAGCTCTTTTCAGAAGCTAGGTAAAAGGTGTAAGCTCTTCCAGATGCAGAAATTATAAGAAAGTTAAAGTTGTAATGTATTTTTAATGGGGAAAGGAAGAGGGAATTATAACCTGAGAGGAGCCACATGTACGTGAAGTGCAATTGTTATTGTTTCTATCAAAAATATAGAAGTCTGGTGTTCCTTTTGGCAATTGAGGTAATTTCAGCTACCTGAAGGAGCCAGGACTTACAAATTTGGGATACAGATAATTCAGCATTAGTTTTTCTGAAAGAATGTATAGTCTCAAATTTCTCTCTTATTTCATTTAATACTTGCCTGTGGCAGACAAGATAAAACAGGAGAGGCATCCTTGCCAACGTTCAGGGTCATGATTAACCTGTGAACTGCTCCATTCTGACCTTTCATCACCAGTAATTTGAAGTTTCTTGTCAGTAAGTGCAGCCTCTCCCATTAGGTTGATGGAAGCATCTCTGAAAGTTCATGAAGACAGCACATCACTCTGAGAGACTGATTTCTCAGACACAACTAATACTGCAAGCAGACTATGTTATATCCAAGAAGGCACCAATTTAACAAGGTTTGGAGGCACTCCAGAATCAGAATCTGAAATACTGAAAATGTTCTCTTCAAGCTGAAGCCTGAAGCCAGTCCCCAGTGATGGGACCCAGATGAGTAGTCATGACAAATTCTTTAGCAGTCTCTCTGGTATTCCCATGGAACATAAAGGCTCATGCTGTTCTTTCTGCTTTTCTGGAAAGCTTCTCTTTTTTCTCCACATTACCTGCATTTACCATCAGTTAGTCACCAATTTTAATTTTCTGCAGAGCCTGTCAAAATAACCAAATGTCCTTCAAGTAAAAGCAACTTGCCATGGCAGTTTGGTTGTACCTTCACTCCCTCAGTATATGCAGAATGAAATGGAGTAAAGGATCAAACAGATCAGTTTGCTGTGATTCTCTTCCTGATCCTCTGATGAAGCAGCTATGTAGTCCACACTGCCTAATGAACAGGTAAAAAATTTCCAGTAGTTTTTGAAAGCGACATATGAAATGATAAATAGGCTTTCTCCTTGAACAGCTGTGGAACTATCTGCTGCTGATGTTCTCCAGAACATCCTCTCCTGTGAGTGATGAGATTTTGGAATCTGCAGAAGATGTGTGGGCACTCTTGGCCCCGATTAATGCTACCTCAAACTGAGCATAACAGAAGAACTAGATCTTCTGTAATGGAGCTGGATAACTATACCTTCCTGTTTAAGTTTATGCTCCACTCTTGACCCACTTCAGAACTGTTATCACAAGTTACATTAAACAGAGAATTTTTTTTCAGGTAGATAACAGAAATATTTCCTGGATTCAAAGGCAAATAACTTCACTATCCTTCCTGATTACAGTGGGGGTGAAAAAGGTGACTTGTGTGGGATCACAGAGTTCTTCAGGTAATTGGTTGCTGTAATACCTTCCCCAGATCATTTAGCTTCCCTACCTCATTCAGCTTGCTCTATGGCTGTGAACTTAAAAGATCTGTGAATCTGTGTGTACAGAAGACAGGAAACTTAACTGCATTATGTAAATTACAACTGCTCTCAATTTTCAGTATTTCTGCTGAGTACCTGAAGATTACAAGACTTCTCATAGATTATTTAGACTATTTGTTGTTTTTGGAGACAAATCGGACACGAAGCCAGGTTCAGTTTAGAGACTGTCAAAGTGATGGTGTTAGAATACTTGTGCTTTTAGGAAGACACATTCACTGGGAGGCATAAGGCTTCACTTAGTCTCACCATAAGCTGACTCAACAGCAGACTTCAGCAGAGCCCCATCTGCTGAAATTTCTAGAGCATCCACATTGATACTAACATCAAGATTAGCAAATCCTGTCGAGAAAACAACTGTGCAAGCTCTGTTCAGATTATCTCACAGCACCCTGCTGCTCTTCAGACCCATCTGTCCAGAAGTGTTAGGAGGAAAAAAGATGTCTCTTATGCTGCAACAACAATGATTCTTCATATTGCTGCACACATCTGCCTTAAAGCCCCCCATCCTTCCAGGCATTCAGAGCCAATCATCTGGCCTTGCGGGGGACTCGGAGACATTCCCAGACTGTAAATTCCCATGACCAGAGTGTAAGGGTGTCCAAGGTCTGCAACCTAGTCCCTTGTACATGCTGGTGGAGCATGTATTCTGGGCTTCCATATGGAAAGGGTATCTCAGCACACAACTCAGTAAAAATATCACAAATTATTCCTGTGGTTAAAACAGCCAGTAGTAAGTTACATTTGCATGATCAGGTTGCTTTTGATAACTGTTTCCACCACAAAAATAGTTATGCTTTTGTTTAAGCATAGGAGGAGCACAGAATGAAAAAATTGGCATAAGACAGACTGAAGTCCTGAAGGGGTTTTAATTTTCACATACTCTTAAACTCGTGGAGTCTAATGAGCTTAACATTTTGGCCAGTTGCACAATTTGGAAATTTCAACAGTGAATGGTTTTTGGACAGAAAAAAAATGTTCTCACAAATATGAAAAGTGAACAGATGTTACTATTGGTGCTTCCAACGCCTACTGACTGAAAACATCTGTGTTGAACTTCCTGAATTTTAGGATCTTGAGAACACTCTCACACACCACTGAAAGCCATTTGAAAGCAATTGGGCTGGCAGATCAGCTCCTGGATCTATGACTGAATGTTCTAACATGAGCAGGTGCTGGTTGTTGTCTTGCCTTGAGGAGTACAGCTAGCCAAGCAGCAACCTTACAGCTATCAGACCCACTGTGTTATGCTAGCTCTTAGCATTTTGTGAACTGATATTTATTTATTTATTTAATCATAAAAAGCAGATGATCTTAATAGTATGATGGTAATAAAATGGGCGTAATGAATGTAAAGAATAAAGAGAGAAAAAAAATTTTGATGTAGATACTGGCAGATTAGGAGGATTGTATTGCATTGCATGGTACCCTGGAAAGTGTCTTTTTAAATCCTGTCAAAAGCCATGTTGAACAAACAGAATTTTCTTCTGGTTTGAAAACATACTTGTGCTAAAAACGTGTGAGGCATTCACTGTTCCTTAAAATGTTCAGTCAGATGTTTAATAGGTACCATGACCAAAGTCTGCCCTTCTACATGAGAGTGATAAAGCAACTGTCACAGAGTAAATGGGAGTTCCCTGCTTCCTCCTGCTTCACACCCATCATCTTGATGTTTGTCTGGTTGTAGAAGCAAATTTGGCAAGATGAGTTTCCTCTCTGGTGAATTTTTGGTTGGCCATCAAACTGATCTTCTCCGATTAATTACATAATAATGAATGGTTTGCAAAGACAAATCTGTGTCTTCGTAGTGTTCTGTATAACATCATTAACTCATGATCTCAACTTCAAGTTTACTCAAAGTAACATCTCTAAGTTGTTTCAGTTAACTCTTTTTTTAAATACCCTATTTAGTTGGAAGTCAGAGAAACAATACTTATATGTCAATAGAACTATTTTTTTTCTGGGTTTTTAGTTATCTAGGCTAGTACTCTCAATGTAAATAACAAAGTGAGTAGCTCTGTTAATCACTCTTAACCCCAAGCATCTGTCTGTGTTGCACAGTGTCAGGCTACCCCCAGCTCTGCAGGCTTCTGAGATATGAAGATTTCCCCATGAAATTCCTACTTCCTTCCAGAGTCCCATAGCAGAATTTTAGCAGAGCCCAATGTAGGCAGAAAGCTTTTTTATGCCCTGAATAAATGTGATAGAAAATGAGCTAAGAAGCTATCTAGATTTGCTGGTATTTATGTGGCTCCTAGCAGGCTAAAAGAAACATTTAGCTCAGTAGCCAAAAAGAAAGGATGGTAGGGGCCAGATTATATACTTGGAATAAATGGATATGCTTTTGAGCACACAGCATCATCATCTGATCTCTTTTATGCTGAATCATTTCTGACTTCCAAGAAAATCCTACTGTTTTACACCATCAGTAGCAACGGGTCTGGCATATACTGCCTGCCAAGTTTAGTAATTCATTGCATTTATATTCAGCTCCTTTTTCATGCAGCATAATTTTCATGCTCAAGTTTATTTGAGTCTTAACTGCTAAATCCAGAATTCCAGGACTGGATCTTTTGAGGTATTGTCTTCTTGCACAGTTCATAAAGCACCAATGTGGAGATCAACAACTAAGCTAGGGACCTAAGTGCCTTTTATAGGCAGTATGGAAAAATAGGCACATTCAGGGTGCATTTGTTTGACCGAGTTTGAATATCTTCATTAGGATATATAATGTCAAAGATGACACCCTAACCTGATGGGAACTTTGGATGACTGCACTGCATGTAGATGAATGTCTACATCTGTTCAGTAAATGCAGTCCTTAAAAAAATAAAATGGTGCTTTTCAAGTCAGTGCAAGTCCTATCAACATCACTCATTAGAGCATGCTCACTAGGTAGATAAATTTTCCACTGTATGTCTTAATTCTGATCCCAAATTTCCCAATTGGTCTTTGCAGCCATAGCTCAGCAGAGATGCTGCTTTGGACTTTCAGAGCTATCCCCTTACTGCAAACACCTCTGCCCACTGCATCCTTCCCACATGATCTCCTTCCTCTTCTCCTTTCCTCTGGGCAGTAGCATTTAGAAGACTTACCATGGATATCCTCATTAAGTTTTGTCTAGACTTGATCTCTCCAATGTTTGTCTGAGAGAACATTGCCATGGTCCCAGTATCTTTCTTTCTACAGCAGCTCTATGAAACCATTTCTGACTAATACTCCTAGGTATTTTGTGACATGAAGAAACTTTTATCTGGTTCTTTTGTGTTCCTGACCCACATTCCAGGGTATATTTTCTTTGACACATGTTTTATCTTCTTGGGTGACATTGCAGCTTTCTGGAAGATCACAAACTAGATCAAACCGTGGGAACAGAAAGCAGTACAAAATAATTTCATTTACTGGCTACAGAAAAGGGTTGTGGCTTCTGCTAAAGAGAATGCTTTCATAGTTGTTGGGGTTTTTTGTGAAGATTTAATGTTTATTCCTTCCTTACTAAAAAAAAATAAGATACAAAAAAGCAAAACAACTTCTGCAAGCTGAATCACTGCTCTGGAATTAATGTTAATGTCATTTGGCCATTACTGTCCTGAGAGAAAATGTCGCATGTCCAGACAATGTAGTTGAAAGAACAGCAAATTGTTACCATGCCACTAAGCTGAACTAGGCTCATTTTTTAGTTATTTTTAACTTAAAGTGAATTTTATAATTTTTTGTTTACTCTTTTATATAAATAAAAGAAGCTTTTAACAAATGAGAAGGAAATTTTTTTCTGAGAAAATGAGCTGGAATGTGAAACTCAGCTAAATAACCTTCTCTGAAGTAGCAAAAGATAAATTAAAAATAGAAGTAACCATTAGCTATTTCCTTTCTTTAAAAGCCTGCTGACTCTTTCAGTGCTACTCAGTGTTTAAAAATTGAATATCACACCTCAAGGCACATATGAAAGGTTTGCTTCATTTACTTATCAGTCTTCAAGCTAGAAGCTAGACAGAAGTCCATCCCTTCCTAGTGCTGGTAACCGTGTGGTAACAGAAACTAATGCCAGCCCTACAGTAAAATACAGGTTCTGCACATAAATCTGAGAAGATACAGGTCTGTGACATTAAATGGAAATTTAGCAATCCACTGGAGTTTTTCAGATTGCTGTTAGAAGACAGAGGCCTTCTATATATGAAATAAAGGGTGATCGTTGAAAATCAGTCACTTGAGAAAGCCATGCCAACGGCTTGCATGATGTATTTCATCCAATTTCATTTGCACTTCCCCAGCTGTCTCACTGCCAGACGTTTTGCAGGGAACCTTCTGCTATTGTTGCCTCAGACATGACACAAAACCATCTTGACCCTACCTGAACTCTTTATCAGATTTCCTGAAGGTTATAACATGCCCTGGAAAGGTGCACCTGAGGCGCGCTGCGTACTAGCAATGCCTGGTGCCATCTAGTGAGGAGCTTCTGAATGCTCATTGCAGGTTGAGATTGATCATCTGTCTTTCAGAAAATAGTCATTAGTACAGTCCTGAAGACACAGAAATAAAGTGACATGCTATATGTTCAACAACCAAGCCCGCACAGTCTTCAGGATTTTTTCTTCCAGATAACTCGTACTTTCCAGTGGCTCGCATTAGCTATGTTTGCCCCATGTACTTGTATTTTCTATCATTTCTGAGATTGTTTTGGACCTGCTGTTCCCAGGTGGAATTGCAAAAATTATTTAAATCTTGCTAAACCAAAACTGTGAGTTGCCAAGGTGGATGGAACAATTCAAACTACTTTGTCAGTTTACTGCATAGTGGTGTATGGCATAGAAATGTACCAGTGTCTTCTGAATCATGGAACATGTTCTCATCATTGACTGAAGTACCCTACAAACCTTTTGGTTTTTAAAGGTGTTTTAAACTTGGTTTCTTCCAGTAACCATTTCCTCTTAGTATTGCTGACAAGAAAGACAGACTACACATGTATCCTGGCCATGGAGATTTTACACAAAAATAGACAGTTCATACCCATAGGGTCTTAAATTTGTTTTGGAATTGGTTCTGCAAAAAGTTAGAGGGCATTATGGGAGAAACTCTCTGAGATCTGTCTGTGCTGGGCAGCCTGGTGCAGTCAGAAGGAGCCTGTTGAAGTTGAGCTGTGGCAGCAGGATGCTCCATGTGGTCTGCTTTTCTCTGCCTCTCAGCCCAAAGCTGTGCATAGCTGAGGTATTTCTGGCACAGCATGTACTCCATGGAGCTGGAACCCCAAACTCTTCCTTTACATATTTTCCTCTAGTGTGTTCAATCCATAAACTCCCACATTTATGCTCTAGGAGAAATGGCATGTGATATGCCCACCCCAATCTGACTCAAGTGTGCCCCAACAGGGTTCTTGAGATAATTCCTTGAAATTTATGTTTTTAGGGGTGAGGGAAGCACTAAGATCATACATTTTTAGTTGGGTTCAACAATTCCTTTTCTATGCTTATATTCATAGATGGTTCCTTAGAGAACTGCAGATTCCCTACTTTTACACCCCATTCTCCACATTTTGCCAGCATTACATTTGAAAACTTTTCTGTTTCTTTCCTGTGTGCCTGCAGGGATGCCTGGGTTAGCACTTTTAATCAGCTTAGATGTTCACTGTTTCCTTACAACTGATTTTATTCCCTGGTGAGTTGCTCTCTGTTCTGCTTGCTGGTCTCCCTGTAGCAGGGACTGCATTAAGGTCCTGGCTGTCACATCCTTTTCCCATCTGTTCTTACAGGGACTGTTCCAGTCTGGGTCCTCTTACAAAAAGTCCCAGCTCCCACTTGGCTGTCGTGCTCATATCACCCTTCCCGCAGGAAGTGAACTTGTCCTTTCACCAATGACCTTTTTAAAATGTCAGGGAATTAACCTCCTTTTTTCTTGTCCAGTATTGAATAAATGATGGCCTGGAAGGATCGTTTTCATGTGGGGAATACTGAATCATCACATTCCATATACCAGAAGCAGTTGCAACATAGAAGTCTAATAAAATGTGAAGAAGTGGGCTCAATGAGCGTGAAGCTCTACAGTAGTTCTGATTCTGTCTCCTCTGTATTGCAAATCTCCACCTTTCTCTTTTCTTCGTATTTCTGCACCGATAGGTGGATTTCTCAGCCGTTGACGGTGATATTCTTGTGTTTTAAAACCTTTTGGAGCAGGTAATCTCATTTGTTGAGATTATGTATTATGCCTTATTTAAGTAGCATTTCAAACCATTGCTTGCTCTCAAAATTAGTGCACCCTCTCCTCCCACTTTTGTTTCCACACTGTAAATTTAGCAGTAAATTAGAAGAAAGCATTGCAACATGATATCTCTTTGATTTGACCGACCCTAAAAGAACTGGAAATTAAGGGTCAAGCTACAAAACATGAACATTCAGTACTGATTTAAAAGTCTGTTCAGTATCTCCTTTAGACCCGCTGGGAATTCATTTCAAAATGCAGTTATTAAATTCAGTCACAACCCTGGCAGCATTTTCTTTCATGCATGTCACTGGACAAGCGACAATGTATATACAACATTGCAAATATTTTCTGGGAAGATTTCCTTCAGGCTTCCTAAATTTCTGACCTTTGCTCCCCTCTGTAAATAGCTTTAGCACATGGCTGGGCTGGCCACATGAATTATGCGAGACCTCTTCCAGTCAGCTGAAGTCACTGGAAGAGCAAAGCAGAGACTGCCTATTTACAAGTGTATGCTGACATTGGGAGCTTTGTAAGTCACCTGAATAGTTGTAAAAGTTTTGTATAAGAACAAAGAACAAAACTTCTTTTAAGTCTTTAAGATATTCCATCAGCCCACTTTGTCTTTTTGCATACTCCCTCCAAGGTGCTGGCCAAGCTTCTAAACATTGACCTGAAAATCCAGTGATGGGTGACATGTGGTAACTGTGCCATGCTCTGCATTCAGGATGAATTCCAGTTCATTCCATCCAAATGGGAAGCCAGAGAGCACTGTGGACCAGAGAATGTCTTTGCATTGTTTTAGTATTTAAGGGAAGGGAGAAAGTACTTTTTGAGTTGTCTGAGTTGTCTAAAATATGACAGGGATAGAATGTTACCCTAGGCTTGCTGCCTTTTTAAAATTATTTTTTAACCTGGAATTTTAGTCCAGACACAGTTTCTTGTCTTTGAAGAATTTTCTCGGATTTCTGACCCTCCAGAAGAACAAGCAGAGCAATACCATGCCTGGCATCTTTCAAACAGGGGAATTCAGGACTCTAATAATTGAGTCATGCTTTGTTTGACTAAACCTTTCAAATTGATTGTCTTTGCTTAAATCTCCTTGATGACCTTTGCAAAAGAGAGAATGTCCTTAGGTCGTTTGGTAATGAAGAAGGGGGACATATTTGTTCAACAAAAGATGTAACATAAAGAAAGCAAAGTAGAAGCTGACATGTCTGAGTTAACAAAGGTTAATGAAGTTACTTCAGTTAACAAGCTGAGATACTAGTCATCTAAAGAATTACACAAATATTGTCATGGTATTAAGTACTTTCCCAGCACTGACTCTAGCCTCATACTAAACTGGTCCCAGGAGGATTCTGATGTCTTTATTGCAAATAATAGTAAATAACTCCAACTTGTCAATGATGATCAGATAATGATGATCAGATGATCAGATAATCACCAAGAAAGCATGGGGTAGAGGTGCTAGCATTGCCCATCTCTCTTCCTTGTTTTCCATTCTTTTTTTGCTTTTTGCTCCACACCAGATAGGAAAATGGAATTGGAAGTGAAGAGTGGTATTTGGAGTAGGAATTAGAGGTCACCATATTCCACGTAATGCCAGCGTTGAGATAGTGCAGTTCTGCATGGCCCCTGAAAAAAAAGCCAGTCACAGATTTGACAACTCTGAATATAACCAGAGTTTTATCAGAAATTACATTTAAATGTTCTAAATGCATTCTGCTTGCAGCCTGCTGCCCACAAAAAGGGCTATAGATGAGCACTATGGAGATAGTTTGCATATCTCAGGTGCATGAGTAACTTTTGAAATTTATTTGATTTCTTTTGGTTTTCCTTCAGAAATGAAGATGGATTTTCAGGGTACAGAACCCATGTTTTCCTTTGTAGATGTAACTGAAACGTTTGTTTCCACAACCTCTCAAAAGTGAATTGAAACTGGAGCCAACTCAGATCTCCCCAGTTAAATCTGACTAGTTTTAATATGTTCTTTGCAGGTGTATAAGAATGTTTTTATACTTTTTAAAGGTTCCTTTCCAGATTTGGGTGTATGGGGAAGAACAAATTAGCTTAAGTACTTAATGAAGTTTTAAGGCTTTAGATTAAGATGAAAATATTTTCTATTAATATTTGCATACAACCTGATATTGCTCTGGAAAAAAATATAAAGAACACAGATTGTGCACTTTTAGAAGTATTAAATATCTCCTATTTTCCTAAAAAGGTACTTATCATGTCTGGTCATATGGACTGTCTCTGAATTCCCTTAAATTTCACAGTAGGTAAGAAAAGTGGAGAAAAAATGACATCAGCAAAGATTTCTTTTTCCTAATCTTGGAGCTCACACTGATGAGCATTACTTCAGATTTAAATCATTATTTTAAATAATGATTCTGATCAGCATCTTCTCATTTGAGCCTGTTAACTAAGAAAAATATGTCTGTTGTGAATCTGTTTCTACAAAGATCTGCACCTCCATAGTGTAACTTTTGCAGATTCACCAATTTTTTTAAAAAATGGAAACTACTGATGTGGAGAAAGATGCATCTGTAATAGCTACAGCTGTGACTGGCATAAGGAAATGAGCAGACACTTGTTCAGATGCATATGCCTCCTGCCAACATGAATTATGTTATATTTTATATGGATTCATGTAACATTTGTTACTTCTCAGTTTGCTAACTTGAAAAGATGTTGGACTCCTAGCACCTAATAATCCACAGGAGTTGGCTTGGTTTAGATATAGGGATGGTATATAAATTTGGGATTGATTGTAAGCAAAAGAGAGATTCTTTTTCACACTGGCAGCTCAAACACATAAATCTATCGTGTCCTTTGGCAATGCTCCTAAACCATCAGTTTTGTCAAATTAATCATAAAAGTATAGCAAAAGATCCACACTGGAAAACATCCATCCTGGTGGCTTGTCCCAAGGAATTCCATGTAATTAATTCTCATTTCTAGTTTTCTTCCAAGAAAAAAGCTTGCATTGTGTTTCATATTTTGTTTGACTATGTCAGCTCCTCCGTATGAACTTCTTTGATATAATACAATAAGATTCAAAATACCAGAACCTACTCCAACTGTTGTGACAATCAGTCATTTTCCATTAATGTGGAAAACTGATTTATTTTTAAAACTAGACATAAGATGTGTTTTAGTCATAGCATTTATTTTCAGGTTGGCAACATCAAAACAACTGTGTCACAGATAAATATTAATTATGTGTAGGTGGTTGACAGTAAAGTTTTGGAAATGTGAAACAAATGGGTCTCTCCTTCAATATGAGAATAAAATAATTTTTGCCTAATATGAATAAGCTATCTTCACTACAACATCCTGAGTAACAATAGATTAGGATATCTTCAGGTTCATTTTGTCAAGCCCCCATACTGTCCTCCTTTGCTTCTCTCACCTCAGTGGCATTAAATGATGTTGAACTATTGTCCTTCTTAGAATGGGATTGCATTTATCTTCTAGCTCTTTCTTTCCAGGCAAATACTGCAAGACTGTAAGTATTTTATACTGAAACAAGGTGTTACTGTTTTAACAGCTCATTTACATAAATATATATCTGTTTTTTCATGTTTTGCTTTAATTCTTGCTTTTTGAGATATTGAAACTTTACAACTGGTCAGTGAAAAATCTAGTTGTGTTTTTAAAATACTTCTATTAGAATCAGCTTAATTAGAATGGCTTGGTAAGTGGTGCTCTGCATTACTGAAGTATATTTCTTTATAAAAGGTTGCAGCAAATTACTACTTGTGTTGTTAGTGCACTGAGTACTGTAGAGCATAAGAAACATGTGTCTTCTGTGATACCATGTCTGGAATGGCTTTCAAGAACTTTGGTTCACAGATCTCAGACATACTGTCCCAACCCATTACTTAAGCCACCAAAGTGTCATTTCAGAATGATTTTTTCCTGTATTGAGCCTTGTGATGTTGGCAGTCAACAGGGTATTATTTTTAAACAATGTTTGAAGTGGCTTGAAGAGCTGAATCAGTGCTGGAAGGGAAAAATGATGAGGGAGGCCTGCCTGCAAGTCTTCAACCTGGGTGGATGCATGCATGTCTATTCATTTTCAGGCTCCACTGCTAAATAGAAATATCAGCCCCAAAGAGGCATAAATTCCTGCCATTAAATATCAGACTCCATTTGTAAGAAATACAGCCACTAAGCAGATTTCACAGTTAAAAGAGTATTTTACTTGCTTGGAGTATAATTGGTTATATTGTAGGTCACTGAGAATCACTCTTGAGAAGCCTTATTCCAAAGAAAACACTTTTTTCATGGAGCAGCAGTGAATATTCAAGTAGTGAATACTGATTCAAGTATTTATTTCCATGTATTGGTGTTGTCATGCAAATTCTGTCACTGTAGCAGGCGTTTCACTGGGTGGTGTTTCCAGATGATGCTCATCAAAAGAGTCTGGCCTACTGGAGTGGAAACAGATTCTGTGTTTGTTTTCTTTTCAAGGGATAGACTCTGTTGAAGCGGTAATAAGTAATCCAGCTTCATGCATCGCAACTGTTCCTAAATAAATGCTTTTTTATTATTTTTATGCAGGGCCAGCCAGGACTCCTTGGATCACAGGGGTTCACTGGACCACCAGGATTGATGGGAATCCCAGGGCTGCAAGGTCCTAAAGGTCACAAAGGTGAAAGAGGATACCCAGGAATAACTGGACCCAAAGGAGAAGTGGTAATTTTTAATATCAGATGTTTTAGCTAATGAGCAAAATATTGGGCAGAACATTGTTTTAATTGTGCTGTTTCACTCTAGGGGCAAAGAGGAGTCACTGGATTCCCTGGGGCAGATGGCGTTCCTGTAAGTAGCCAGTTACCTCATCTTTAAGAAATCAACAAATGCAAATACTGCAGGCTAGTTTAAAGCCTTCGTACTTTAATTAAAATCTCTGGGCTGCATTCTGCATCAGCCACATACACGCTTTTAAGCTAAGGGCATTTGTTGAAGTGAGTGGAACAGAAGATGCACAAGAGAGCTGCTGCTTCTCTTTCCCTCAGATAATTAAAGTCCCTTTGCTTTGTGCTCTGGAGAAATCCCCTTGTAAAAGGGGAAAAGAAAGGACAGAAGTTTCCTGTGTCCCTAGAGGTTACCCAGCTAAGTATGTTCTTTTGTAGGAAAGAACTGTGAGATAAGTAGTTCCCATCTCTTAAGCCTGTGAAGGAAGGACACCAGTGGGTCATTCCTTAATTATTTCAGAGTTGCAAAGCACCTAGAAAGACCAGTGATTTTAAGAATACTAACCATTGTTACTTGCTTCATGGCACATATGGCATGCTTGAGATAGTCTTAAAAAACTTACTGAACACTAAGCAGTGTCAAACTTTGAACAAATTGACGAGGTCCCTGAAACTGAAACATTCAGAGGAAAACTGGGTAAAGTTCACAGCACAGTATTTTCCCAGCTTACGCTTCTTTACATCTTGTGTCATAAAATAACAAAGAAATCTGAGTCATTGGAATCCCTGGACAGAGTTCCCAGGCTTGGGTTTCCTTTGTAGTGCTCCCTGACACCGGGGCCCCACTCTGCAGCCCACGCATCCACATCCACTCTGCTTTCACCCTTTTTTGTTTCCAGAAGAGCTCCCTATTGAGTTCCAGGGCTTTCTCTCTCACAGTCTTCCTCCTCTCCCTCTTTCTCCCTCTTAAAGGAAAAGGCAGAAGACCCTCTTTCCCCTTCCAATTAACACTCCTGAAACCAAAGATCTTGTTCATCTCACCACATACTGAGTTGTTTCTAAGCACTCTAAAATCCAGGGAAGGAGGGTAAATCACTCCCCTGTGAAGCTCCATGTTGCTATAGCTGGACTGCTTTTTACCTGAGCAAGTTTTTATTTTTATCCTTGCCTTCCTGACTTCTGCACATTGGGTTGAGAGGGACAATTGTGTTCAGACAGCACTTGAAGTTGCATGCTCATTGCGTCCTTCCCACTCACTTATGTTTTCCAACCAGTTTTCTAAGGCTGAGGCTTAACATTGATCATCAGAAAGCAGGTACGTAGGTACATGGATGAACTGTAATGGCACAGTGCTGACGTGTGGGGCTGGAGGCCAAGAGAGGATTGTGGCAAGCCTAAATCTCTTCTGGGGTATGGGATACCAATATTTGATGGATCTAGGTAAGGACATGGACAGCTTTCTTTTTCTTCTAAGCAAGAGAGCAGAAGCAAAGAGAAAAAACTGTTGTTCTAGACAGAGAAGGGAGAAATGACTTATGTTAATTCCTGGGTTTTCTGACTGAGTGCTCTGGAATAAAGAGCTGATCAAAGAGCAGATTTGCTTCTCAGCATCCTCAGTACAAAGCAGAAGTAATTAAGGTAGATGTAGGTACAGCAATGAAAATCCAGTTTGAGACAGGAGTAATTTCCCAGAGGCTCCATGAGGCGATTCTGTAGTGCCCCTGGCTCCCTCGCTTTGAGCTCAGCTGTTTTCTTCCATATTTACAGCCTCATCACAACACTCAGTTCAGCTCCAAAAGCATTTCTGATTTTTTTTTTCTGGCTTGAGGGCTGCGCAAACCCAGCGAGGAACCTTTCTTCCTGCTCTTCCAGTGAGAAGCACTGAAATGCTTAACAATCCCAGATCCTGGTGGCTTCCTGCGTAGCTGCCTCATCTGGCTTAGTTCTCTGCCTAACAGAGCCTGCATTGAACATAGCTTTCTTACCCTTGCTGAAAGGTCCTTCACTACTCATTTTTTCATGCTGTCTGGGGCATCTGGTTCAAGCTGCAGCTATATTAAAAAAAAGGCACTGTCTGTTTCTGTCTTTGAAAATCATAGTTTCCCATGGATCCAAGCCTTGGGCTTAATGTGAGAATGTCTAAATACTGTGTGACTACAGGAAAAGGAAAACTAGAAACAGATGGATAGATAAACACTTTTTTTTTCTCCTCAACAGGGTCATCCAGGGCAGCCAGGATCAAGGGGGAAACCAGGTCAAGATGGCTGTAACGGGACAGCAGGTGACCCTGGTGACTCTGGAATTCCCGGGCAAGCTGGTTTCCCTGGCACCATTGTAAGTAGCTGGCAGTAAGTGAGCACCTGAAGCTAAGATCAGTTTCATTCATGTCTGTGTTGGAAGCAAACAGCAACCTCTTAATGGAGCTCCCTTTTGGCCCAGCAGAGCATCCATACAGCCTTACCAGGGACACACTGCATTATGCTTGGTATGGAATTGCAGTCAGGGCTGGGAGGTCTGCCCACAGCTATACCTGTCCCATAGGCAGACACCTCAGGAAGACCTGTACAGCATTATCCAACAGCAATAAAAGACTATTAAGCTGACAATTCCCAATGAAAGTAACCTTTTTCCTTCCCTGCCCATGGCCAAAGCATTGGCTTTCCATGGTGCCATATGTGGGTTCATGTTGAGGTGAGCAGTGGGGCTCCTGGATTTACCACAGCACATGTACTGGGGCACTGGGGAGTGTGCAGCTGCTGTTCTAGGAGGTACAACCCTGTAACAACACTCTCCAGTAATGAGGACTTCTTCCCCTGCAATTCAGAATTTATTCTTTTATGTGCTGTGAAAGTTTACACTTTCTTTTTAAACCATGAATTTCCAGAGTTTGGTGTTGTCTCTGCCTCTAAACAGCAGTATATATATATGTATACTGATGAAAACTCCAGGTATTTTTCATTACTCTTAGGTGTTTATGTGTTAGCATATATGATATGAAAGCTTACTCTTTTGTTGTTTTGTTGAGTTTTTTGGTGTTTTTTTTTTTTGTCACCTCTAGGGAATCCAAGGGCCAAAGGGCCAGAAGGGGGAGCCTTACATACTGCCTCCAGACATCGCAAGTCGATACAGGGTATGTCTGTAACTCCTATGAGTTATTCGTGCTCAGTACAGTGTTACAAGCAGATGATGGAGAGTTAATTTTTCTTACACTCTGATGGATGTGTTCCAAGAGGCCCACTTTGATTCTGGGTAGGCTTTGCAAGGCAACTTCTGCTTTCTCTGGTTACAGCAAAGTCTATCTGATATCCAGGGGAAAAAAATCTCCACCCAGTTGTTTGCAAGGAATTCCAGCCTACAGGTATATTGCAGAGGCACTGGAGATGTTTTAGTTCAACTAAAGTACCCTCTTTATTCAATTACTATATTTGTATTGTGTGGCAAAATCATTCCTTTGCTATAATTTTATCCATATTTTGGGTGCTGTTACTGCATCTCATCCTTAAAACTTGTTTTTTAATCACTTGTAGCTTTTTTTCACACATATAGTCTTGTATAATTTGAAGGTATCAGATAAAGATAGGGGGTTACATATGCTGTTAGAGTATAAATTGTGACAAATTTATGTACAAAGCTACATCTGAGCTGTACTCAGCACAGAAGGGATTCATTGACATCGTTCATGTATATTTTGTGCCAGCAGTGAGTGCCAAAATAGGTTTTTCTGTTGACATATTTGTAACATGCTTGTATTTATAATGGAATCTTACTTTGAGAAACTCTTTAAATCTCCACTTGTTGGTGATTGGGAATGATTAAGTAATGTTTAAGAATTGCTGTAGCTGGCCAAGGGTGGATACTGACACCTGTATTCATGTCAGAAAGTACTTGGTTGCATAAAACAGTCTGTTAACTGAACTCAAATTAACCAGATAGTTAGGATGCTATTCAAAATGACTGAAGGTGTCTGGACTGAATGCTGCATTATTTATGGGTATTGGAAGGTCTTTGCACTAGAACATTTTTTGATCCAATTTCCAAAAACATTTCAACATGTACTGCAGTTAAAATATGTGGTCACTGAAAACAGTATGTTCCAAATGCTTTTAGTGACTCAGAAGAGAACCAAAATGATTTGGTAATTCCCATGCAACTCATGAAAAATGACTTTGTACATTTCAGTTAAGTTTATAGCCCTAATTAAGCCACTGGTTAAATACAATTTTTCAGAAAAGCATTAAACATGGACTGTTGTCCATTTCAGCATTTGCGACTGGATGCCTAACTTCCCTAGGCCTACTCTCCTACTGTAGTGCATACTACTATGCTACGTATATAAAGTAGAAAATCTAAGTCACCCACATGTGGTTACCTCAGCACCTCTATTGGATGCATCTGTATGTAAGGGCTTGTGTAGCATTGTATGGCATGATTAGTTTTTGGAATGAGAGAAAAGTGAGTGAGTGTGAAAAGATTTTACTCAGTTTTGTAAATATTATTTATTACATTTTTTATTTCTTTGGGTTTTTTAGGGTGAACCTGGAGATCCAGGGTTCAATGGTTTTCAGGTAAGTAGTATTATAGTGAATTTGATAAAGTAACCATAGTAACTGATATCAGAACAACAGTATCTGATAGTTGGGTTTTTTTCTTTTATAGGGACCTCCTGGTACACTGGGTATTCAAGGACCCATTGGTCCAAGAGGAGAGCGAGGAAGACCAGTAAGTACATTTAAAATATGTTCTGTAGAAAATGAACCTAACAGAAAAATTAACTTGCCAAGTTCTGCTACATTTGATTGCAACCTAGCAAATGAATAGAAGAAAGAGATTAGAAATAGCAAGTAGGTGTCCTTGGGTACAAAACCTTAAAAAACCACCATGAGACACTGTTTCTATAAGGATGAATATTGCAAAAATGGGTATAGGTTTTCAACACTGTATTGCAAGAGATTTTTTATTTATATTCTGGTTCTTTAACCTCCTTGAAAGAGTTTGGTTTGTAAAGATTATTCATTGCTGTCCAGTCCACATCCTGCTACACTGAATTATCAAAGATACTAGGGCCCAAATATATTATCTTTTCTGATCATAAAGGATATCATCTTGTCCCAGTTTGGGATGTCACATTAGGCCAGGACACATGATGGAAGGATATCAGGTTGGAAAGGACCTTAAAAATCATCTAGTTCCAAACCCCATACCCTGGGAAGGGACATCTTCCACTAGACCAGGTTGCTCAGAGCCCCAACAAACCTGGCCTGGAACACACCCAGGGAGGGGGTAGCCACAACTTCCCCTGGGAAAACTGTGTCAGTGTCTCACCACCCTCACAGGAATGAATTTCTCCTAATAACTGACCTAAATCTCCCCTCTTCCAGCTTAAAGCCATTCCCTCTTGTCCTATCACTTCCTGCCCTTGTGAAAAGTCCCTCCCCATCTTTCCTGTAGTCTCTTCAGGTACTGGAAGGCCACCATAAGGTCTCCCCAGAGCCTTCTCTTCTCCAGGCTGAACAACCCCAACTTTTTTAGCCTGTGTTCCTGGGAGAGGTTTTCCAGCCCTCTGATCATCTTTGTGTCCCTCCTCTGGTCTTCCTTGAACAGCTCCATGTCCTTCTCGTGTTGGGGGTCCCAAAGCTGGACACAATACTCCAGGTGTGATCTCAGAAGAGCAGAGTGGAGGGGAAGAGTCACTTCCCTCAACCTGCTGGTCCTGCTTGTGCTCACTGTTGGCTCACATTGTGGTTTTCATATTTGTATTAGCTCTCCACACTTCCTGCAGGAGACTGAATAAATAACATTCTTCATTAGTATTTAGAACCCAATTTTATTTTTTAACTACTTTTCAATATTTTTTTTCCAAATATTAACAGCATTGACATTGATAGTTGTGACTGAATGGTTATTTGGGAGGACTGTGTTATCTCCAGATACCATTTTTTTGCATTTTTTATTACCGTGGTTAATAAATGGTTGTGGGTGAGAAGGAGATGTTCAGATTCAAAATATTTTCCTGAAGTTATTTTTATGACTGGGTATGTTTTATCAGCTGCACCTTGTCTTTCTCCCCTGGATCTCCTGAAGAGCAATCTCCTCAGTCCTTTAGTTACTCTTTCTCTAGAGTGAACATAAAAAGTCCATAAGTTTCACCCAGGAGACCAGCCCACAATGATTCATATTCCCAGTGTCTTGGATGTTAGGAGTGCTCTGCTCTGTACATTCTCTGAGCCCCATGACCACATGCATCTACTTGCCATATTGGCACTATCTCTTTTGAACTCTTCCATAGTGGATGGATCCCCACCATCCCTTAACAAAATATCTCCAACTATGTTTGCTGTCTCTGAAGCTGTGATGCCCCTGTAAGAGGGACCTGGGAGCTTTTTCTTTTTTTTTTTTTTTTTGCATCTTTCCTCTTCTCTAAGTCCTAGATCCTGCCCAAAGGCAAGCATGACTCCAGCAGGTCCCTGCAAGGCCTCCAGGCAGTGTGGTGCCTTGCACAGTACATCTGCCCAGTAGATGAGGCAAAAGCTCATAGGCTACTTGACTAACCAAAACGGGTTCAAAAGTAACTTTTTCTGAATAAGTCTGTTGTTCATGCACACAAAGGTACATAACAAGGCAGAGATGCCTAACAAGTTCAGGTCTTATCTGAACAGTACTATCTTTTCCCTTCAGGTTGGGCTTGATTTTGCATAATCCAGTTGCATCCCCTTTGGGATTCAGTAGGTGTACAGTTTCATCTGCAGCTCTCTCATTTCTGTACCACTTGTTCACCATCTTCTTCTCTAAATAGCTTAAGGAGGGCAACTAGGCTGGTGAAGGGACTCGAGCACAGATCCTATGAGGAGAGGCTGAGGGAGCTGGGGGTGTTCAGCCTGGAGAAGAGGAGGCTCAGGGGAGACCTCATCACTCTCTACAACTCCCTGAAAGGAGGGTGTAACCAGGGGGCAATTGGTCTCTTTTCCCAGGCACCTCTCAGCAAGACAAGAGGACACGGTCTTAAGTTGTGCCGGGGGAGGTTTAGGTTGGATATTAGAAAGAATTTCTTTACGGCGAGGGTGATCAGGCATTGGAATGGGCTGCCCAGGGAAGTAGTGGATTCTCCATCCCTGGAGATATTTAAAAAGAGACTGGATGTGGCACTCAGTGCCATGGTCTGGTAACCTCAGTGGTAGTGGATCAAGGGTTGGACTTGATGATCTCTGAGGTCCCTTCCAACCCAGCCAATTCTATGATTCTATGATTCTTATGCTTCTTCACCCCACCTTTCCCATATTTGACAGAGTTTATAATGTGTAGACCCTGATAACTACCATAGCTGACTGAAGCAAGGCAGGTCATCTCTCCAATTAATGGCTTTCCTACTCTTCTTGTAAGACTCTGGCATCTTTTCCTGGTATAGTTTCCTGGTATAGTTTCATTTCCCACCATCTTCATTTGATTTAATTCTGTCCAGTAAAGATGTGCTTAACATCAGGTATGAGCTAAAAATGTTACTAAGTCAGTATCCTAAAGGGCAAGTTCTTCCTACTTGATAAAAAAATGGGATTTCATTAGATCTAATTTGGGAGACTGTTACTCTGTTAGGAAAGATTACTATGTGGCCTTCGGAGGTTATTTTTCAGAACAGTAAAATGCAGATAATACAGTAAGGATGGCATACTGAATGCTGTCAAATACACTGCCTTCTAAATATACACTTATATTTCAGACATAAAATGACTGACCTTCTGCGTGCAACAAGTAACTTGCTCTCCCCTATTGTGTTTCTCCAGGGACCACCAGGGCCCCCAGGACCACAAGGACCACAAGTAAGTCTTTGTGTCAGAGCCGTTTATGTTGGTTTTGTGTCACTGAGGTTTATCCAAGACCCACTTGAAGGCAGTAAAATAAAGAACCACAGGCTGCACCAGAGGCTGTGTAGCACAAGACCTTCTGTGTTGGCTGCATACCACAAAAAGTTAATCTTACACTGGGATCGCCTACCCTGAAAAGATTAAACCAGTTCTAGAGCCAGATTTAATTTGCTACTGTAGTCACAGTAGCTTCCCATGAACAGAGAATCTTTGCAGTCTTTACAATATGCAATTATATCTCAACAGAAAAAAATATATGACTTCATTGTTCCAGCCCACTTAGGTATTTTTATTTAATATTTGGTGCTATTAAAAAACTTGCAAAAGAAATGCCTAATCTTTTCATTACATTACTCAGTGAATGATTCAAAGTCTGTTGTAAGATGCACCGATAGCACAAGATTTTTATCAGAGTTATCTTTCTGAATGTTTAGGTGTATAAAAACACCTCTAAATCTATAAAAATATTTTTCAGTAAACCTGCTCTATTATTTGATTGCAGTTCTTCAGTGGTGTAAACCTGAGAAGGCCTTTAAGCATGTTTAAATTTGAATTTCACATTAGAAAACTGAGTCGTACACTTACTAAATCTTGACCAATTGTCTTTACAGGGCAACAGGGGCCTTGGCTTCTTTGGAGAAAAAGGTGAACAGGTAAAAGACAACTAAGTGAATTAATATCACTACTAATGGACAGGTTGATGTTCTTTGCTATTTGTAAAGGAACCTATTTAAAACACTGTCTGAATTTGCAATTGTTTTCTGTAATTACAAGAGGAAAACAAATAAGTGTAGCTCTAAAAGTAATGATAACCTCCGTAAGGAATGTCATTGCTGAACTGACTTCTGCGTGTCTAGGTCTATCTGTGCCTCATTTACACCAACACAGAGGTAATACTTTGGAAATATATACAGCCATATAAAGGGATAATCTTTACCATCATGCTGGAAACATGCAGGGCAAGGGCAAGTATTGCAATATGTTAATCCCAGCAGAAAACGTGTATCTTGCTTTATTCACAGGTATAGAACCATACTCCTAGTTGGGCCAAATCTTTGTTGCTCCTTTTGTTGTAGTTCCTTGCACCCTGTGCTGATCGGAAGATTAAAAAGGTATTACAACTGTTAGCAAATGTATCCTTGTGCTTTTCCTGCAGGGTCCCCCAGGTCCTCCAGGTCCACCTGGGCTTCCTACAAGAGAACTGATGGGTGTCCCCTCTGACAAACATAAGGTAACCATAGGATATTTTGTCAAAATTCAGAAAGAACAAAGAGCTCTGCAGTACAAAAACTAAAATACTGTACAAATGTGTTTTTACATATTTGAAGACTTTCGTATGTCAGAAGAGAAATCTGCTACTTCCCCATAGCTTGGATCATGGAGTGTTTATTGAAACTGTGGTGACTAAAGTAATTCAGAAAGCACTTCTCACAGCCTAGAGGTGCCTTATCAAACTTGTTCTTTTTGGTAAAGATGCAGCTACTGACCATCACTCCCATCTTTGCTTTTAACAAGCAGGAGTAACTGTTGAGAAATTGCTCAGTGTCTTATTTTTCATAACACTGTAATTTTCTTCCTGTAAAATAAGTTTATCTCTAGGGAAGCTGTCTGAATTATTGTGATTCTTTACAGAACTTATCTACATGGTGCAAATATTTGTATATTTACAGTTAAGGCTTGTTCTTACATACTGGAGAAATCCTCATCAGCAAGGTGCAGTTTATTCACAACTGTTGCTTCGTGCAGGTAGCAGAGGTACTTACACCTTGTATGTGTAGTATCCTGTATTGAACACCAACATTCAGACCAGTAGGTTTTCATCCCAAATGTGAAGTTAGAAAGTTCATGTGGCTCATGCAATTTCTGCAGTAAAATAAGTAAATTGGGATGATAATGAAAGATCAAAAAATGCCTTTGACAGGCTGCTGTCTGCATTAACATACATGTTGGGACTTCCTTCACAAAGCAGAAATGTCCCTTTATGAGCTACTCTTTTGAAGAGCCTTTATATTCCATGAACGTACGTGAGTATAGTGAGGGACCTTTGATCACACAATTCATAGATAATCAATAGGTAAAAATGGGCATTTATTTTTAGGCATATCTGAGGCACTTCCCACCCAGACATCTGATTAACAAGCCTGGAAACAGCCTGAGGTGTTCATATTCCTAGAAAACTTTTCAGAAAAATTAACAAATATTTTTTTAAAAAAGCAATCTTAAACCTTCTTTTGAAAACATGCGTTTCATATGACAAGTGTATGCATAAAAAGCACAAGAGTGGTACATTTTCTCTTGATAAACATTTGTCACTTTGTGTTGTAGACAAGTTACTGAAGTGTAAATGGGGATGCCAAAAACATCTGAATACTTTTTTCTCTATTGTTAGGGTGAAAGAGGAGATCCTGGACCAAAAGGGGAAGCTGGAATTCCAGTAAGTCGAGCGGAGAAGAACAAAGACAAATAATAATATTGGGATTAGGGTTACTGGTGCATTCTTTGTTGAAATGATGCAACATAGATATGGAGCAACATAAGCAGAGACACCAGTTCTGATGCTTTAGAGAAACTAAACATGACATGTGGTAACTCCACAGTGTGACCAGTCATTCACTTACTGGTTTAAAAAAAATAAGATTTTCCCTCACACACTTTTTAATTTTAGCTTTAACTATTAACAAATCCCTATTTCTGCTGATCTGTGTTTAAAACTTCCACTACATTTCTTTAAAAACATATGTATGGAAATTTTCACAATCCTTTTCAGGCTATTCTCTAGGACATACAGACTTTTGATCTCATTGGTTATTAAATCTGTTGAGTAGGTAGACAGTAATCCTATGTGTTGCTGTATTATTTAGAGCTGTCGAGCAGGCTTGACTGAATGTGGTTTACTTAACTCACAGACAACCCCTGGACTGTCTAAATAGTTTTGCCATCGAGTGGTTCTTTTTTAGTTTCCAGAGCCCCAATTAGGGATGCCTCACTGAGCGTTTTGGAGAGCTTTATTTTCTCAGATGGTCTGGTCAGCTTCTCGACAGGGTTATGGGAGAAGGTCGCTGTTTGAGCCCTGATGCCCTCCATGTGTGAAGAACTAGCCAGTTCTTCAGCTGGTGGTCAGATTTTACACATGCAGAATTGTGTTGACTGCATTAGGAAAGCCATAGATTTTATGCTGTTGTAACAAAAGGGGATTTTTTTTTTCTTCCCTTTTTTTTTTTTTCTTTTATTTTTGATAGTAGGATAGACAGCAGCATGCTGGGTTTTGCCAAGCAGCTCTCTGAAGCTACAGTTTGGGCATAAACTGAGTTGCTTAATTGGCTGAATAGCTGAACAATTGTTTTGGCTCATCTTCAGAGTTACAGCTACAGAAGAAATAGAGAAGGAGGAGATGATAGGAGGGAAACCTTGTCCTCTCCCTAATGGTCTGCTCCTGCTATTGTAATGAAGCAAGCATGTTACACTTAATTTTAAGGACAGCAGTTCTTTCACATGCAGCTATTATTAGACCCTTCATTTGTTACAATGATGTTTTCTTCCTGTTTAGCTTCCATAAAACAGTGTTAAAATTCTTTTGCACATAATGAAGAAATATGTTGAACTGACTTGTAATGTTTCCTAGGGTGTACTTCTCTATGTTCCTGAAAAAGGGGAAGAAGGGGTAATGGGCTTCCCAGGACAAAGGGTAAGTCACTCGTTAAAGGTAAGATTCACCCAGCTGAATGCACAAATCCAAGCTGAACATTTGCCTTCAAGAACAAAACACAGATTAATAAACCATAGAAATCATAGTTCTGCAGCCCACCACATTGTGGTCAGATCTGAACTTCCTGACACAGGAAAGTGAAATGATCATTTAGAAATGCTAGTGGGAGGAAGGACCCACATACCTCACAGGGAAGCCTGTATATTCTCTGGGAAGCCTTGTGCATCTCTTAAACTAAATCTGCGTTCACTAACCACAGCTACTGTCCTGGTCCTCAGCACAGCCTGTATTTAACTGTTCCCATCTTAGCTGTCTTCAGACCATGGTTAACAAACAGGACTTTGGCTCTGGTTATTTGTGATACAAGAAAAAAGCTAATTTTAATACTACTACCTTGCAGCACCTATGGGTGCTTTTTTATGGGGCAGTGTTTCTCAAGTGCATAGAGTGAGAACATACTCACATACATCTAAAAAAAATCTCAGCCATCATTAAAATCTTCATAGTTCATTTGCATTGTATTGATTAAGAGATAAAAATCAAATACCAGATTAGATTTCAGACCTCTTCTGTTTGCACCGTATGTGAATCTCGTTGAAAAATTTCCTGAACTATGTAAGTGTTAAGAGTTTCAAGCTGTCAAAATTATTTTATCTGAGAAGTAATAATTGTTCCTAAACATGACGATGTTACAATATCACTTTGCTAAATGTATTGTGCCTTCATAGGGACTGCCTGGCGTTGATGGTTTTCCAGGAGTCATTGGAGAAAGAGTGAGTATTTCATACAAGACTAACACATATATAGACAATCTGTCTGAAAAGTAAACTGTAGAGGACAAATTCTGCCTGCAACTACACCAGCTGTAGTCTTACAAATATCATCTGGATATCATCGTTGTAATTTTGGGTCAGTTATTTTTCTCATCAATGAGAAAAAAATAGTCCTATAATTAAAGTTTGTTTTGTTTAAAACATGAGCATGTTTTAAGAGCACTAAGGGAAGCTTCATTTTCATTGTTCCCATTACTGTGAGCATGATTTCTGTAATTTTCTTCTTACATGCGGAAACTTATTTTTTTTAAAAGCTTTCTGCAGTCATGATTGAGATACATGGTCATCATAAATATCACAAAAGAAGAAGAGAAGGAAATTGATAAATTTACCAGTTACAGCTCTGTCCCCATGGAAACACACCCAGCTATTTAAAATAGAATTCCAGTAGAGAGAGAAAAGCTCATACTTTCTGTTTGGTCTCAGAAGGAGGACTTCTTCAGTCAGCATTAGAAATCACTTCCATGAGGTATAAAAATAGCTGTTGGGTGCATGACTTTCCCATGCTTCTCCATCCTTAGTTTAAGGATTTGTCCTACCATGAAGGCATAACAATAATAACATGAAACACATGGGACATTACATTACATGAAATACAAAAAACAACATTTGCACAGTTACTTGATCCGATTACCAAACCTAGTGGTGTGGAAGGGAATATGCTATCAGAAACATGTATATAGAGAGACTGATGAAAAACCCATTAAAGCCCATTGGTTGACCTTAACATAGGTTCATGGTCCAGTCAGAAATGGACAGGGCCTTCATCTTACTGAAGGTGAATCTTGGCAACAATTTTAGTGGAAGGTACATTAGTTTGGATGCATTATCATTGAATACCGTGTGTATTAGAGAGGATAGCTTACTCAATGTGCTATTTTTGCTGATTTTGGAGAGATTTGATTTTTAAGCAGGACAGAAGGATGATTAAATGCTGCCTGAACACATTAGCTGAAGGCATATTTAATTAGGAAGCTTCTGGCTTCACTTTTAGACCACCAGCTCCATCTAGTGTAAAGAGGTTTTACACCTGATACTTAAGAGGCTCCTTTTCTGATGGTGATAGAAAGTTACAGTCATGGCAAGGTCTCTGAAGCCTGTGGTCCAGTTTGGGGCAACTTGCTGAGAGGTGTGGTATTTTTAGTGCTTCAGAACTGCATAAGTGACTTATGTAGAATCATAGAATCTACCGAGTTGGAAGGGACCCATCCAGATCATCAAGTCCAACTCCTGTCCCTGTGTATGGCACCCCAAGAATCGCACCACGTTCCTGAGAGCATCATCCAAACACTTCTTGAACTTACAGAGCTGGTTAGTAACATTCAGGCTCTGTGTAGGAGTTTTACCCACTGTGAAACTCAGGAGATGCTGAATTTTTTAAAAAAGTTTACTAGAAATCTTACCTGGTGTGAATTATACCAGTTTACTCATTTCAGTGAAATGGTGTTAACTGATAATCGGTTTATGAACAGACCACTATTTTCTACTAAAAGCTCACCTTTTTAACACTAGTTTTTTCCCAGAGTACATATGAACATAGAGAGCAAAAGTTGCCAAACAGCTGAGTAAGGCACAAAGAATAAATCATCTTTTCTTTATCAGCATCACTGAAATCTGCACTTTGATCTGTGCACCCCCAACAGCTGAAATGCACTCTACTGTGATATGATGTACATTATTTTACCTCACATGTTTTAATCCATGTACTTTGGATTGGAAACTTTCTGAAAGAATGAAGTGTGCAGGACCTCAAATATTGCAACATTTTCTGGGGTAAGGATAGAAAATTTTCTGTGGGATGCAGCATGCTCAGGTGCAGGAGAGTTGTATGAAGGCAATTTCCGGACTGATCCTGAGTCTTCCTTATGCAGCCAGGGAACACCTCTTTAGCCAAACAGGCTCCAGCTGCCTGGAAAACAGCAAAAACAGCAAAAAGGGCCTGTGTAAATCAGTGCTGTTTTGCGGCATACTGTATACATTCCAGTGAAAATAAGTCCATAATGATTATGCACTCATAATGATTCAGACTCGTTTAGTTTTCTTGCAACATGGTGTGTTCTGGCTGTCTGGCCCACGTTTCTCAGGGTCACCTGGCATGAAGGGGATCCCTTTCTCCTCACCTGTCCTGGAACCTCCATAGGATAGGGCTCCCTCCCATCTGCACCACTGCCAGCAGTGACAGCCTGCAACACAGCAGAGTTAGAGTTAGATTTAGTCCAAGAGATGAAACATCAAAACAGGAGGAGACTTAGTGGTATTATCCAGATTACTACCCCCCAGGGACACAAACCGCTCACCTCTGTAGCATAGTTTTCACACTAACAGTGGAGGAAGCCAGCTGCAACAGAGCAAATAATTTTGTTTTCTCTCTGATAAGGGAAAAGTTCATAATTTTTATGTCTGTTTCAGGGTTTTCCAGGATTTGATGGTCCACCAGGTGGCTTTGGTCCTAGGGGAAGCAAGGTACTGCTTTACTTTACTTTTCTAGAAGCAATAAACCGGATGTCATTTTGCTTTCTTTTCTGTCATGTAATTACCATTGCACTTGTCATTCTAGAACCAGTTATGTGGTTTGTTACCTTGAAATCTCTGAGATTTCTTTAAAGTGCTTTTCAAAGTTTGTTTCTTTGTGTTTCGTGGGTATACCTTTCCATTTTAAAAGAAAGTCTCTAGAATAATGTGCTTCAATTTTTGTTAACAGGGGGAGCAAGGTGAAATGGGTCCTCCAGGACCAATTTCCTATATTCCCTCCCGCATACCAAGGAAAGGTATGTCTTCTTTGCTTAGATTGCTTGTCTCAGATGCACTTCACTATCTTCTACATAGATAAAAAGCAGGAAATTTGGAAAATTAATCTTAAATCTATGGTTTGCTAAACTATTCCAGAAAGTATAATTGCCTTCCAAGAGTGTCCAGTCACCTTTTCACAGGCAAGTGGCTTCTTTGTCTCTGCTACTGAAGCTGGAGCAATATATATGAGGCATCCATGCATTCCTGTGTCCATAGAGAAGAAGAAAAAAAGGCATGAGACTATGTTGTATAGTGAAAAGAGTAATGGGAGAGTATGTCATCTGCATCCTGTTTCAGAGACTCTGGATAAAGTGCAGCAATGGCAGCACAGCAGAGACCATTCTTATAATCTAACAATTAGGAAAAAAAAAACCCACATTAGAAAAACCTTAAGGAGTAGAGGAGGATATTTTTTTCCCTTTTTTAAATTTACGCATATCCTTTGTGGTCTTCTTACTAGGCCACTAGGCTTGTAGCGCGCACTGTCAGCAGTTGTGCAGAGCTGTAGTGACTGTGGCTGGCCAAACTAGAAACAAGTAGATTGTGATACCAGTTTGCCAAGGCCAAAACTATTCCAGAAGAAGTTCCAGCAAACTGCTAGAATTACCATATGCCATTGCCCCAGCCTGTGTCCTCTAGCTGTTGAGTTTACTAGTTTTGTTGAGCATCAGAGAGTCTGACAATGAATCATGCCCTTCCTCCCAAAGTAAAAGGGGACAGAGGCCCAAAACATTGTTCAAATCAGCCAGAATAACCTGACAGGCTTTTAGGATTAGAAGAGACTGTCTAGAGAGAGAAGGAAGCAGGCACGGGGCTGGACACACCATATGACCTCTTGTGTCACTGACCTTTGACAAGAGCATGATGCTTTCTGCAGGCAATAGCTGAGCCCAGGCAGATGCTTTTGGTACTGGGGAGCAGCACCATATCATACATCATACATCAGTTAAAATGGCAACTTTTTGTAGGAAATAGAGGGGCTTTCCTCAGAGAGCTTGTCCTCTGTGCTTCCCAGGAGCAATGTAGCTCTAGCAGCCTATCAGTAAGTGCTGAGAGATGTTTTCCTTCTTCCTGGGCTTGGTGGCTCCACACCATTCCTGTCACAGGCCTTGCTCTGCTCCCAGGTATTTGTGCTTTACATGTGTACTTCTTTATGCAGAGTGAGGCAGCATGAGGTACCATGTTTCTGCATTTCTAAAGCTACAATTAAGAAATAATAATAATTTTAATATTCTCACGCACTGATTGTTAAAAATTTTTGCTCTGAGTATACAAGTATATAAATATATACACACTCTGCAATATATCACAAGTAAGCATGTATGGTCATGAACAGCATCGCACTAACGTGTCTTGTGGAACTGGGGATGTCTTTCAGGTGCAAGAGGTGATCCAGGTTTTCCAGGTGTTTCTGGACTACCAGGAGACCCAGGAGAGGAGGGTGATCGTGGGCTGCCTGGTCTTCCTGGATTCTCTGATGGTAATTTCCCAGCAACACATGTTCCAACAGCTTAACTTTGTAGTTAGTTTTACAGCAATACAGGATCCAGGTGGGGGAAATGTGTGTGCAGACGATGGAATAAGCAGTGCAGAGTAGTAGATATCTAACTGTGGGGGCTAAAACTGAGAGAAAGATTTTCTTTCAGCCTCGATGTGGTTCTACCTAAACCACTGAAATAGGGGTGGTGGCAGGGCCCTGCTCCAGTAACTGCTATTGATTTGCTTAAGTGAAAAGTACAGTTACCATTTTTGCTCTGTGCTAAATATTTCCATTTTTCCTTGCATGCTAGATGCGGTTGCATGATCTTTGCCCTCTGCCATGTTACAGCTCTTTGAGCAGCACTGTTGAGAAATTGTTCTGAATTTCTTCCCTCATTCTGTTTCAGAGGATGCAGATAAACCAGGTTTACCTGGAGAAATGGGACCAAAAGGTGAAAAAGGTGAAATAGGATCTCCTGCTTTCCAGGCAGGCCCACCTGGGTTTCCGGGTAAGCACGGCACACCAGGACTCCGTGGTCCACCTGGTCCTGCTGGATCCCCTGGTAAGTGCATGTAGAGAGATGATGAGAACTCACAGGATCATCTTTGCTTATTTTAAAGGTGGCGCTGTTGGCAAGGCAAAGTGAGAAAGTAAATTGAAGGAATTAAATTAAATGGGTGGCATGAGGAAATGCAAGGCAGAGGTGTTGTACCCTCATCTGTGAAGGAACGGTTTGCATAGATTTTAAGCATTCCTGGCAATGTTTGAAAGAAAAGGTCTGTGTTGGGCTGGCCAAGGGATGTGAGTGTCAAGGAGTGTCTCAGAGTGATGGGTTTCTTGCTTAGCCTGGAGAAAGCCAAGGGGAATCTTACTACTATCTTCCTGATCAGGAAAATGGAACCGGATGCCTTACTAGGGAGCACAGCAATAGGGCAGTAACCAACCATCATGAGCTGCAACAAGGAAAGTTCTGATTAGATATTTTAGGAAAACCTTTTTCACCAGGAAGGTGGTCAGACACGAGAATGCAGAGAGAATTTGTAGGCTCTCCATCTTTGGAGATATTCAGTACTAAGCTAGACAAAGCCCTGAGCAATTTGCTGTAACTTTGAGGTTGACTCCCACAGCAGATGGAGGTTAGACAGAAAATGTGTGAGAATTACTGAGAATGAATGTGGGAAGCTGGGAGAAGAGGGACAGAGGAGGAAAGCAGAGGGTAGACAGGAATGGACTGGGCTAGATAGTAAGTGATGTTAGGAGAAAAAGAAAAGGGCAGATGGAAGTGCAACTCAAAGAAAAGAGGGGAAGGAAAAGTAAATCTACAGTAGATTAATTTATATTTTTATTTAATTAAAATTCTAGGTTCTCTCTTTGGACTGAAGGGACAGGAGGGGACACCAGGTAGATACGGTACTCAAGGTTTCCCTGGGCCAAGAGGACCAAAAGGACGTAAAGGTAGGTTATAACATACAACTCAATAGATGATCTGCTGTTATGCATTTTGTAAAACTCCCACTGTATTCAGTGTGAGTTGACTGAAATATGTCATGCTCCAAGACCAATAATTTAATTTGGGGCTAACACAACAAGGAAACATTGTGTTAGTTTCTTGTAAGAAGGAAAAAAAAATGTAGTCATTTTCTCAAGTGTTTGAGAAACTACTCAAGTGTTCTCAAGTCTATACATAAAATTGATAAAGCTGACTGTCTATTTGTTGTGACAGAGCATTATTCTTTCTTCTCTTTCCAATCCATTCCTTAGGGGAAGAGGGGGATTGCAGTAAATGCCTTGTGGATGAAGAACTCAGAAGGGGCTCTACTGGCCCCCCTGGCCCTCCTGGCTTTCCAGGAACCCCTGGCCAGCCTGGAAGGAAAGGAGAACCTGGTGATCAAGGACCACATGGTATTCCTGGCTTCCCTGGAGCTAAAGTGAGATTCTTTTTTCTTTATTGCATAGAAAAAAATAATTCCCAGAATGTAAGTTACTATGAAACAGAAAATAGACATATGCAGATGTAGCATAGCATAGCAAAATATTATTCAGCAGCAAAGCTCTGATTTTATCTTTTGGTCTACAATAAATTCAAATTAAAACAATTTTGCTTAAATATTTTTGGTCCATATTATTAGGCAGAAGTGTCTCCATAATTCTTTAATCACATTCAACAACTTACATGTGCAGACAATAAATATGCTTAGCCTGGAACAGATCTATATCAATTTAATGAAAATAAAATGCTATTCCAACTAAAGAACATTATTTTCTGTGGAGAAATAAATTAAACACAGCTGTAAAACACTTTCAAAAGACCTGTGTGCTATATTGCATTATATACAACATCTAAACCTTGAAAACAAAAAGACAGCAATGTGAACATCACACTATAAATACAGTACTACTGCTGATGATTTCTGCAGTTATATAGTCAGTGCAATAATTCAGCATTATATTAATTTCCTGAGATTTGTTTTGGCCTGCAGAAAACAATGTCCAGAAGAAATATGTTACCGTGGTGCTCCACTGACCATTAAAGTGCAGTTTGCAGGATCCTTTTGCTCGAATCTGACCTCCCCCTTGAGAAATACAGAGGTGTGAACTTCTGTTGTTCTGCTGCCAAAATACAGTTTCCACACAGGCTTTTCACACAAGAAAATCTTGGAGGATGTCAGTAAGAGGCAGTGATGTAAAAGATACTCTTTTAAATAAAGTTTGACACAAGAGTATTTTAAACAAAAAATAAGCACATCAAGTACACCCCTTCCATTTGGTGTCTGCTCTGGAATTCAGTAAGAGGAAACTAGGGAAAACTAAAATGTGTGGCTTATATTTTAGTTAGCGTGAATGCAATGTATAAAAATTAAAGCTACCTGGCATGAGATAGCCAATAGTAAATGAGTCTGTCACCTCTGGGCCTTGGTCTTAGGGTTGAAAGGCTCTTGTCCAGAAGCTAGCAATACTACATTCAGATGGGCTGTTCAGGAGGAGAATCCTGCATCATTCCAAGGGATCAGGAATGCCAGAAACTGTAGCTTCACCACACTTTGCCTTTGCAAGGGAGGAAATCTGCTTTCTTGGAGATTTTGAAAGATTGACTAAATAATAACCCAAGCAACCTGCTGTAGCTCCAAGTCTTGGTTTGGACCAGGGACTTCCAGCTCCCCCTTACCACTAAAAAACCTTTCCCACAGGTCCATGGTTTGGGGCAGGACATTTAATCATTCTGTGCCTAATTTGTTGTCTCTGATAAGTGAAGACAGTGCTACTTTTCAGTACCATGATCGTGTTGTGAATCACAATCCAATACCAACCATGAGGCTCTTTTCTTTTGTAGTAGTGGGCCAGAGGAGATGCAGGTCAATGTGACCCTGAGTTTTGTTTCCATGGTGCCAAAGAGTTGCTTTCAGCATTTTCTTTAGTGGCTAACACTGAGTAATTTACCTTGTTTTCTCCCAGGCAGTTCTGCAACTACAGTCAACTCTGGCTCATGGAAAGCCACAGCTCTCCCAATGCCATCTTCATGCAGAAGCTCCCCTACCATGCCCCATATGCTTTGGTCCTAGTTAGAGGAATCTTTATTGCTAAAGATTCAGGCACAAGAATGGGATTACTGAAGAGAAAAACATTCACAGAAAGTAACAGTAAAATTTAAGGAGATATTTTTTTTTTACACAGGACAGTCAAAATGCAAATCTTGATTCTTATTTCTTATGTATGTCTGTTTCTTTTTTTTTCCACTGTATGTAACACCAGGGATTTTCAGGTCCGGATGGATTTTCTGGGCCAAAAGGACAAAAGGGAGATTCTTTATACATAACTACAAAAGGTAGAGTAAAAATACATATCACTTGTATTTTACTACTGGTTATAACATTCATGAGAGGTTGTTCTTACAATGAAAGGTCTCCTTCAGGTACCAAAGGAATCCGAGGAGACCCTGGGCTGCCTGGTATAAGGGGTGAAGATGGTTTCCCAGGCAGAGATGGATTAGATGGTTTACCTGGACAGCCTGGCCTTCCAGTAAGTGGCAAATACAGCTAAATGATTTCCACCACACTCAATAACTGATGGATTTAATTCTGAGGGGTTATGGTCATCATACTATCCATCTTTCACAGATAAAGATGCACGACTAGACTAGGTTCTCTGGTTATCGATATATTAAACATCAGTTTTAATTTCAGGGATTTTAGAACAATTTTTCACTTTTATTTCCATTTTATTTAAACAACTAAGTAGTAGTTTATTACCCATTTAGGCCATCTTGTTATTACTCATTAGTTTGTGATAATTACTCCTTTATTAATGACTCCTTCTAGCTTTGTCTAGGAGAGACTGTGTACAACTGAACTTCAACCCCTTGTTACAACTGCATTAAAGAAGGGGGAACTATACCAAAATTTTACATCCTCAAAATGTAGGTTGTGTCACCATAAACATGTTTGATAGCACCTCACCTAACTCACCTAACTTCCATCTGAAAGTTAGGCATGTAGTCTTACTTCATTTTCTAAGCTATTTCTGGAGGGAAAAGAAAAATGCCTTCAAGAAGAATTGTTCTTGCCCATCAAAAGATGTACTGAGATAGTTAGGTGCTCTTACATCATATTTAACAATGTACCAGAGCCATATCATCCAGTCTGGACCACAACTACCAGTAAAGATAGTATTTTATATGACTTCGGAAGATGGAAACATTTTCTAGTGATGTTTGTAAGATGTTGATTCAATAGTGTAGAAATACTACTAGAGGAACAGACAAAGAAAAAATCCACCCATTGGGGCACAATTTTATGTCAACTTTTCTCAAGGTTGTATATGCCTTGTTATATACATCCCATAAGTATATGCCACATCAGAATATCTCCTGTGATGCATGTGGTTTCCTCAAAACCCAGCTGTTCTGAAAGGGCAGTAAGCCTCCCCACAGCAGTGATTCTTATTGCCCAAGTGCCATTTATTCACATTTTGAGGGGAATGTTTCCTCTAAGTGTGCTTCTCTTGTGTCCTTTCTGCCATGGGATCTAAAGCAAAGTCAGGTTATTTTACATATATTTTATTTGCAATGTTGATTTAAAGAGCTCATATGCGACACCTGAGAAATTACTGCCTATGAGACCTTATTCATTGGAGTAGTTTGACAGTTTGAGTTTTGTATGTTTGGCAAGGTCAGGAGTGACCACTTCCATTCAATTCCCACAGGGTGATTCTATCCGAGGTTTCCCTGGCGATCCTGGTTATCCAGGTGAATTGGGCCCAAAGGGTTTCCCAGGAGAATCAGGCCTGCCAGGGCAAGGGTTTCCTGGCCCAAAAGGGTACCAGGGTCCTCCAGGTGACCGTGGACAAGATGGAAATCCAGGACCTCCAGGTCTGCCTGGTCTGCCAGGAGAGCCTGGCCAACTAGGTAAGAAGACATCACTCTGAGTTACTTCAGAGCCATGGGAGATCATTGCTGATTTGTGTGCAGGATCTGTACAGCACACTGTTGAAAATGTAGCATTTATTGGAGGGTTATGTGGGTAAAAAGGCAATGCTTATGTTTGTTGTCATCTTAAAGAAGGAAATACTTCAGAAGTCCCAGTAGTTTCTCATCCTGCTTTCAGGTTTCAAGCAGTTGAAGGCTTGAATGTCCGTAAAATCACAGAATTTTAGGGGATGGAATATTCGCAGGTGGTTTTCTCTGGTCTTCCCCACCCAACATAAAATCTTTTAACTGACCAGAGAAAATCCATCCTTCAGAGCTCTTCATAGCATCTCTGCAGATTTCCAAGTCCCTTCCAGGATAAAAAATGCCAGGGCTACATTCACAAGAGCTCAGGATCAGGGTTTTACTGCTCACCTTCAAGATGCCTGGCAAAGTATTCAAGCCAGAGCAGGCACTTGCTAACCCTACACAGTACATGAGATACAGCATCCCAACTCTGCCAGGCCTAGGTTTTGAGCCTGGATTGAATTAATACGTGGACAGGGAGTCACAGTATGTTATAGCAAATAGGTTGTGCTATATGTATGGATAATACATAAGAAAATACATTATCTGAAGTTGTCGTTTTAGTTACAACTGAGAATTTTTTCTCTTTTAAATACTAACTTTTCCTGTTCTTTGCTCAAAAGACTGTGGGCAAGTCATTGAAGACTTTTCTAGAGGAGATGGAACTGAGCCAATATGGTCAGGTACTGTGCATTCAAATGGCTTGACTATATTGTAATATTTAGTCTTATGCTGCTCTTATGGCTTCTTTTCTGATGACTGCTTTGGATGCTCTTGATTGTAAACTGTTTGAACATTAGGTCACAAAGAGCCACTCATATACTGTACATAGCTCTAAAGTAATTTAATCAAATTGAACACATTCCAAAATTATAACTATTCTAGTTCTGCAATCCAGAAATTCTTTATTTCATCACTTCTGAGTGTTTACTGTGACAAAATAGTAACTACCATGCAGTCTACAATGACAGTTCCAGAAATTTGGTGCCCAAGAAAATTTAAGCAACTTTTTTAAAAGGAGAACATTCAGTGAAGTTTTTAAGAGCCATTTGCCACGTAAAGAAAAGAAAAAAAGAGAAAAAAACCCATTTCATTTGTACCAAAAATGTTCTTGACTGCTTTAGGGTTATAATTTGCTCACAGGAAAATTAAGTTTCTTTCTTACTCTGAAAAGTAAAGTCATCCATGAGGTTGGACAGCCCTTCCCATGCTGGTCTAACTGGAGCAACATCATAGTGTCTGTAAAATAAGCAGAAGAGGAACTCCTGGGGGGGATCTCAGCTTGAGTGCTCCCCTGAAAATGCCACCTTTTTTTTTTTTAATAAATAATTTTTGTTTGTCTTAATTAGGGTTTTGCCTGTTAATTTCATTCACCTGTTTTAAGAATGTTCTCTCAGGCTAATGATATTAGCTCTGCAGGCACATATGAACAGCATATGAACACATATTAACCCTCTCTGTTCACAGGTGCAGGCTGTGTGAGGCCACCAAAGGGATCCCAAGGCAAGCCAGGACTGCCAGGAGCTACAGGTGATGTTTTGCCTTCACCTTTGTTTCCCACATACACTACATTTTGAGAGAGATTTTGCCAGATTGATTAAAGTTGAGCCTTATTGGGCAGAGAGTTTTAGAAACGACAGCAGAGGACAGTGTTAACTCAAAGCTAGCAGAGAGATTTTAGCAGCATACAGCCCATGTGGCTGCACCATTCCTGAATTAATTCTGCCTTTGCTAGTGAGCATCAGTCATGAAACAGAAGACAGAAAGGACAGACAGCCTGTTTGCTACTCTCCACATGCAAGGATGTGAAGGTGTACAGAAAGTCCCCAGGTTATTGGTGGAGAGCATATTGAGGGCTCTCAAGCTGACTTGGGCTGCAGGGTGATAAAAGGTTGTGATGGAGGACTGTGGCAAATCCTTCTTACTCTTCCTCTTTGTGTGAGATGTAGAGTACCATCAGCAAGTGTGAGCCTGAAGTCTTTAACATAGCTTGCTGTGATGGGATGGATGTCTGATGCAATGCAGTTGCACTGTCTATAGCCACGCCACCTTCCTTGCCAAGCTGGTCCACCCTAGCCCAGAGGCACCATCCCATGATCCCAGCACTAAGAGTTCCCCACCTCTTTCTGAAAGGAAGAGGAAGAGGAGATGGGGGCAGAGCCAGAAGGTCTGTGTGAGATGAGAACTGAGAGAAGCACAGAGAAGGTGTTGCTGAGTAGTCATAACAGCTGCCCTTGAAGAGGGAACCTCTGACCAGCACTAATAGTTCCTATAAGTTTATGTACTCCTAGCCTAAGCAATAAAGCTGTTTTTCAGTAAATCTTTTTCATCATCCTCTGGTAAAGATGCTGACAAAACCCATAACTGGATCCTTCAGAGTTTGGGAAATAAAAAATTATTGATGCACCTGTTCCTGTGCCCTCTATGCTTTAACCAAGGTCAGAGATCTGGACTATAAATTTTAAGGTCAAGCTTTTTTTTTCCAGCACAAGGTTAATTATGGTGTGCATGGATTGATGGATTGATTTATCACAGACTAATGGATCTTAAAAGGGAACGTTTTTATCTTTGTTGAAAGATGATGCATATCTCTGATCTGTTTCCTTAATCCTAACACCTTAGTTTGCTGTTAGGATAAATTTTAAAGGTTTTCTTCTCCATCTTTGTGATTTTTTTTTTTCTCAGTATGATGATTTGTGTATTCTTTCAGTCACATGATCTTGAAGGTTTTTCTTTCAGCAAATGCAGGCAGATTTAACTTCTAGCTGTGAGACTGCTGTAACACAAGTGATACTGTTTTCATGTGGTATATATTTTGTACTCTTGGTTAGCTCTTTAACAAATCTTTCTCTTTGTCAGCTTATACATCTTAGGAAATTTAAGATCTTTTTTGCATCCCTTCCCTCCAAAAACTGGAAAACGCCCCTTGCTGAGCCCTGCAGAACTATTTGTAATTACTTTTCAGCCTGAGGCAGTTCTGGAGCTAGAAATCCAGGAAGAACAAGAAATATTTTACAAATTTTTACAGCTTCTTGTTGCTGTAACCGTGTCAGTCTGTTTTCCTGGAGCATAGTTCCTACCCACGTTCTCTGGATTGACACAGAAGCACCAACACCTTCTTTACATTATTTTCATTGTCTGCTTAGAGTGTTGTGGGTTTGTCTGCATGGTTTCCCAAAGCCTCACTAAACCACTGGAGCTCTGCTGTTGACAATCAAGTCTCTCAGTGTCCTAAGTGCTGCTGACACTCGGTACATCAAGCATGGATTCATCTTTATAGTTTCACACCCTCATGTCCTTGCATTCCTTGGAAATTCCTGGCAGCATACACAGTTCACTCTAAGTTACATCTTGCTTATTCAGTAGTCTCCAGAGCTACACGATCACTGCTGAATAAAATGTTAAAGTTGTTTTCTGTTTTAAATGTACAGCTAAAAGCACTTGCAAACTGGTGGTCTAAAATAAAAACTTTTCTTACTGCTGTTTGCACAACATGTTAACACCAGCCAGCATCACGTAATGAGTTACTGAAATACATGGTAAGCAGTGGTTACATTCTCCATCTGCTGCCTTCTTTCTCTGACATGTCTTGTTAATTAGTGCAATACTGAACAGAATGAATGAAAGTCAATTATTACAGATGGGAAACAAGACCAAGATGCTATTTGGTTAAGAGGCACATTAGTATTTTTCAGTGAGACCTGAAAACGTAGGATTTTTCTTTTTAATTGCTTTCTGAGAAGTTATTCTTCATATAAAGGAGAGAACAATAGTCCTATACGGCACTGGGAAAATGCTATTTGTGCTGCATTTGCTATTTATGTGCACCTTATTTGTGGCTTTTGTAAAGTTTTCATTCTCCCCTTGACAAGCAACAGCTAAAATTTCAAAAAAATTATGGTTATATAATAGAAATTTAGAAAACTGAAGTGGAATAGTATTAAAATTGAAGTGATTTTTTTTTTTTTTCTGTGGCTTGTCATAGTTAGAGATGGAGAGAAGCTTGCTTTCACTGCAATAAATAAATGACTTGTGATCCATGGTGATGCTAAGCAACAGCACTTAAAATGTTAACGCATGTTGTTGACCTTCACACCCAAGTTGGAAACTTACAGAGTTCGAGGAGCTGGGAAGGGTGTGCAAACAAAGCATTCCACAGGAATTATTTTCAAGAACTTTTCCAAAGAATCTTGATCTTGGAATACAATTACTTAATAAGACTCATGTAATAAAAGTAGTGCATAAAAATAAATTTTAAAGGTATAATTTTATAAACTTAACAAATGAGTCCTCTGAAATGCTGGCAGGTTTTGAGATTATAAGAAACAGTAATATTTGCCCTTATCCAAATGTCAACTACTACATCAGAAGGAAGCGAGGTCTCATTTTACCTGTTGGGGGGTAACTCAGTGTGAAGATGAGTTTACTGCCAGAGGAACACTTCTTCAGGGCACAGCTCTTCTTTTACTATCAAAGCTATAGAACTGTACTGTTACAAACATAGTAAGTAGGTTAGTTAATTCTAGGATGATTAGATCTAACCTTTAGCCTTACATCTCTGTTTCATGGTTATCTAAACTGGTCTGCTCTTGTTCTGTGATCAATTTAGCAGGGAAGGGAAAACTTAGTTCCTCCTACAGCATCTCATCTGTGCCTGTTTCTGTTGAGCATTCTTCTTTGTCATTGCCTTTCGACCTTAAGAAAAAAGCCTTCATGTACAAAATACTAAAAGGCTCAGAAAGTCTTTGAGACTAATTACTTTCACCCTAGTAGTCTCCATATCATTAGTCTTTAAGTTAGGTTAATCCATGTTTGTAAGAGTACATAGCCTAGATTTTTGGCCCTTGTCTCAGGATCTTGAATGCTGCTAAAGAGCTACAGTGTAGTCCCACTGAATTTGAAAAGAAAAAGTTTCATCTTTGCATCCAGAAATACATCATAATGATATTTACCCCTGCCTTTTCTTATTTCATGTGCACATGTCTGTTTTCTTTTTTCAGATCACACTTTCTCACTTTTTTATATATAATTTAGGTGCAAAAGGTGCAAGAGGATTCCCAGGTGATCCAGGTCCAGTGGGATTCCCAGGGCCAAATGGTACACGAGGTGATCCAGGTCGGGATGGATTGCCAGGTCCTCCAGGTATCTTAAAATAAATATAGTTGCCCATTTTATACTTTTGACTTCTTCACTACAGTCACTGAAACTCAAAAACTTGATTCCAGATACATTTTAACTTCTTTTCCCTTACACATTAAAACAATAAGCTATTGTACAAAACTGATACTTTTCACATCCAAAAAGATTTCCTGCAACCTCTATAATAATGAAAAGTAACAGACACCAACCTTTTAAATTCTGCTTTATAGTGGAAAATTGCAAAAGTGACAGTAAAAATTCATGAAGTTCACATTGAAACAAAGAAATTCAATAACAAGACATTTCAGATTACGAATGTAATATACTCAGAATGATAATGCAGAAAGGAAGAAAGTACTAGTATTACTATTTCTATTTCACTCTTTCCAGCATTAGTATAAATTACACTGGATGTATCAAAGGCAATTGATACCAAGTACCAATACTAGCTACTCACCTTGCCCATACTTGGTTGTTTACAAACAGTGTTTGCAAATTTCAGTGCCTGTCATATTTTGTGCTACTCTGTAATAGGTACAGATTAAATCCATGATCTTAATCACCCAGGCACTAGGTATCCTTGAGAGGTCACCTCTAAATTCTGCCAATTTCTACATCTGGCCAAATGTTCTTATAAATGCTACGTGGTTTAAAAACATTTATATAATACTGTGTTTGATTCTACAGGTTTCTGCTAAGAACTAGAGGAAATTACAACTATATAAAAGGTGTTACAATGGTGAATCTAGGATCTGCACTCCAACATTTGTAGTGAACCTTGTGATGCCAACTCCCTGTTCTATTTGTAGGTTTCACTGGGCTCAGGGGAGACAGGGGCCCAAATGGTCTGCCTGGTCTGCAGGGACACCCGGGTCGTACAGGAAAATCCGGTGCTCCGGGAGCAGCGGGACTGAAAGGCCTCCCCGGTGATGTCTTAGGAGCACCCGCAGGTCCCCGAGGGGATGCTGGGCTGCCAGGCTTGCCAGGCTTGAAAGGCACACCAGGAGATCAAGGAACACCAGGAATGAGAGGTAACAGCTACTTTGCATGGAGAAATGTTTGAGGAAGAGTGTGATATAAATATAGACAAATTATAGAGATGTGAGAGCAGTAAGAGACCGTGTCAGGACACATTGGAAGTACTGGTGACCCCAGCATCAAATCCCAGGGCCTAATGATCTCCCACCCCTTCCCCATCTACCTCAACTGTTACCAATATGCCTAGCTCCTCCAAACAGCTTCAGATCCCTTGCTTATGGCCAGCACTGATTGCCCTACATTAAATCAGCTACAACAGGATACCATTAAAACAGATTTTGCAAATCTTGATTGCATTCAGACATACCATTAGGTTTTTCCCCTATAGTTAAGGGAATGGTGATGTTGTTACTGTTCTTACTCTTTACTTACATGCTGAATAATACAGACACTGTGTCCTGTGCCATATTTATGGGTAATACGTGGCTTTGCAGACAAGCACACAGCACCAGTGCTGAATCTGTACATTTTAACTAAGATGGCATAGTGTTAAGTAAACATTGATAAGCCATTTTACTTGGTCAATCTTTGGACATTCAGGGAACAAGAAAAAGATAACATTATATACTTATTCAAAACCTTAAGTGTTCATTTTATTTCTTTATTTCACAGAGCTTAAAAAAACATGCCAAACTCTGTATAGAAAACAGAGAAAACCATAGTTTCTCTATAAAATATGACTGTCACTCTGAATTCTGGAGGACTTTCAAAAGCAGATGTGGGAATTAAGGAACCACTGCTACACAGTTTCAGTAGCATTTGGGAACATAGTTAAATTTAGGACTGCTCATTACCCTCTTACCCTGTAGTGGAAGCCAGAAAGGCTTACTAATTGTGTGACTAGCTCAAAGTAAGGAGGTGTATCAAAGGAACCTGTTTTGGAGGCTCTTGTCATGATTTTCACTACAAATAAGAAGGAAACAAAGAGCATCATTACTCAAGTTATTTGAAGTGAGAATAGTTGGTTTCACCTTCAGCAGAGCCCCAGAGGGAAGGTAAGGGATGAAGGAAGCTTTGTGACAGTCAGCCAGTTTGAGAAAAGGCAGAAAACATCACTAACACCTTTGAAAAGGTGAAGAAATTCAAGGTAAAACAGTTTGAAAAGGGGAGGGGGAAAGTGTGACTTAGTACCTTCTTTCTAAGCATTTCTGTAGAATTTAGTTTTCAGTAATACCAAAAAACAAATACAGTGAATAGAAAAAGCATTACTAGTCTGTCTGTTCTTGATTTATTTTACACTTCTAACAGATTGGCTCAAAAAAGCTTGTGAATTTTTGTATGAGTCAGTCATATATATATGTATTTTTTTTTATATGAAGTGACCAGTGATTCCTTTATATCATCTATGCCTCTTAAACTACTAGACGCTCAGAACAGAGCTAAATCTTCTATTCTCTTGTTGAGAATACTCACCTTATGTGACCTCAGTTACAAAGAACACTTAACTCTTACCAAGCCAGTGGACCTACCGTGATGTTAAACCTGAATAAAGAGAAAGAGATCCCCTTCAACTAGATTTTAGGTGCCTTGTACTTTAGAGATCTACTACACTGATGCTTCCCCAGTCTGAATGCAAAGTGGGCTTTACTTTTATATCTTGACCACCCCCTTTGCTCTTGCATTGTTGAGATGTATGTTTTCACCCAGTGCACTGTCATGTAGAGTCAGGGCCTTTTTTGCATAGAAGTTTTAATGAATCTTGTAGCAAAGCCTTGTAAAGACCTTACTTGAAAATCTCAGAACAGTAACACAAAAGCAGAGCCCAGTGTCTGCCTTGAATGTTCCCATTCCTGCCTATCATGTTTTAGACTATATACAGAGCATTATTTCAGTGGTTGTCAGCTGCTTGATGGAAGTCTTACAAATATGTATGTGATAAAGAGAGAGATCAGGAATTACAGATTTACTGGGGTTAGAAGTGGAAGAGACCTGCTCTGCCTGTACCCACCTGGTGCCATAGTGTTTCCACTCATTTGAAAGAGCCAGTCAACCTTTCCAATGCTAATATTGAGATCAATACACGTAGTGTCAAATACTTTAACACTAATGAGCAGTCTTTCTAACTTGCTTTTCCTGTTCTCACTGAATTTTCAGAGGAAAAACATACCCTTAAAGATTAGTGCATATACAGAAGGGGTATGTAATTATCATCTCTCTAGATATTTGTGCTCTCTAATGCATGGTTTTGGTATTTTAGGAGCGGATGGTAACCCAGGTTTGCCAGGACCTAAAGGAGATCCAGGGCCACAAGGTCTCCCAGGCTTGATGGGATTGCCTGGAATACCAGGAACACGTGGATTCCCAGGCCTACCAGGAAACCCTGGGCCAGGTGGCAGGCCTGGCTCTCCAGGACCTATTGGTGAGGAAATATTGCAGCCCTGTGTCACTCCTCATGCTACTTCTCGGTAGTGGGACAACTGTGTTGGTTTCCACAGCAAAAAAAGTTAAGCTTGGGGTTATGATATGTGCCATATTTTAATTCCCAGCCAAAGAAGTTACAGACGTTACAGCCAAAGTAATAGTACAGAAACTGTGACTGCAAATTATGCTGGTATCACTCATGGTAAGTGGGGGTGATGATGGTCCTCATTGGCAGAGCTGCTGCTTTTCCTTCTGTAGCCATCTACCAAGCCAGGTCAGAGCTTGCTGGTGGCAAACTTGGAGAAGGAAGCTACCAAATGGGAGTGGGTCCCAAATGGGGAAAAGGGTCTTAATTCTCATATTAAAGAGGAGTGGAAGGTCCTGTCAGGAGTTATTATAGGGTGTCACAGTTTAACTTCTGTGGTTCTTTGCTGAAAATAAGTCTGATTTTCCCTCCTCAAAATGAAGCTGGTAGGATAGCAGTTCTCTCCCTCTTGAGCCACCTCATATGAAATCATCATGCATGTTCTAACACTTTTTAATCTCCCTGTTTTCACCTTCACGTGGCAGGTCCACCTGGTCCTAGGGGAGAAGATGGTGAGCAAGGTTTTCCTGGTCCCGTGGGCATGAAAGGTTTGTCTGGTGACAAAGGTGATGCTGGTTACCCAGGACTACAAGGTACACCTGGTGCAACTGGTCCCCCTGGCATAAGCGGAATGGATGGCTTTCCAGGAGATAAAGGTGAGCTCTGCACAGCTGCTTTGAAACCAGAGATGTTGCTTAAAGCTGTTAAGTGCTGAGATTAACAGAACATGTACTCTGATCAGTTAGCTCTGTTTAAAAGAGAAGAATTACAGTCATATGCCTAATACATTCCAAAACTGCTGTCTGTTTTCCTCTGTGTTGTGCTTGGCAAAATGCTAGCTTAGGAAGTACAGCCATATTTAGAAGGGCAATTGCTGGTTTTTCTCCTTTAAAAATATTTTTTAAAGTATTTACTATTTTCTCTCTCCAAAAGTCTTTCCCTCATCCCAGTCCCACTGGCTCACAGGGAAATTAAAGAGATGTTGCCCCAAAACTTCAAAGTAAAGCTTTTAAAGCTGGCAGTTGTGTACTGAGCAATGCCAGACAGAAGACCTCGATGTTGACTTTTGCCAGGATACAAATTTTTCCTATAGGGAAGGTCAGATTCTCACTTGCCAGCCACAAAAACTCCATGTACAATGCAACTTGTCTGCACCACACAGGGAGTCTCAACAGCATTCAATTCCACGTGGAGCCAAGTTAAACACAAGGCAGGGTGCATGCCTAAAAACGCATGTCTCAATCTCATCAGTTGGAAAGATGGGACTTTTTTCCTACGATATCCCTCAAACACTGATCAGCTCTCATTTGAGAGGAATGAAGATTTGTTAGTATGACCCATATAAAATAGCATCCTCTTGTTCAGAAAAGAGGAGTATGGGAACTTCTGTTGGGGAAGGACCAAGCCGTCCTAGCCCCATGATTTGGATCTCTACCCATAGAAGAACGGGCTAACTAAAAGCCGAGTGCAGAACTAGCTACCTTTTTCTAGCTTATCTGTAAGAGGGAACAGATCAGCCCAAGATCTGTTCTTCTGAAGGGTCTTTCAGAAGAAGACACTAAGTTCTGGTCATCTCCAAAACATCTCCTCTTGGCCAGTTGAGGCAGTTCAGTGTCCCCCTTCTCGACCGCTCAGAGAGCTTGGGGGTTGTAGAGAGCTTGGGTCCTGCAGATTGCATCTGTAGGCATCCAAGAACCCAAAATCAGGTACTGCTGCACTGAAGTTTTCATACCATTTTGGTCATGGACTAATGTCCATGACATTTAGTCACTTAGGTTCATATTTATTTAGTCTGCAGAAATATGAGGTAACAGTTCTCTTCCTCTTCTTTCTTTAAAGGTTCAAGAGGTTCACCTGGTATTGATGGTTTCAAAGGCATGACAGGCCTAAAAGGAAGGCCAGGCATCAAGGGAGTCAGAGGAGAATTCGGCTCCATAGGGGCTCGTGGCGATAAAGGCTCACAGGGCTCACGTGGCTTTAAAGGTATTTGCTTACAGGTGGTACCAGCGTGTTTGTTTTTCACATCTGGAGAACTATTTTACAAGGACATAAAGACAAAGAAGACACATTTTTCATGTAGTAAATTTAGCTCAGACATTCCCCCATATATTTCACAGATGGCCCTCTGGCCAAGCAACTTGCATTTTAGACTCGGAGAAAGGTTACTTTGTGAATCTCTGTACCTTTAGTTGGAGGTGGACATCGACATCTCATTATTCAGCTGAGCTCAGATAGTGGCACCTCTGGGCACATGCAGAACTCAGCAATTAATTAGCCAGAGTCAGAAATATATCAGTTGATATCACCATCCGTGAAATGAAAACTGTAACTCTGTCCTCTTTATTTTGCATACAATTATCTGATACATTACACTGATCTTGAAACACACTCTTGACCACAAGACCAAAATTTTCTTCCCAGGAGCCCTGAGACAGGTACTTAATAAAAACCAGCCTGCGATTCAAAGGTTGCAAAACAGTGGTCCCAGTAATTCAGGGGAGTGTGACAAGTGTGAAAACAGCCTGCAAAGACAAGTGCAAGTATACTTCTTGATGGAAAAAGTATAAGCCAGTGCATGATCATAGGAGCCAAGTCTGAGTGCTGGCCTGCCTCTGCAGCCCCCAAAGAACTTAAGATAGTCATGCAATTTATTTGTGTCTTTCAGGACAGTATTTACCGCTGTCACCAGTAACCTTCAAATCAAGATAAGAAACAAAATAACTAGTAACAAATCAAAACTCTTTCGCCCCAGGTTTTTTGACTGAGAGTTTCCCTTCCACTGGAATTAACCTACTTTTCTGCACTTTCTCCAGTGTGCTTTTTGTTGGGGATTTTTTTGTTTGTTTGTTTGGGGTTTCGGTTTTTTTGGTTTTTTTGGGTTTTGTGTAAACACATGATACCTAACTGATCTGCTGAGAGAGAAATTATCAATCGCAGATGAATCAGGCTCCAGTTCCCTGCGACTGTATGTGCAAACGTTTAACTAAGTTTTCATGGGTTTTTTTACACTTGACAGTTCTGCTGATATGTTGTATTTACCCAAGAAACTTCTTACGCAAGTGGGTTTTCCATTGCTTGTACTAGACTGCCTGTCAGACCTTTTTTGCACAATTCGCTCTTCTGTTCCCTCTTCAAAACACAGTGCCACTGAATAGCTTTTTGTAACATGGTCAGGTTTTGTCGTGGTTTAGCAGTTTGGGCTGATCAAAAAACAGAGGACAGAAATGTTCCCTTATTATCCCTCCCTCCACCTCGTCTGTCAAGGGCGAGAGAATTAGAAGTTGGAAATTAAAACAGGAACAGGTTTACTAGAAGGGGAAAGGCAGTAACACATGGGATAAGGAACAAAAATCCAAATATATACAAACATATACATAAGCCTATCTCGATGGCAGCAGGGATAGGTGCCTGAGGGTCCCTTGCGGCAGGGCCGACTCAGGAGAGGGCTCCAGGGCTCTTCCCAGCACCCGATGGATGTGGATTCTGAAGAACAGGTGGCGAGCAGGGCTACCAGGCTGCCTAACTTAGATTATGGGCAGGAAACAGGAGGGAATGTGGACCCCGCTGTGTTCTGCACCTCTCAGGGTCCTAAGACCCTCTCCTTTAGCTCCTTGTACTCTTAACTTAAGTTCCTCCTCTCAGACTATGACATTTACCCTTAAGGTGACCGTGGTGATCAAGGGCCTCCAGGAGAACCCCCAAAGCTGAAGCCTCACCTGATGATGGAAGTTAAAGGAGAAAAAGGAGATGTTGGAGAAAGAGGCACGAAGGGATTCTTTGGCTTAAAAGGTCAGTGGTCACAGCAAAACAAAGGAGGAACATTTGAAACTATCGATCGGTGTCTTTTCTGAGTCACCATAATAAATATTCCTCACTCATCATATCACTGCACTGCAGCCCCCCAGCAAAGCCTCTGGCAGAGAAAGCTGAGCACCCAGCTGTTTTTCACAGAGCCACCCCCAGGGACAGCTTTGCTGGGTTATGTCACGTGTGTGTGCTGCCTTGTTGTACCAGCACATCATGGTGCCATGTTTTGAGAAAGAAGGTGACTAGCAGGAAAACTTCATACATGCAAGCAACCCCCTGTCAGCCTTCCTAGATTCAATAGTTTAAGTCTTCTCTGTTTACCTTCTTCCCTGCCTGTAGGTAGCAAGGGAATGCCAGGAGTTCCTGGGAAGACAGGGACTCCTGGGTCCCCTGGGCATCCCAGCTACGTGGCTGGTGTGAAAGGAGACATCGGCGCAAAAGGGTTGACAGGTCTGAAGGGGTACCCTGGTCCAGCTGGCTCACCTGGCATCAGAGGCTTCCCTGGCACCACAGGAGTCAGGGTGAGTTCATGTTCCTGAGTGAATAAGGGTGTCCTTGTGCTGGCATTCAGCATCTCCAGGGAATGGCATTATCCCCTTGAAATTGTGCTGACCAGCTACAGTGCAAAGATAAAAATGCATGGAAAATTGAATAAATAGATCAAATAATTTTGCTTAATCCCTCCAACGTTCATTAAGCAAAGCCCTTTCTTTTCTCATCAGGAGACAACTAAATTTCAAAAATTGCCCAAAATTACTCACTGTCACACATCTTACAGTAAAAAGAGTTCAAGAATCTCAGCTTCTACATGGTAATTCACTGTGATTCTCTTTGGCTGGAAAGTCACCCTGGAAGAAATAAACTCTTACAAAAGTTGGCAGTGGACTCACAGCTATCACTTATTTAAGACAGCCAAAAACTATGTTCCTTTCTCAGGTAGCTTTGCCCTGAGATTTCAGTAGGGCTTTTTCCTAACCACAGACTGCAGGATTCATTGGCATACATGGGTAATAGGATGTTGTCAATGTCAAACTTAGTTTCACAAACATAACTTATCCCTTGGTTATTAATGCTTCAGTTCAATTAACTTCAGCCAAATGGATCTACAAATTATAAAGTACTACAGAAATTTAAAAATGGTAAATTTAATAGCCTTTTTAAAATATTTTCAAATTCTGCTCATCGGAGGGTCAGATACTGGAACAGACTATCCAGGGAAGTGGTGGATACACCATCTCTGGAGGTGTTCAGAATACATGTGGACATGGCACATTAGGACATGGTTTAGTTGGCATGGTGGTGTTGGGTTGATGGTTGGACTTGATAATCTTGGAGGTCTTTTCCAACCTTAATGATTCTGTGATTCTATGAAGACTGAATAAATCCTCATCCTCATTAACTGATACCTGTTTCCAATCACATGATAGGGAGAAAAGGGCATTCCAGGAATTTCAGGTCATTTTGGTACTCCAGGCTCACATGGTGAAATAGGTGAGTTTGTTCTCTTATCTGAGTTCTCTTTGTATGTATTATATCAAATGCTCAACATTAAGTTCTAAAGAGTCTTAGGGGGTCTCAGTCTTAGTCTTCATACAGTCTTATGGAATTATAGTGTAAATGTGGGAAGCTGTGTTGATACTGTTAATTTTATTTAATACACACTGTCCATGAATAAATCCATCCATCGCAGGGAGAGTGGCTGTTCTAGTGACTTTTTGTATTTCTTTATTTAACTTTTTTTTTTTTATTCTAGAAAGATAATAATTACTGAATTTTGACTCAGGTTGCAATTCCTTCGAAACTATAGGAAATACTGTTGAAATTAAAGCCTTAACATACGTGTGTTTTTGCTTGAAATAGGTGAGCGGGGAGATACTATAAACTTACCAGGGATGCCAGGCCTTAAAGGGGAAGTTGGTGCTCCAGGCTCAACAGGTATTAATTTCACAGTTGCTCTGGATGTATTACTTTTCACATACTAAGTCCACAGAGGAAGGTGGGGAGAGCTTACCATGGGCTTTTAATGATTGTTGAACTTGTGCTCTCATGATAGCTCCTGAAGAGATGTAAGTTTTCTTTATTGAAATGAGTATGTGCTGCATTTACCTCTTCATCTGAAAGTACATTTATAGCAGTAAACATCAATCACTTTGAACTCTGGTAGACATTTCTGTATAATTTTTTCACCATTTATGACAAAAAAGGAGCAATATCAGGCCCTGATTATAGAATATGGGATAGCAGAGTCAGGCCAGTTTTGTCATGGGTTAGTTAGGTACTGCATTAAAATCCCCCTGCACATGCAGCACAGTTGAACGTCAGTGTTATATTCCACATAACTTGGGGAGTACTTTAAAAAACAAATTTAATGATGGTTTGGCCAGTGTGCTGTAGACAACTATTCATTCTCCCAGATTATGCAGGCACCCCGACTAGTGGAATGTCTTTATGTGGCAAGACCAGGGACCCATTCAGTAGCCAAATTTACATTATGCTTGTTAGCTCAGAGTTGTGTAGAGATATTAAAATAACATACTGGTTTTGTTGTTTTACAGGTGTAAGAGGAGAGACAGGACAGAAAGGCGAAGGTGGTGATCCTGGTTTCCCTGGAATTGAAGGCCTCAAGGGCACACAGGGTGTCCCTGGCTCAGTAGGACAGGAAGGTGAAATATTCCTTTTAATGCTCCAAAGAATAAAACTGTTCAAGAAGAGAAAGAAAAAAAATCTCTTTTCCCTCAAAAGAAAGTCATTAAGTTTTTTTTGAATGTGTTAATCATTCTATAAATTGGTAAAGAGCAGGGAAAAGGATGTGGAAGTCATGGTAGAACTTAAGAGGACATTTCAAAAGCCTAACTTGGCTTCATACCAGCTTTACCTTTTTTTACAGCAATCATGTGTACAGTCAAAGTGTTGTATTGCTGGCATATTCAGGTATTCTAATGCTGTCTCAATACTACAAGGAGATGGGCTTTTCAGTGCTCTTTCCTGCCATAAATGAAGTTAGTATCCCCCAGAACCCAGTGACTCAGGAGCCTTTGAGGCTCATTGGCTGACTGTACAAGAGTACTGGGGGACCAAAGTTAGGTTCAGTTCTGGTTGGATCATAAACTCGGAGCTTAGTAGCATGTCTTCTTGCAGGAGGATCATGGAAAATGCTCTTTCAGAACAGTTGCTCCACATTTCTCATGTAATTATAGGGTTTAGAAACTCCAACCAGACCGGAGCAGTTTTTGGTAGATACCTCATTGAGGAACAGTTCTTGTCTAATCAGCTTTCCAATCAGAAAGACAAAACATATGGAACAAGTGGGGAAATGGAGGTGAACATAAATGTAATCACTTATTGTAACTGGCAGTAGAAGTAGAACTATCACTTTAATAGCTTTTTCCACTATATTTCTGAGGTTGTCAGAAATCTGTAGTTTGTAATGTCAGTAGTTTGTAATTAATTGTTCTGTTACCTCTCCTGCCTTTGATCTCTTCACTTTTCTTCCACTTGGATGAGTGGTGCAGTGTCATACAATGACATTAGGAGTGTAAAGCCTTCATTTTGCTCCCTGGGAGAGTGAAGGTAGCACAAGTCCCTGTTTCAGGCTATTGGTTTTAAGGACACTCATGAGCAATGATTCCTCATTGTTGTCACGCAGGTTTTCCAGGACTGGTTGGCCCCCCAGGACAACAAGGAAGCCCCGGGACTCCTGGATTGCCAGGTCCAAAGGGAACTCCGGGCTGGCCTGGCTTACCAGGACAAGCAGGTATTCATAGAGCTTCAGCTATTCAGCCATGTCAGCCTGAGCACTTGCTATTGTTCCTTTGGTCTAAAGAAGAAGAAAGGGGGGTTTTTGCAGTTCAGAGTGGTAGAGTTGCCTCTAGTAAACAGCTGTTCTTCAAAAAGTCCAGGTGCTTTAATAAAAACCTATGTGGTTGCTTTCTGATTTATGGCTTCAGAAGGACTGAGGTCTACTGAACTCACTTCAACTGCTGATGACCTCAACCAGGAAAGCAGTTTTCAGGAAACTTTTGTCATTTTACATGACAGCTGAGAAGAAAGAACAAAAAAGGATTTAAAAAGCATGAAGAGTAGTGATATACAGTATTAGAACATTATAATATGGCATTAGATAACAAACAGTGTGCTTGTCCTACCTCATCATCAAAAACTGTGAACTGATCCAATGTCTGGTTTTATGGATAAATGACTTAAGGCTCAGACAGAATTCTGATATCAAAATAGAGGTGATATTTTAAAACAAAGCTGTTTGTATCACAGGTACAGAATCTCACTGGTTGCTACCTACTTCCTATATATATTTGCAGATTTCTTTTTCTACAGTACAGACAGAGATTGCTCTGCTTTTACTAAGATTAATCTATCTGAATCTGCAACAAATCTAAGCTAATAAGGTTATGAAGGCTGCCATTATAGACAGGGCAAAGAGAAAGACAGATGCTTATTTTTATGCAGGTTGAATTGTCCTCCAGAGTTCTGGCTGTTGATTAGAGATACCTGTATAGCTTTAACATCATGCTTAACACATTGACAGGTAGAAATAGATGGGATAAATTTTACCTGTAACAGCAGCAGCAGTCACTATTAGACATTTTGTTAAGGTTTTGTTGGGTTCTTTTTTATGACAGAGTGAATTCTCCTGAAGTTAGCTTCATTATAATCACATTTAGAGCCTACAATTATGCCATAATTGTCTTGGTTTGAGGATTTTGGAGAACTAAATGGTTATTAACAAAATTGTGGTAGCAAGACTGGAACTAATGGCATGCTACCAGACAGATCAAAGCTATTTAAAAAAACATCTCATAGTGAGTTTATTGGATAATAACAAAATTTGCCCATCGGAAACCATGCTGTGGTGTGATTCATAATAAGCTTATTGTAATGAATTAATTTGACTATAATGCACAAGAGTGTAATATGGAATAGTATTTATTCAAGCATTTGAATTTCTTGCCTAGGAATGTATTCAGACTTACAGAAATTATTATGGTGATCATGAATGTAATTTTAAAACAGGCTTGCCTGGCTTAAGAGGAATCAGTGGGCTGCATGGTTTACCTGGCACTAAAGGCTTACCAGGATCACCAGGTAAGTAAGGCTCTTGCACTGCCTGTTCACTGGCAGAAGATTCTGTTGACTGCAAGTTTGGTCAGTGAGATCTTTGCAATGTCCCTTCTGTTAACTGTGTCATCCAAAGCCCAGCATGGAGTTTGCTTGCTTACTGTGGGCTCTGGCAAACAACTTCATCCACAGATGGATTAGAACACAACTTCAAATCAGAATTTATATCCTCTTACAAATTTAAAGCCTCAATACCTTTTTTCCCATGGTTTTCTGAAAATTTTCTGAAAGTTTTCAGAACCATTTTTTCAATGAGCCATTACAGACTCAGGTATTTAGCAAAGCCACGTTCTATTGCATGTAAAGTAGCATGCTGATACCTTGTTAAATGCAGAAACATTTCAGCTTTCATCTTACTTTTGAACAACTCCACAACAGGTCCAGATGGCTACGGCTCTGCAGGTTTCCCAGGTGCTGTGGGTGACAAAGGGGAAGCAGGAGAGCCAAGCAGAGTGGAAGGCAGCCGAGGGCCTCCGGGTCAGAAGGGAGAGAGAGGCGTTCCAGGTTTGTATTTTGGGAGAATCAGATCAATTCTTTACTTGTTTCAGCTGTGGCTGTTTGAGTTATCACAGTATAGAGCTGTATAGGAGAGCTCCCAATGTGGGGAAGGTCACAGTTTGGGGCTGGTGCTGCAGCACAACCACCCTTTGCTTAGAAGCAGCAATGTGTGTTGCCCAGACCCCCCAGAACAGCCTGGGTCCTTCCCCGTGGCAGCCACGTCTTGTAGCACCCACTGAGCTCACTGCACATGCCAGAGGCTACTCTCAGCTGTCAACTCCCAAAATATTTTTAATGAGGCTCCAGCTACACAAGCACTACAGCTTTTCTTTCTTTTTGTTGCAAATCCGTCCATGTTTACCTTTCTTTCTGAAATCCCATCAGTGTGGGATTGTTCCACTGATCCCTCCTGGGCTCTGTTCCAGTGCAAAGTGCTTTACTTGTGTACCATCATCTGTCCTACAGCCTTCCAGCTCAAGCCCACCTTGCTGGAGTGGGGTGCATTTATCTCAGTATGGTTCATCACCAATTATTCCACCAAGGAGCCACCAGGCTCATGTTACGGGTGAATCAACTAATTACGAGGGGGAGATTAAAAAGTGTTCCAGTATTTTGGCTCTGAAAAGACTGGCATAGATATAAAATTTTACTGCCTTTGCCTCCTTGATTCAGTGGCTCATTCCTGTTCTTTTGTTGTTACTAACCTGCTATGCCATCTCATATACCACCCAGAGATTTATTATCAAGCCCTGGAAGAAAACAACTATTTCAGTTACCTCATTCCTGTTCATCAGATTTAAAAATTCAGTATTTTTATATGAATAAACACAAGGGGTTTGTGGCCTCCTGACAATCTAAATCTACTTTAAAAAATAATCTGAGATTATTGAGATTTTTGGCCATATAACACTTTTCATCTATATAGAACTTCCTGGATTCAACCTTTGGGCTTTAACTGACTGCCAACAAACCTAAGTGTCTATGAACCCTGACTCCACAGGGTAGAGAAGAACAAAGCTGCTTTCTTATCTACTTCCATATACATGGGATATTTTGAGTACTTCCTATCTTGAAATAGTAATTTAACTGGCAGGCAGACGATCATTAGCATTCCACACAGTGAGATGCAATTAGCTATTGCTAGAGAGCTTTGGCACAGAACAAGTATTTGGTTCTTTTAAGAAAAACCTCCATATCATCTGAAAAAAGAAAACAAAAATAAGTGGGAACTGCAGGTGTTTTCCATTTGGAAAATCCTAGTCTTTACACATAGTCTAAGGTGAGTCCTTATAATTGCACTTGTGCATTTTCCTGACAGTACTGATCATTTCTTCGATTCATTTCAGGACTCCAAGGACCACTTGGCATTCCTGGGCAGGAAGGATTTCCAGGACCTCCTGGGATTTCAAATATCTCAGGATATCCCGGTGATAAAGGCTCCCCAGGTCTAGATGGAGTGCCAGGTAATTCATGCTTGGTTCCCCTCAGACAACAATAAGAGATTAAGTACAAGGTTGTGCCCTCCGACAACAATAGAAGAATAAGTACTGGGTCAGTAACAGCAGTCATTATTATTTCTGTCTTGATTCAGTAAAATATTCATACTAAATGCAACACTACAGTGCATGAAAATTGTCAGAGAGAACTAAAGGCACATAAGGTAATAGGGACAGAGAAAAAGGCAGTTCCTCCAGGTTGTCCTTCTGGAAAGCTTTGATTTTCGTGCAAACAATGGATCTAATCATCCAGAATTCTCTGTACAACTTTCAGAAGTGTTATGCTAATTTACGATTTTAAGATCTTGAGCGTGGTGGCAGACTTGCAAGTCTGTGGAATATTTTCTCAGTAATTTACAAAATTGTCCTATGTGACATTACCATGCAAACTAAGTTAACACTGGGAAGCATCAGCTCTACTCTGTGTCTCTGCATATTCAGAGGCTGATATGCCTGTTGTGTATTGGGCTGCACAACCATTTCAAACTTCACTGCTACAGCAAAGGGCATGGAGCAGAAGTTTCAAGTGTCCCACTATCATCTGTTATATGATGCACAGAAATTTTTACGTAAACTTGGCAAAAATTTAGAAAACCAACAAAATATCTAGGTTTCCAAATGGAAAGAGAATGTTAGTTGGCCTAAACACATACTGATTCCCACACTCCAGGCAGTCACCGGATTAAAAAATAAAAATAGAAGCAGCCGGGAGAATGGGAGCAGGAACACTGTCTCCCAGACAAAATGGTGAGATGGGTATGGCTCACTCTTCCATGCATTTTCCATCTGTGTCCACACGTGATCCAACTTCAATAGGCAACATGAGATGCCCCACTCAAAACCCTAATTAGCAAGTGCCTCTCCTCAGAAACAAAGTCCGAATGCCTTCTGAGGCAGCAGAGGTAACTGCCAGGCTTAGCTTCAGGCACTATGCAATTCTGGAAAAAGCAGCTGTTCCCATAATTCCCAAGTCAGCATGAAGCAGCTACTTGTATCCAGATGTTCAACTGAAGCAGTAAGATTCATGGAACAGTAAGTCCTTGGCTTATTTACCACCTGGCATTGAGTCAGGTACTTGCTGCTCTCTTAATTTCTCTCTAGTTACTTGGAGAATTGAGGATGAAGCAGGGAGGCACCTAGTGAAGGTGGTGTGAAGCATTTCTGGGGAAGGAATAGCTCACTGAAGACGGCATCTCGGCAGGCACCCAATTCTGCTGCAGTCTTGCTTGAGGTGACACTGTGCTTTGTGGAAGCTCCATGCTCCAATTCCTCTGCCACCACAGCAGAAGGGTGTGCTAGCCTGAGAGCAGGAGCACTGAGAAAAGTCTACTGGGGAGCTAAGCATTACCTCCCTGCTTAAATTAAGGAAATAAAGCCTGATGAGATACAGTTGGATAATTCTATTATTTTCCCTTGTGCCCAGGTCTTAAGTATAAGCGTATTACAACTTACACATACTTTCAACAGGCTATCCAGGACTACAGGGGCAGCCTGGAGTACCAGCTCCACCAGGGAGCAAAGGAGAAAGTGGACAAGCAGGTCTGAGTGGAGAAGCTGGCCCAAAAGGCAGTAGAGGTGATCCTGGATTAGTAGGGAGACCTGGAGTTCCTGGGTACCCTGGACCAAAAGGTAAGGATGGGAAACGCTGATCTTGGCCAAGGGCAGGGGAAACTCCTGTGCTACAGCAGCTTGAGTTAACATGACTTTTGCACTCACTTGATCTCTGTTGAAATGCAATAATGCCCCCTGTCATTTTGCATTAAAGGTCGTAAGGGTGAACAAGGTGGCATCGGCTTTATGGGCACAGTAGGATTTCCAGGTGATTTAGGACCTACTGGACCCAAGGGGGATAGAGGATTAACTGGTAAGTGCAGTCAGGTGCATGTCTCCTTTCTGACCTATTCATCCTGCAGCTCCACAGAGCTGATCTGACTGGCCTTGCTTTGAGCAGGAGGTTGGGCTCGATAATCTCAGGAGTCTTCTCCAACCTGCATGACTCTGTGAGCCCTGGGAGTGGGCAGATGCCTGAATTTGTCATTGGTAGTAAACTAGTAAACTTTCTGCCTTTATGAATTTATTCTGTATGAGGTGCCAGCTCCAAAATCAGAGTCACTTTCAGGGTTATAAAGAAAGAATAATTTCTCATCTAAACTAACCCTCCAGACTAGACATACTGGGTATTTAGAAATCTGTAAATCCTTCACTCCCTCTACACCATCATGTATGTGTACCTCCCAGAGCCCACCAAAAGATGGTGCTGCACCTCAGAGAGCTGTTCAGGGGGAACTTCCCAGCTTCCTGTGTTACAATGAGGGAGCAGTGGCACCATCCATTTCCTTCTGTTTATCAGTGTCCTGTCCAAGAGGAGACAATCCCCATACTCTCACATGTTCCCCCACGTATATATTTATATAAATATAAATGCTATACCTAAGGCAGTGAGTTGCAGACCACAGTTCCTTTTTAACATACATAACATCTGAATATCTGGAGACTGAAGGGACATTAAGGAAAATACAGGGATTAATCAAACTATCTCATCTTCCTTCTAATCACAGGCTTCCAGGGCCCTCCAGGCTCTCCTGGGCTGCCTGCTGTTCCTCCAAGGCTGGTTGCTGAACATGGTTCACCAGGTCCCCGTGGAAATATAGGACCTCAAGGAAGCCCTGGAGATATGGGACCTGCTGGTCCACCAGGCGATCCAGGTAGGACTTGCATACTCAGAGTGAAAGCTGTTTCACTGAGCAGAGTGAGGCCACCAGAACACTGCAGCTCTTCTACTTTAAATCCTTGATGTCAGAAAGGAGAGTCCAGTTTTGGTCTTTCAAAGCTGGGGCTTGGCTTTCCTCCTCCTTTCATTCATAACAGGAGGAAATTTTGACAAGACTTACATGGCCAGAGCAACATCAGATATGGATCTCACCTAAGAGTGAACATGCTAGGTGGAAATGTGCACATCATTGTGGGCGTTCTGTCAGCCCAGGGAAAGCAGTGTTACTGATGCATGGAGTGCATCCAATGCACCTCTTATTACTAATCTTGCAAGAGATGTCTGGTGGTAGCAAGAGTGAAAGATTAAGTTGTGGGGCTCGTGTAGTCTTGATCCCAGCAACCTTTTCCAATAAAGTCAGTGCTCTTTCCCTGAGCAAGAACCACAGAATCTTGCCTTCAGTGTAAATCAGTAAATCTAGCAGATAGGGCCAAACACATGCAAGTAGAGCACATGTAAACAAGTGGTAGCATGTTGGTATCTCTGCGGTCACTGTGCTTATAACTATTGTTGGTGCAAGGTTTCAGAGGCTCACCTGGAAACCCAGGATTCCAGGGCAGAGGTGGCATTCCAGCTCCTCCTGGCTCCAGAGGTGAACAAGGAGCAACAGGGTTTCAGGGTCCAGTGGGATTTGAAGGTAAGAGATGTTGTGCAGCACTGCATTCCCGTTTCACTGCCATAAATTGTTTTGAAGTTATTACAGCACTGGATGGGGAGGAGGGGAGGAGAAAGTTTGTGTCTTCACAGCTTCTTCACAAGGGACAGCTAACTAACTTTTAACAGAGTTATATTAAAGCAGTATTTTCAGAATAAGTTTTGCTAGATGTAGATGTCAGTCCACTCATGTCAGTGAGTCTGTTTTGATCTGAGTGTCTTTTTTATGTTCGTTTTCTCTGAAGTATTTCAGCCTAGAGTTTTACTAACAATTATACTCATGGAAGATGGGTTTGGTATGTGGTATTACCTATGTCCTTATCTAATCAAAGAGAAGAATTCTTACTATCTTAATTAGCTAAGTACACAAAGAAGAAGGTATTTGCAGAGCATAGTTTTAACCATACAAAACAAATACAAGCATTTCAAAAACCATTGGTTAATCTTGGACTAAGAAAACATTTTAAAGGAAACATATGTTCATCTGGATTGTACCAAGCATACTCAGTTTCATCAGAACTTTATATATGGCTTTCCCTGCTTCTGATAATGAAATACACCATCTTAGAAACCAGGGGCCCTAGCCCAGCACCAGTCTGCTTCCAAGGCAAGTGCTGTAATCCTAGAACTGCAGCTGTTTTAACAATAACTTGCCGTAAGAAGAGGTATCATCATGCAATTAAGATTTGTTCAGCAGTAGTTTAGCTAGACTATCAGCTAGCTGTGGGAGCTGGGGGAGCACAAAATAAGTTGTAATATTTTTCCCCTTCCTGCTCTTTTTAGGTCAGCCAGGTCGCCCTGGTAGCCCCGGGCTGCCAGGCATGCCGGGTCGCAGCGTTAGCATGGGCTACCTGCTGGTGAAGCACAGCCAGTCCGACCAAGAGCCGATGTGCCCCGTTGGCATGAACAAACTCTGGAGTGGATACAGCCTACTGTACTTTGAAGGACAAGAGAAAGCACACAACCAGGATCTAGGTACGTGCAGGTATTGCTGGCAGCAGCCTTAATTCCATCTCTCTGGCTGAAAACTAAAAAAAAAAAAAATTAAATAAACAGAAATCAGAGAGAGACGGGACTTTAGCAAACAGGCTTAGGAAACACCAAAATGAGAAGATAAAAACTGTATGTCTGCAGAGAGTGGTCCTGAGAGAGCTCCTGCAAGTCATTGATGTTTTTCAAGGTGACCTGTAAAGCCAGTGAAACACTCTGGACTGCAGGCTTTTACTGACATGTGCTTGGGAAGGAGCAGGAAACTGAAAACATGCATTGTCTTGTGTGAGAATGATTGCCACAATTTCGTTTTCTTTTTTCTTCTTCTTTTTTAACAGGGCTGGCTGGCTCATGTTTGGCTCGTTTTAGTACTATGCCATTCCTCTACTGTAACCCTGGGGATATTTGTTATTATGCAAGTCGAAATGATAAATCCTACTGGCTCTCAACTACAGCACCTCTTCCAATGATGCCTGTGGCAGAAGATGACATTAAGCCATATATCAGTCGCTGCTCAGTTTGTGAGGCCCCAGCTGTGGCTATTGCTGTCCATAGCCAAGAAGCTTCTATTCCTCTCTGCCCTGAGGGCTGGCGCAGTTTGTGGATCGGATATTCCTTCCTTATGGTATTTGTTCTCCAATGTCACATCTGACCACCAGCATGACACTGGGTTTCAAGTTTGAGTCTTAGTTAGTTAAGATTGGAAGGCTGCTCTGGTTTAGATCCAGCAACACCAAAAGCATGCATCATACTGGGGAGCCAGGGTACTACAAACTAGTTTCTAGGAAGCAGAGAGGAAACAAGATTTCTGTGAATCACAGAGAAAATTGATTCTTGTCTGACTAGCATCTGAGTTCCCTATTTTATGTGCAAAATAGTGCTTTGGAGTAGAACACACAGACAACAACAGGTTAGGAAATAAAATTGCACTGACAGTAGCCTACAAAGCTAAAGATTGGGAGTTACTTACATCACTATTAAGAAGATGATGTGAAGGAAAAACAAAACACACAAACCCATAGAAGTTCTCCTTCTTTTGTAAATATAAAATCATTGATGTTTGGTTGAGGATTTAGGAGGCAGTCTGTCACCTAGTCTGTAAAGAAAGACAGCCTTCTTATGGTTTCAAAAATTAAACTTGTGTAGTTTATGTAGTGGCAACAAGAGCTGAGCTATATATTCCATGGCTTATAGGATCTCTTATATCTTGTCATCTTATAATTAGGACATCGGGTGTTATAGAAAAGCTTAGTGATAGGTGTGCAGTAGAAGACCTACTGAAAGGTGTGATGTGCTTTTCCTGCAAGATAGAAGGATCATATAAGCACTGGAGGGCTTAACATGGTTAATAGCAGCTAGAATGTCCTAGTGAATGATCTGACAGATGCTTATTTTTCTGACTTGCTTGATGTACACCAGAGTCAAAACCTGCAACACTATGCCCATGTTGTTAACTCATTAAAGACTGGACTGAATGCTGAAGTAAACAGGGTGGAGGAAAAAAATATTTCCCTAGCAGAAAACATCATAAAAGAACAATCTTACTTGCAAACCATTTGTTTTTCAAAAGCAAAAACCTTATTTTTTTCAGAAAATAAGGTAAAGGGAAATCAGATATTTTTTCATTTAGTTACAGGAAAAAAAAATGTTTTGAGAGGGCAGGTCAAATATTTGGGCAGCCCTATGTCTGACCTTTCCTTTGCTTCTATAAAAAGCCCCGATACCAATCTCATAGTTACTGTACAAGAATTCCAAGGATTAAATAAATGTTTGCAAAGGTTTGCGTAAACACTGAGCATTGTTAAGCACAAAGTTGTCACCTTAGCAAGAACCTTTTCCAGGTCAAAGCCTGCCACAACCAAGGAAAACACAGTGAGAAGAGTTCCCATTTTACCAGGCAGTGTTTGGAGCAAATCAAGTGTTTGGTGTACACATTTTTTGCTTCTGAGGCAACTATGGAAGAACAGCAGCACGCTTGTGGTTATCTCAGAGTACATATTGTTTTACTTCCTTGGCTTAAATTTGTCACCTCTTTCCCCTGAGTAAGGTACAATCATGCAGGGAGTCATCATGGACTCCTGCCTAAAGAGCCATAATAGTCAGTAAGATTTCACATAGGAAGGGCACACCACTGTCTTGTATCCTATACAGGGAGAGATGCAGATGGATAAAAGGCCATGGCCAAAAGAAAAGGAGGTATTACAGACATAGCGTTGGAGCTTAGGAATGCCAGTGCTTATCCTGAGGTTGTCAGGCAGATCTGCTCCCAAATAGTCTGAGCAGGTTTTACTGCTTTCCAGCTCCAACTGCAAAGGCCTCAAACCTGTAATAGTTTATGCTGCTTCTGACCAACTTTGTTCCTGAAGAGGGATGGTAGAACAGTTTTGCTCCTGAGCTTCAGAGTTTAGCCAATCTGTAAGACAGCTGGTGAGCTGCAGCTTTGGTGTTTGGGTGAGATTTTGTGGTGGGAGGGAGCTGTTGTTTCGGGGTGTTTTTTTTTTTTAAAAAAAAAAAATCTAAATCTCTGCAAATGGTAACACCAGTCAGCAATCAAAGTCCTTTACTCTGTTAAAAAGTGTCCATTTCTGTTACTCCTTCATAACAAACACAGTGGGCCACTCACAACAGAAACCAGCCAGTTATAACATGCACTTTTATAGTGTGGTGTTTATTAAAACATACTGGATGTGCCCCTATTTCTCTTTACATTTACACATTTAGCACTGTTTTCCAGCTGCTTTCTTTTAGATTGCAAATTCCCTTGTTTTTTAACAGAAAATTAAGCAGCTCCACTTAAAAGTGCAGCTGTAGAGCTCTTCAAGGGGCAGAGAAAATGCCTATTTTGTTAGCAATGCCTTTGACAGAAGAAATGTAACATTCAGCTTGGTACCACAGTATGTGTCAAAGGCAACAGTTGAGGTGTGTAAAGATGCATGATTTTGGTGTAATTTGCTTTCAGTGTGCTGTGGAAGGAGCTGGTTACTTCTATAGAAGCTCAGTTTGTTTCCACAGTGCTCCTCAGGTATGATGCAGAGTAAGCCAAACTTGGATTTCTCTAATTACAAAGTTAGACATATAGTGGAAAGCCCTTCTTAGTGAGTGTAATGAATGAAGCATAGGAATAGATTTCCCAGAGAGAAACTCCATCCGTGGGGTTATTAACAACTTGATGGTGCCATGGAGCAATCGAGGGCAACTTTGGAGTCAGCCTTCCATTAAGCAGGGGATTGGCTGGAGTGACCTCATGTGGGCTCTTCCCACCTCAATGATTCTCCAGTTCTAAGACTTCTGACACTGAAGACCTTAACTGTAGAAAATTCATCTGCCAGAAGATTTTTAAAAGTGGCATCACCATATAAGCTAGCTCCTTTGTATGGCTAAAGCACAGTCAGACCCTTAAGCCTTGCATAGTTGTAGGATAAGCTGACTCTCTGCCCCAGAGATAAGAATAAGGAGCAGTTCTAATGGGTTTTCTCTTTTCCCATGTGGAAGCTTTTGGCAGCATTACCCGTGGTTGTACTCTGACCACTGCCTTCCTTGTCTCGTTTAGCACACTGCTGCTGGTGATGAAGGTGGAGGACAATCCCTGGTTTCTCCTGGGAGCTGCCTGGAAGATTTCAGAGCAACTCCTTTCATCGAATGCAACGGTGCACGTGGAACCTGTCACTACTTTGCAAATAAATACAGCTTCTGGCTCACTACAGTCGACCAACCCTTCCAGAGCAAGCCCTCAGCAGATACACTCAAGGCAGGACTCATCCGAAGCCATATCAGCAGATGTCAAGTCTGTATGAAAAATTTATAGAAGTCTTTCACAAGTGTAAGGAGCCTGCATATCGTGTGGGTCTTTTATGGTGGAACCTTCTATGATGGTTATACATTTGAATAAATCACGTTGGTGCTTTCTTAACTTATTACCTCAGGAGCTGAATGGAAGGCTAAGTTTTAAAAACATCTGTAAAAGCGACTTAATTGTAACACAAATTAAGCCTAACACATGGATCTATTGCTGTGCTCTCCTACTATACAGTATATATGCACATTTTTTGCTAGTCTAACATTGTCATTTGCCAATTGATAAAAATACTTGCAGCTTTGAAACACCAAAACAACTTCAGTAATAAATGGCTACCCTGGTCAGCTATCCGCTGCATTTACTTTAAGAGAACGTATGTATCTTTTCTATTTACTGGATTCATCACAACAATAAACACTAACAGCTGCTGTTCCCAAAATTAACACAAGGGGATCAAAGTGCCTAAACCCTTGCAAAACACTGAAAATACGCTCTGGAAAGTAATACTGAAAATATACTCTGGGAAGTGTTTACGTCCAGCATTGAAATCTAACTTCAATATTTGTATTTTATGCTTGGGCATTTCAAACACACCCAAAAAAATAATCTTTTTATTGTATTTGGTTTTTTCAAGCTTCACCATGCTTAGCACTTAACCACTGGCAACAGCAGAGAACACCACAGGCCTTTCAAAAATAGTGATCACAAAATGCTATGCTTCCTATTTTGATTAGGAGACTATAGGAATAAGTTCAGCATTTTATTTTACAAGGTTGATGATTTTTTTCTATACATACCCCAGGATCATTACAAAGGTCTCACACTCCACTGTATTGTAGACATTCAAATGTGTCACATTACCCACACACAGCAGCAGCAGCACTGAGTAGTTTTTGCATTGCAGCTTTTCCCCTCTGAAACCAAGTCACTCATCACAGACTGGTTTATTAACCATGTACTGTTTGAGCAGCTGTTGTGCATAAGGGTAAATTTTGCAGGAGAGCTTTATCAGCTTGGATATTAGGAAAAAAAAAATCTCTTTCCTGAAAGAGTGGTCAAGCATTGGAACAGGCTGCCCAGGGAAGTGGTGGAGTCACCATCCTTGGAGGTGTTCAGAAAAATGTGAAGATGTGGCACTTCGAGACATGGTTTGGTGGGCATGGTGGTGTGGGGTTGGCAGTTGGACTTGATGCTTTTAGAAGTCTTTCCCCACCTTAATGATTCTGTGATTCAAACACAGAATCTCCAGCCCTGCCAGTTAAAGCACACTGTCCTGGCAGCTGGGGACAGGGGGCATCGGGCTGCCCACCATCCCAATTTGCACACAGCCACCCTTACAAAAGCAAAGGGAAAAAAAAGCAGGGCTTTTATTTGGCACCATCTTTTTCCATTTCCAAGCACCAGGTTATTGCATGCCAGGATGGGTAACTGGCCAGAAAGTGAGCTCATTCCTTCTGCAGAATGATGCAATTTAGGCCAAAGTTGTCTATCACCAACCAGGGGGGGGGAATAAAAGGATCAGCTGCAATTTCCTGTTTGCAGAGTCTCATTATATACCTGGCTGCTTAAAACTAAAATCAAAGAGACTTTTATAGCAATGAGAGTTGATTTTTCAGCAGTTCACCTCACTCCTACTTCAGGTGCTTTCTGGCTTTTGTAATTACATTCCATCCTCTCTGTATCATAAATAAAACTTGCTTTTTTTTCTATACCTCTATTTGTTGATGACTTCCATTTTGTAATAGTGTTTTTTCTATAAAATGCTTACAGATTGCTCTGTTGAATTAATTTGTGCCTAAGGAATTAAGAAAGCACTACTAGAAAGCTCCTTCCACTTAAATTCAAACTCTTCAGCCAAGCATAAGCATGTTTGTTTCAAGGCTCTTAAAAGATCCAAGAGGGAAGTGGTGTTCCTAAATTTGCTTGTTTAAGCTGAACTACTGAAGCTGTTTCATCTGTTGTTAGGAAGAACAATTTAAGCCAATAAATTGTGATGTTGCAGGTCAAAGCACCATGTTATTCATACTCTACAATGTCCTGTAAGCCCACTTTAACTTAATTTATAGTTTATCTTTTGTGGAGATAACACTTGTCAAATTTGTTTAAAGTTCTTAGCTAGCACACTGTCCAACCTAAATTAGTTGTACTTACAATTAGATATAAACAGAGGAATTACTTGAGCTTGAAATGAGCTCTCTGGCCATGCTGTATCTCTGAAAGAAGCCCCTTCCATCAAATTAAGAACACTAGTAGTTGATTCAGCTAAATTAAATAATTAGAACTGAAAACATCACAGTCAGCGCAAACCAAATCTTTTCCGTGTCTGACGATTCTTTTAAATTACACATGGCAGTAACAAACATCCAAGAATTGGCAATTTACCCCTTCCAGGAGTTGCTAGACATCAGTGGTCATGGGGTGACCACACCGTTATCGCTTCTGACATCTACAACATGCAACTTCTGTCAGTGCAGCACCCTGAGCATTTTAAAAGAATTCAAGTGGAGGTTATACAGACCTGTAAAATCCGATTATGTCAACAACAGCAGCAAACTATTTGGGTTTTCATGTCAATACATTGTGCCTAATTTTCCTATGCAGCTTTTTTTTTTTTTTTTTTTCCCCATGTAAAACTTTAGCAGATAGGTCTTCTTTGTTGCTTGGCCTCTTAAATTTCCTTGACTCACATGAACTGTTCTCAGCGGGTTTGTTCAGTGAACTATGGGCACAGCGCTGAGTTGAAGGGACAGGCACAGTGCAGGAACAAACAAATAAACCACAAAACCCAACAAGGTGCCAACTTCTGTACTTTGTTTGTGGCACATCATGTGCTTCAGGTCTGTGTACTTAGACCCGGAGTTTCTCCAAAGCCTGTGCAATAGCTGTTTGAGAAGGGGAGGAAGCTCATGCATGCTAACACGTGGAATACTTGCAGCAGCCAGGCTGGATCTAGCAAGCAAGCCTGGAGCACAGCATGGAGGGGAGCTGACATTCAAGCTGCCTCTTAGCTGCAAGGTTATCCCCCCTCATCTACAAGGAAAGACTGAATTGGGGTTGTTCAGCCTGGAGAAGGCTCCAGGGTGGACACCTTCTAGCATCCTTTCAATATATATCAAGAGGCTTTATAAGCAAGATGGAGAAAGACTTTTTAACAAGGCCTGTAGTGACAGGGCAAGATGCAGAAGTTTTGAACTGGAAGAGAGTAGGTTTAAACTGGACAGGAGGATGGTTGTTACTACGAGGGTGGTGAATCACTGGGCCACGTTGCACAGAGAAGCTATGGATGCCATTTAAGGCAGGCTGGATGGGGCTTTGAGAAGCCTGATTTAGTGAAACCCATGGCCGGGTTGTTGCCATGTTGATGGTCTTTGAAGATCCTTTCCAGTCCAAACCATTCCACAATTCTGTGACACCAGAACCCACTTCCAAGAAATTAAAACACTTTTATAGAGGTAAAACTCAGCTACAGCAAAACAAAACCTTTTTACTGAACTAGATTGATCCAGCCCAGGACATAAAAACCACAAGTTGTTCACCTGGGTTTCACCAAATCTATCAGATCTTCTTCAAAATGTCTTTTTCTGCTACCTGAGCTTTCCATTTTGAAAACACGCTGAATTGTAACACCCTGCTGAGCCCAGAGAAAGAAAACAAGATTATGTTCCCCTTCTGTAGGTCACAGTGCAGCAGTGTGTCAGCACAGAGTGAAGTCAACACAGCGACACTGATTGACACCAATCATTTCTTCTGAGTGTATCAATCATGTCAGCCAAGTTCATTCCCACCCTACATGACTGGGCTTGTCCGCAGCTGCCAGAAATAGAAAATTAGCAAACAGCAAGCAGTAAATGTGACCCTGCAGTGAAGGCATCAGGGTGCTGCCTGATGAGAGGCTGGAGGGTCAGTGCTGATGGTGCCCAGGGCAGTCAGCAACAGCTCATCTGACAACTTGGAGGCCAGAGGGACCCCCAGGGATGTCCACCCGTGCCCACCAAGGGTGGGAGGGGACCAGGCCTTGCAGACACAGGGACGAGACACGTGTCAGTGCAAGACATACTGGATGAGGGCATCAAGTAACACCACGGCAACCCATGACCCACAAGTGGAGCAGCAAAAGCAGGCAGTGGCACATCCCACTGCAGAATCATAAAATCATTCTGGTTGGAAAAAAACCTTTGAGATCATCAAGTACAGTGGTTAACCCAGCACTCTCTTTTCCACAAGGAAGCCACGTCCCTAAACCACAACACGGGCAAGGGCACAACTAAACTGCAGCACATGGCTCAGCAGCTCTGCCCTGCCTCATGGGCATCAAGGGTGGGGGGGTTTCAGGCTCCTTTTGTGGCCATCAAGAGACTCTAAGGCATCTTGGGGTTCTCAGGGGCCAGTGAAAACCTTAGTCTGGCACTATGAATGCCTGTGAGGTGCAGGAAGCAGGATGGGGCATTCCCATCCTGGTACCTGCCTGGCACAGGGACCCACACACACTCGCCCCGCCATCCCTCCATCCCCTTCAGGTGACAGCCTATTTTTTGGTTTGGTTTTTTTTTCGTTTGTTTGTTTGTTTGGGTTTTTTTGAGAGGCAGAGGGAATTGTTTTGTTTTGTTTTTTTTCAATTAGTGGTGGTTCTTCACTCTGGTTACCATGTCAGAGTGTGAGCTCCTGGGTAACTGCATCCATTCTGTGGAACCAAGAGGGTTGGAAAACTCTAGGAGCAGTATTGAGCCCTTTTTAGTACAGTCAGGAGAGAAACCATTCACATACACCTCATTAGTGCTCCTTCCTGACCCTTCCTACTCCACAAAAGGCAGTTTCTGTTCCCTTCCTCCTGTGTTAGTCATTTTCACATCAGAAAGTACCAGTTCTTCCTTCCCTCCAGGTAGATGGTAATGTCATGTGTAACTGCTAAAAATCAAAGCTGCAGCTTTGCCTGGGCAGAAATAAGGAAGAGTTGGAAAGGTGACAGAACACAGGTATTAACACCATGGTATTCCTATAGGCACCATGAAGACAAAACAGAAAACTGCTTAAACAAAAACACTTTGCAATCCACATAAAAAAGAAATCAGGAGAAAAATGAAAGGAAAAACTTGCAATTCAAGCAGCAAGAGCTGTGATGCTGCTTGCTAATACGTGAAAGCCCACTACATGAAGAGAATTCACATTAATAAAGTCTGAGTGAACTGTATGTATCCACAGTGATTTTAATCGTTCAGCTTTTGAATCGTACACTGTTATTTTGGACATAAAAAGACTGTAATTGATTTATTAGCTACAAATATAAATTATACCTGGATTTTCTTCTTTTTTTTTTTTTTCCTTAAGAATAAAAAAGTACCATGCACTCAATCTTCCAAAGTTAGAATTGCAAGGGGAAAGATTATAATCACATGAAAGCTGTCAAGAGTACACAAACAGATCATTTACATGCTATATGAAATGGAGAGTCATTAAAAAAAAAAAAGACTCCTTCAAAACTGTTCAAATGATTGTCACTAACAAACCATTTGTCTTCAGAGCCCATGAAAATTGGCAATTCTTCCTCCATAACTTCATGCACATTCCTATTTTCATATGCAGAGCTTCCCAGAAACCTCTTATGGTCAGAAGATTTGATTTGTTTCGCATACACCATTATAGTCTGTTTATTCTGACTCCTCCTTCCTGGTGAACTGCAAACACTTGTCACTCCTCAGTTTGCTAGAGCAAACAATCCTTCCCCTTTTTTGAATGTCATGTAAATGGTTCAGGCACAACAACCAGATTTTGTCCTTTTTGCTGGCTTGTAGTCAGTAATGTCTACAGTCTGCTGCGGCCCCTCAGCTTTCTGCCGTACGATGATTGGGACTACCATCTCAAACACAGTTTCAAAGAGGTAGTCCACCTTATACCCTGTTTTTGCACTGGTCTCAAAGCACATTTTCTCAGCTGCCGGCACATCCTTCTCATCGAGCATTTTATATTTCAGTATCTTTTTATAGAGTGCAATGGCATCTTCTGCACGGACTTGTTTTCGCACCTTCGAGCCACAGCTGGCGAGAGCCTTCTCGGGTCTGTTTTCATCCGGTGGCAAAGCACAGTCGTCGGTGAGGTCAACTTTATTTCCAACAATAGCAAAAATGCAGTCAGCACTCGCACTGTCCGTCAGTGCCAAGAATCTCTCTTCCAGCTCTGTCAGGCTCTGGAGGCTGTTCACATCGTACGTGAGGATCACGGCAGCAGCTCCTCTGCAGTACATAGACCCCAGGCCATGGAACTGCTCCCGTCCTGGCAAAGGTTTAAACACAGCAAAAAGTTAGTCTGCTGGAAGATACATTATTAACCGAGTAAAAGAGTTTAAGGGATTTTAAGCCAATTCCACAAGTCGGGATGCAGCAGGGAAGGTAAAAATGTGGTATTTATAGCACTTTCAGGGTTTTTTCCTTCTGTTTTTCCTTGGTGAGCGTGCCAGAGAGCAGATCAGCTCACTGCTAGCTCAAGTTCAGAGCAGGGAATCTGTACAGATGAGCAAGAAAGCATGAAACAGTATTCATAATAAGAAAAAAAAAAAGTTGTGGGGTTCTTAAAATTATTTTATTAAATTGCATGCTGGTTAATTTATGTCACACTAACAGCCACCCTGCTTGCATCCACAGATGGCCCATCCCACCTCTTTAACAATTTATAAAGAGAAAATAAGTTCCACTGTTTCAAACTCTGCTAGAACTTACTACTCCTATAAATTCAACACACACTTTCAAGTACATTCAGTTCAGAAATCTGGATCAAAGTCAGTAATCCACTTCTTTCTAGGTTTTGAAGGATTTTTAAAGCAGTCTAATTCTATTCTACATGCCCACAAGTTCTCTGGTACCCTGGCTTTATACGAAAAGCCTTGTCTTCAAGGGTGCCAATTTAGCCTGTATCAATATGCCTACATCCCATCACAAGTACTCAAACTTTTTTTAGAATACTAACCCCACACAATATAGAGAACCCTAACTACATTTTAAGAGTAATTTGTCTTAGGTTGTCCTGACCATCACTCAATAACCAACAGTTAATAGCAAATCATTTCTTCGCCCCCCACATTCACCAATACTTCCAGCTAAGCCTTAATAGTGTCCTGCAAATTTCTTTCTTGAAAGATACAATTAACTCTTCTTTAAATTCTGAGAAGCAAACAACTTTCTTCAGCAGCTGCAAAGGGACTAAGGGAAATGAGGAAGAAGACAGACAGTGTTTTCCTTTCCTACCAAGAACTGCAATACAGCCTACATGTAGAATTTGCTGTAGCACATTCACTCAGCTCCTGAAAACTTGATCAAAACACATTTCAACCGGCCATAAGAGTCAGCATTAGGTCACTAAGAATAGAAGTGTGGATGAACAAAGAAAAAAAAAGTTTTAAAAAAAACCAATTATACTCTTCTGAATATTTAAGAATCATTATCATTTATCAGCTCTTTTCATACAGGCACAGAGCCTCCATTTATAGAAAATCGGGAAGCAATCTGCAGAAAGCTACTGACCTTCATGACTTATAGCACTGTGAAAACCTTGTAAGTTATTTTGAAATAGGAAAGGCAGAATAATACATGCTGAAAAATACAGGTTAGCATATACTGGCAAAACTGTGATAGTAACTTAGAGCCCATCCCCAGACAGGAACAGAACTTAAAATGGATCTTTGAGTGACTGTTTCAGTCCTTTGGCCAACTAAGGGACACTACTCCATGGCAGCCAGAAGAGAGATGTGATGTTCATTGTTATCAGTAAACAAAACTGGAAAACATCAAGCTAAAAAATTAAATCCAAAGCTCACCACACTTTTAACACTTAGTGAAACTCCAGTAACTGGCAGAAAAAAAAGAAAGAGTACATCTCTGAGTACACTATAGAGATGTCTAAAGGAAGCTACTGAGGATGCTCAGAAGCTTGCAAAATTTTTGCCTAAGCAAAAATTAGGGGATCTCTGATGCTTGCGAATGATTGAAAAAGAGTATAAGCAGATGTCTATTAATGCAGGCCTAATACTGAGAAAATAAACCAGAAACAACTATTTACTCCGTCCTAATGCAGAAAATAAGAATTTGCCACTAAAAAACCCAAACATGCATGTAGTTTACGTATTATTCTACACAGTGAATAATTGTCAACAAGTACTACATGACACTGCAGAGGTCAAAAGTTCAATAAATGAAGTTCAGAAAAGCACTAGGCAAAGTTTATGGAGAATTTTTTCTGTGTACTTTTGTATGAACTCTTGTTTTCCTCCAGCAAAAGAAAGGCATTGTAAATTGGGCAAGGGAGATTGGTCTGTAGGAGAGGGAGAAAGTCAGTGCTTTTACACTTTTTCCTTCAACCTCCTCTTCGAAGTTGTGTTTTCAGCTGCAGCACAAGCGTGTTTTTAAGTCTCCCATTTTTCAGAAGAAGGCTGTGCTGTGACCTACTTCATTCTTACATGAATCCTGGTTATACTGTGGCCTGGAATCCACAATAGAACATTTATCCTCCCCCATTTTCCCACTTGAGATGCCTAAGACATAAAATCCCGCCCCCAAAATAATTTGCTACAGCAAACGAATTCTTGCACAATACTCATACTTGTTTTATGGAATTTTTATGCTAATTGCAAATCTTGAAAAACTTAATATAAGCCATAATATTTTTACACTCTTAACTACAAACTGGCTACTTCTGCAACTACTATATTGTTGAAAAGGGGAAAGAAACATGAAGAATTTATCTTCCATAAGGGATTAATTATTTCAAAGGAATTATGGATAGTCTCTCTCGCTCACCCACATAGCACAATCTACATGCAGAAAAAACATGATTCATTTTTGCAGCACAGTTTCCTTGAACAGACCACTTCTGACACTTAAGAACTGGAACGAACATGGATGTGGAAATTTCCCAAGACTACACTAAGTATTTTATATTTTACCTGTCCCCAAGGTGTCAGGCAAAATAATATCAGATGTTACTGTGAAAACCTTATTGCATGAAAAGAGCCATCCCCCTTCTTATGACCAGTTACTTCTTTCTCTGTACCCATCTTGTCCCACTACAGACATGTACATTTTTATACAGTTGACAAAATTAAACAGAAAACCCTGAATCTAAGAACTCAATAATTTCACTCTTTCAAAAAAGATTAAAAAAGTAACAGTGGCAGAACTATCAAATCATCTGCAATCAAAGGAACTGCAAGAAGAACCAGATCAACCACAAATGCACAACATACAGAAATTCCTAAAGCCAAGCGACCAAAAACTAATTTCCATTTTTCTTTTTATCTTTATATTTTGCCTTATTTATAGCAGTTCAATATATTATTACGGCTATATCACAACCTGTAGCACCATTAGCTTTTCAGAGACTCTTCCAACAATTAGATTAAGTCCTGCTGGAGATGTGACCCACTCAGGACAAGCACAGCCAACAGGCATTTTCAACGTACTGTAATGGTCGCCAGACACACAAACAGTTTTGAACCAAATGAACCTCAGGACAATTAAAGTTCGTAAGAAAAGCAAGGTAGAAAGAAGGGGAAAGTCAGCATTGCAAGAGGCTAATCTGATAAATCCAACAAGGATAGATTTAAAGTGTTCCAAGACTTCAACTTAAGGCCTACGCGTTGGTCTACACACCCTCCTACAGCACCCCAGCCTCTCAGCTGGAGGGCAGCAGCCCATATGAACCCTTTTTCTGGATGGAACCATAGCCTTACCAAACATCCCCTTCCCTCCCAACTCCCAGCCATGGGACCTGCTGACAGCAGCCGTGTTGGCCACTGCACCAGTTTCCTTCTGAAAGCGTCTCCTTCTTGGAGCTCTCCTCTTGCCCCCTGCCCCTAGGGGTGGTATTCCAGAGTAGCCTCTGAAGTACTTCTTGATGTTTACCAGAGCAAAAGATTTCCTCCAGCTAGAGCTGCACGTTCCTTACCTACCACCTCTTCAAAGGCTTTCACCACAACCTCTTCAGTAGCATAAACACCCACACACAAACTCATTTTCAAGAAATCCTCTACCAGAAAAACGAGTTTTAAATCTCTCACTGTTGAGGATGTGCAAGAATGCAAAACAGACCGGTACTTTGAGTCTTGAAGGAACAGAACACCACAAATACGAAAGAACTAAAAAGGTCTTCCAGAAGGTGCTTTAAAAAAGTAAGGTCATTATTCTGGTTTGACAGTCTGTGCAGGGTACTAAATTCCTAGCTCCTAAAGTAGATAGATGGTGTGGAAAACTACACATAAGTGAGCAATAAAAGCACACTAACTTTGCATTAAAAATGAACAAGAGTGCAAAATTGTCCAGAGAGTTCTCAGTCCATAAAAATAGGTATCTTGTAAGGATTTTCACTTTAATTTAAACAGGATTGTAATCTGAACAGTAGAGAGGAACAGACAAAAATGCAAGGTATCAACTAGGTTTTCCCTTTCAAAATTCTCTCCTTTATAAGAATCTTTAAAAATGCTTTACAAGAAGCTTTATGAGTATACAGAAAGAGATACAGAAATTGTGCCCTAAGGAAACAGCCAAAACAGGAAAGAAAAGAGAAAGTATGACACCCGTGACACAGCACAGAAATCACTATTAGAAAGAATCCAGAGCTGAGGATTCAGCTGCAGTGGATGAAGGTTCAAAGGGTGACCCTGATGCTCTTGAGTAACCTCAGTGGGGACATCTGCAAGATCACAAGAGCAGACAAAGAAACTCCTTTTTAAGGAACAGCATTTCCTTCTGTTTGCAGACAAAGCAGTAAAGTTGTGACCCTTTAGAAGGCATCAGGGGAAACAATTTGGCTAGGAACTGAAGTTTTCTGTTTGTGCACACATACTGAGACACAGGCTGACTATCAAAGAATGAATGATAAAGGCCCCTGAAGGTTTCAGGAAAATTGCCCTGTCCACATGTGCGTCAAGCTGTAATGTTTTGACACTGATGAAGCCAAAGTTCATTACCTACTTCAAGACTGATTATTTCTTCTAGGTGGCTTTATCACATTTGCCTTGAATTAAGGAGCTTTATTAAGAATCAGGACTCTGTCTGTGGTTACTTGAGGATAAAAATAAAGCTCTCCCTACCAAAGAATTAACAAGAAGGACGTAAGCAGGAATTAGTGGAAACATATGAGTCAGAAAGCACTGGAGAGCTAAATTTTTACATATCCAGGTGCTGTCTGAACACGATTTCCTGATCCACTAGAAAAATGCCAGCATTTGGTTTTCCTCCAAAAATCCCCACAGAATAAGTTTATGGGAAAAAAAAAAAGAAAACAACACACAAACCCACCACTAGTCCTCCAAAAAAAAAAATCCACCAAAAACAACTGAGGTTGAGACCTAGAAAACACATTTAAGCTCCACGCTCACACATTCAGTATGCAACATTATGGAATGCAACAGACCTCTAACTCTACTGAAAATCACGATGACTTTATTTTATTTATACTCATTACATAGATATGGATCAAAATCCAAGGCATGAACTGTGCCCTATTTCATGAGCTTCTATTTAGGTTATTAAATCAGATATGAGTGTCTTGGCCAAAGCAGAATGCAACATAAACACAGGGAAAGTCCTGATCTTAATGCCTAAAGGGATTCACTTTCATCTCTTAAAGTAGAAAGAGTGACACACAGAAGCAGAAAACAACAGCCACATGAGTTAAGTGAACAGTGAACAAAGAAAGAGTCTTTAATACACCTGTCCAAAGAAAAATAATTCAAAAACAGTCAAGAAAGCTGGCTCAATGCAATATGATTTGGACAAGCCAACTCAATTTCTAAATGCAACTGACTCTCAATTGTTAAGCATCTCTATGTGAACCGGTTTAGGCTTGTAAAGCTCCTTCTGCAAAACAGCAGCTCAGTGGGAGCAAGAAAGCCACATGAACAGGAGCAACCACTGACTTCTTGCTTGGGCAACGTGACACATGACAGCCAGACTGAGCCCTGTCCTTCAGTCAGCTTTAACTACCATACAATAAATATCACACCTCCACTAACAAATGTTTCACTTTCACACAAAAATAGGTGACTAGAAAGACTGGGATTTATCCACTGCATAGTCATCTAAAAATTATTTAAATCCCCTCAGATCTGGCCGCAGAAAATAAGGGTTATACAAAAGCACTTTTACAATAAACAGAAACAATTAACACAACTTCAGTCTGTCAAGCACTCTTCAATCTAAAACATAAAAAGACACACAGAAGCACCATCATGTTGCATGTATGGTTCCTTCTCACAACCACACACATTCCATATAGATGTTACTCACAAGCTCACGTCCAAAACTGATCAGATCTAAGCCTGACAGCATTTGGGTATTTATCCTGCTGCTATATAGATAAAGAAAATACACCGCATGAGCACTGCTCCTCCTCCCCTAAAGGCTGGCATTCAGAAAGGCAAATATACTCAGGGTATTTGTTTCAAGTGCTACAAATATCTTCCCATAAAAAAAAGAAGAAAAAAAAAAATATCACAATATTCAAATGGAGGCAAGTTCCACACTCAAATGAACTGTCTGCCACAGATAGGAAAGCCTTGAAACCATAAACAGTGGAGAAGAAGATGCTTTCCAATAAATTTATCTCTGTGACATTTGAATAAAAGGCAGATCTCAAGAGCTTGGTGTGCTGTTAGGCAGGAGGAATGTAGTATTATTTTCCTGGTCTGGAAGTGGCATTACATTATGTCCATATAACCTAGTCACCACTGAATTCACATGCAGCAATCTCACACAATCTACAGCAGATCATAGAACAGAATTCTACCAAATAATAAAATATTCCATTTAATAAATCTGATTTTGTCTGAACAGCCTGATAAACTTGAGAAAATCCAATCAGTTATGTAACTGGAGGCAGCAAAAGGTTTGGATTTATCCTGAGTGATTAAGCTGCACCCTTCTGTGTGATTAAAAAATAAAGATTTTTTTTTTTTTTTTTTTAAGAAATCTACTGAACTACCACCAGTGATCCAGCAGTGTCTGGGATAAAACTTAGCCTTAAATAAATGTAAACTGTGTTATTAGGAGACCTAAATTTTTATAGGGATAAAAAATGAGGAAAAAGGCACAGCCACGAACAACAGCAGGGACATTTGAAAGGACTAATTCTTACACACATAAGACCATAAATCTTATCTTTTATCCTCAGAGGATAAAAGATCTGTCCTGGCAAACAGAAATATTTAACAGATATTAATACATTCTCAGTGGAATAACAGAAGCTAAAGAAGTATTCAGGAAAAAACCAAACATCAAGGTCTGTTACCGAGGATTTTGTCTCCAGTGTAATATGCAAGGGAAAAAAATAAAACTTGTTATTTCCATTCCTTCACGTAACAAAACCAACATCCTTTGAGGCACCTAAATTAGCAATTAACATTCTGCCAAAAGATAACAGCCTCCTGGGATGCTAGCCCACACCAGCAGCTACCAGTGTGATTTAAGTAAAGCAAACTCTTACTTTCCCTGCTTCAGTTAAAGGCACTAAACCCACAAATCATGTATTTTTTACCTCCTACTACATTTCATAATACAAAAATTTAAAATTGAGGTTACTCAGCCTGGAGGAGAGGGGGCTCCAGAGAGACTTGAGAGCACCCTTCCAGTAACTGAAGGGGACACAATGGTGTGTAGGGACATGATGAGCTGGAACAGTTTCAGGCTGGAAGAGGGCAGATGTAGATTAGACATTAGGAAGAAATTCTTTACTGTAAGAATGGTGAGACACTGGCACAGGTTGCCCGGGGAAGTTGTGGCTGCCTCCTCCCTTGGAGTGTTCCAGTCCAGGTTGGATGGGGCTCTGAGCAACCTGGGCCAGTGGGACGTGTCCCTGGCCATGCAGGGGAGTTGGCACTTGATGATCTTTAAGGTCCTTTTCAACCTAAAACATTCTATGATTCTATGAAAAATAAAACAAAAGAGACAGAAAAATAAACAGGAAAAAAACCCCACACTACACCCTGTATCCTATACAAGGTTTTGCTCTTATTGTTTCTTCTAAACATATGAAGAAACATATATGAATGACACAGCATATATGAATGAAACCGCATATGAATTAGAATTTTTTTTTAGTGTGTTGGGAAAGGAATAAACTTCTCCTCCTTTCTGAAAGATGACCCTTCCCTTAAAAGGATAACTTTGCTAATAGTAACACTATTTTTTTACAGATTCAAGCTTATTCGTAGTTTACAGCCTTTCCAAAAGGGCAGTCAGTCACCTTAACAGCCAGCTAAAACAAATGACAGCAGCAACTACTATCAATTTGCTTCTCCTTTTATCAATTTAGTTCAGCAAAAAAAGGCTCACGATTCTATTTTGGCTGTGTTTCCTATTTTAATTTTTTGCTATTTGTACCCAGAGTGATTATAGCTCAAAGCCTTGACCCCCTTCATGTCCCTCTCCTTTCAAGAACAGCCTTCCCTCACCACACTTGAACTGTACCAAGAGGTCAAGCGCTTTCAACTGGCTCTTTACCCACCATTAAAACACCCATTCAATCAACATTCCAAAAGTGATACTCTGGCACAATTCAACTTAAAACACTTCTTCCAAATAAGTTCACTTAAATGGGCCTTTTATAGTCAGGACAAACAGCACGTGGGGAAGTTATGCAAGGATAATGTCAGCGTGGAGTACGGCACGTCACATGCCAAACACACCGAGATGTGGTTAATGACCCACAGGGTCATCTGAGCTTTATCTGAACATGACGCCTTGTGGTGATGTGTTTTTCTTCAGCAAAAGGGTAGGAATTTTTGCTACAGGGATAGCTTTATTTCATACCCTCAAAAAAGCTTCCCTTCCGAGGTGTGTGCTGGTAGAAGCTCCAAAACAAGTGTCTGTTGACAATACTTTCCTGATGTGCTGAAGAAATGCCTCAAAAGACACAGAGCTTCAACTCGCAGCACACCTTTAAAGAACCCACAACTGAAACATGGGTAAACATTTGCTGTGGGGTTTTGACAGTTATAGTGCAATATTTTATGGAGAAATGTGTTTTTACATAAACTCTTCACCTTCTAAAGGCAGATAAACTAAAAGCAGATGCCTAGGAGCTTACATTGGTGCACATCAATCCGCTGTTAATCCTGCAGAGCATGCTGAGTTGCAGAGCTATCCAAAAAAGATGGTTATTTGCAGATGAACTCTCTCACCCCTACCTCAGTCATCTTGTCAAAACTGGTGTTATTCAGTCATGAACTAGTTTAAATATTCCCAGAAACTTTTTTGATCCAATCCCTAAAGAGCAGTTTGTCAACTTTCATTCCACAACTGGCAGTGATGGCTTCCTTTACTGGTTCCCAAAGACAAACCTGTCAGACACACTCGTAGGAAGGAGATCAAGTTAACAGGAGAGAGAAGAGGGGAAAACAAAATGAAATTTAAAAACTTACAGAGAAAGAGCAGAGATCAACCATAATCCTCTTTCAAATCTGATGTCCTGCATTATAATGATAGAATTTCACTTGTTGACTTATTATGTTGACTGAGGAGGAATTTTTATTTTATAAAGCAAGCAAAGAAACATAAGTTAATATCCCACAAATTACTTCGCTGCATTTCATCTTTCAGACTCTCAGTTTTGATAAGACTTTCACCTTCATTATGTATTCTCCATTATGTATTCTCTTATTTAAAAAAAAAAAAAGGAATAGAAAATAAAACAGAAAAACCCCACTCTCCTCTCTAACAGGTGCTATCATATGACTTAATATCTTTCTTGTCAATCCAGAGAAATCAACCTTTTTTTTTCATATTCAAGCTCTCTGCCTCTGGCAGATGCCTCTAAACCATTAATTGTATGTGTAGCTTTTTTCCAGCCTTTCCATATTATTCTACAACCAAGAATGTAAAAGAGCCTGAGTGAAGCTATGAGGTTACTTAAACTCTTCACCACTTTCATCCCTCCCAACATCTGGTATACTTTTCAGAACTTTTCAGGTTTTGGAGCATTGTGAGGCACCAAGAGCTCAGTTTGTCATTTACTATCAACTCAATGGACCTTGCAAAATACATACTGTTGCCCAAATGAATCTAGCTTAACCTGTCAACAGCACTCCACACCATTAGTCTCTCTTAATTTGCAAACTTACCTGTTTGTTTAGCCTGCGAATTTCTAGCTGCAATCGTCTTTTTATAGAGAGACTTATTAATTTAGTGTCTTTGGAATAAAAGCATACTTATGGTTATCTATAACCAGCAATTGTTTCCCCAGACAAAGGAGCTGCACAACTCCTAAAAAAAAAAGGAGAATAAATACTATCAGAGGAGATCCCTTTTATCTACAAGATTTAGTCCATGGACTAGTTTCAGTATTTCTGGGACAAAAGAATACCCAGAATCTGTTCTGTTGTATAAATACAAAATTATTTTTCTTGCTGGCAAGAATAAATCAGAACTTACCACTACAATAATGAAATTAAGCCTAAGCTTCTAAACTCACATGAATTTTAATTTCAAAATCAAAGTTCCCATAGAAACACCAACTTTACTCCACCAATATGCTTTCTATCCATTGTTTTGAATTGAATCATATTATGACTAGTAACACAAAGCATTATGTAGAAAAAAGATTCTAATCACACCACCCTGCAAGGTTTTCCAACAAAAACTTCAGCTTAACTGGAAAAAAAAAAACCCAAAACCAAAAAACCAACCAGCATCCGCCATTTGTAGCTAAAGATCTCCACTGATGCTTCTACAATCCTGCATAGCTTTTTCATTTAGCTAGACTTTGTTTTTTCAAACCACTCATTTTATTTAGTTCTCTTCATCGACTGCATTTATTTTTAAGTGATGGAAACAACCCCAGAAACTTCAAGCAGTTCAAATATTTTCAGCTATCTGGAACTCTAGTGCCCTGTAAGAAAACAGAATTGACCTTACCCCCACCAGACTAGCTTGCATATGTTGAATGCATCTGCAACACAAACTGAAAAAATTATACCAATATTTATCTATTTCCCTCTGAAACCTCAGAGTGGTGTAGGAAGACTTGTTATCTAAACACTGAAGTCTGGCAAAAGAAATGAGGACATGTCAGATTTATTGCACGTCATCATCTTGTCTATCTTGTCACCAAAACTCCAGCTAAGATCTAACATGTACACCTTCTCTACTGAAAAGAAAAGATGGCATGGTGTTTAAGAGTTAAATTTATGAAGCTCCTGCATACCTGTACTAAAATGAGAACAGGAGTGCACGGATTAATTTAGAAATCAGCACCGAGTAAGTAAAATGTAAGCATCAATGTGAAATTCTTCTGAACTGTTTTAAACTGCTACTTAAAGAGAAGCAGTCATTTGGCAGCTGACCTTCTTAAGAAAATATATGATTGGAAGTAAAACATGAGGGGAAAAAAAATCCAAAACCCTTTGGATTTACTTTGGAAGAGTTCTGTGGCAAGCAATAGCACCGAACACTTAACTGTAGCAGCAGACCTTGACGGTCCAATACTGCTCAGCAGTGGGTAACAAAGAGGCCAGTTACAGAACAGGGCTGTAAAAATAACCTTGCCTGCATAAGAAGTTTGCTTTTGGGTTGTGCAAGAAGCCTTTTGGTCATAACACCCGCTGGAATAGCAATCCATCTCCTTCATGAGAAGTCCCTCCTACAGAAAAGCAATTAATTTTCCACAGGATGAGCTCTGAAATCAGTTTGTTTTTCTTTCCAGTACCTGAAAACCAATACTTTTTGCTCAAATGTACAATTCCTTTTCCACAGGGGAACAGGCACTGCAGAGGAGCCCACTTCCCTATGCAACTGCTAAGCAAAGGCAGTTACCAAGTCCTTATCTTCAGGGTTACTCTGAAGGGAAATGTCCAAAGCTTATGTTCCCTTTCCTAAATTTGCTCTTCAAACCAGGAATGCACAGCCAGGTGTATTTTGGAAAAAAATGACTGGCACTGCAAGGATGGGAGGTCACTCCACACATGCTCCATGCTCTTTAGAGCTCTGTAAGGATCTGGCAAGTTAAGCTGACTTCCAGTTGACCCACACAAACATTGACACAGGTGTGTGATTTTTCTAAAAATTAAAATCAATGAATTCAGAAATGGGCAGAGCTGAATTGAGATTGCACTCCTATATGTATCTCAAGAAGCACTATGAAATGCTACCGCTTGTCAAGCATTCCTGCTGGATGTCAGCCAAAAGTTAGCAAGTCAGAATCTGCCTGCTCCCTCACAGATGAGAAATGCTTCCTGGTTTTCTTCATTTCTATTCCTGTTTTAAGTTTACTTAGGTTTTTCGACTTCCTCATTAGATACTTGGCTTTTGCCTTAGATATCTCTTAACAACTTTTTTTTTCCCCTCTTTAATCAAAATTCCCCACAATATTTTCTACAGAAGGGTAACTACATACATACCAATTTTCTGCTGAAGAATAAGTACATACATCCCAAGTCAATCAATACAAAACACAATACCATTTTTTGTGCAAGGAAATATCATGAACCTAGCAAACATCTTAATTACGGACAGTGACATTTTAGAGAAGGAAAATCACAGAATCAGCCAGGTTGGAAAGGACCTCTGAGATCATCAAGTCCAACCCTTGACTCACTACCACTGTGGTTCCCAGACCATGGCACTGAGTGCCACATCAGTCTCTTCTTAAAAACCTCCAGGGATGGAGAATCCACCACCTCTCTGGGCAGCCCATTCCAATATCTAACCTAAACCTCCCCTGGCAGAGCTTAAGTCCATGCCCTCTTGTCTTCCTGGGAGATACTGGGAGAAGAGACTGACCCCCCCCTGGCTACACCCTCCTTTCAGGACCTCATCAGAGAGTGATGAGGTCTCCCCTGAGCCTCCTCTTCTCCAGGTTGAACACCCCCAGCTCCCTCAGCCTCTCCTCATAGGATCTGTGCTCGAGACCCTTCACAGCCTCCTTGCTCTTCTCTGGACCTGCTCCAGGACCTCAATCTCCTTCCTGAACTGAGGGGCCCAGAACTGGACACAGGACTCAAGGTGTGGCCTCACCAGCACTGAGTACAGGGGCAGAATCACTTCCCTGGACCTGCTGGCCACGCTGTTCCTGATACAGGCCAGGATGCCATTGGCCTTCTTGGCCACCTGGGCACACTGCTGGCTCATGTTCAGCTTCCTGTCAATCCAGACTCCCAGGTCCCTCTCTGTCTGGCTGCTCTCAGCCACTCTGTGCCCAGCCTGGAGCTCCCCATGGGGTTGTTGTGGCCAAAGTGCAGGACCCGGCACTTGGCCGTGTTGAACCTCATCCCACTGGAATCAGCCCAACTCTCCAGTCTGTCCAGGTCCTTCTGCAGAGCCCTCCTGCCTTCCAGCTGATACACACTCCCAAAACTTAGTGTTGTCTGTGAATTTGCTGATGATGAACTCAATCCCCTCATCTAAATCATCAATGAAACTGGTGAACACCTCTGTCTTAAAAGACTGGGTTTTCCCANTTAAATAAATGTAAACTGTGTTATTAGGAGACCTAAATTTTTATAGGGATAAAAAATGAGGAAAAAGGCACAGCCACAAACAACAGCAGGGACATTTGAAAGGACTAATTCTTACACACATAAGACCATAAATCTTATCTTTTATCCTCAGAGGATAAAAGATCTGTCCCGGCAAACAGAAATATTGAACAGATATTAATACATTCTCAGTGGAATAACAGAAGCTAAAGAAGTATTCAGGAAAAAAACAAACATCAAGGTCTGTTACCGAGGATTTTGTCTCCAGTGTAATATGCAAGGGAAAAAAATAAAACTTGTTATTTCCATTCCTTCACGTAACAAAACCAACATCCTTTGAGGCACCTAAATTAGCAATTAACATTCTGCCAAAAGATAACAGCCTCCTGGGATGCTAGCCCACACCAGCAGCTACCAGTGTGATTTAAGAAAAGCAAACTCTTACTTTCCCTGCTTCACTTAAAGGCACTAAACCCACAAATCATGTATTTTTTACCTCCTACTACATTTCATAATACAAAAGTTTAAAATTGAGGTTACTCAGCCTGGAGGAGAGGGGGGTCCAGAGAGACTTGAGAGCACCCTTCCAGTAACTGAAGGGGACTAGAAGAAAAATGGGGAGGGACTTTTTACAAGGGTGTGTAGGGACATGATGAGTTGGAACAGTTTCAGGCTGGAAGAGGGCAGATGTAGATTAGACATTAGGAAGAAATTCTTTACTGTAAGAATGGTGAGACAGTGGCACAGGTTGCCCAGGGAAGTTGTGGCTGCCTCCTCCCTGGGAGTGTTCCAGTCCAGGTTGGATGAGGCTCTGAGCAACCTGGGCCAGTGGGACATGTCCCTGCCCATGCAGGGGAGTTGGAACTTGATGATCTTTAAGGTCCTTTCCAACCCAAAACATTCTATGATTCTACGAGAAATAAAACAAAAGAGACAGAAAAATAAACAGGAAAAAAAACCCACACTACACCCTGTATCCTATGCAAGGTTTTGCTCTTATTGTTTCTTCTAAACATATGAAGAAACATATATGAATGACACAGCATATATGAATGAAACCGCATATGAATTAGAATTTTTTTTTAGTGTGTTGGGAAAGGAATAAAACAATCTGAAATAAAGAAAAAGGGGGCATTTACTGACTGGAAATGGAAATTCCACTATACTCTATGCCTAAAGGTATGAATACATTTCATGAAACAAAGCTAAATCCAAGACTTATTTTAGCCTACTTCTACCCACTCCCCTTTTAAATATAATAAATGAACTAAAAGTAACAGGCATGCCATAAATAAATTTTGCAGGACATGTCTCAGCAGGGACCAACAAATAGGAAATACATAAAAGATTTTGCACTGAAATTCTAACCACTTCTCCTCCTTTCTGAAAGATGACCCTTCCCTTAAAAGGATAACTTTGCTAATAGTAACACTATTTTTTTACAGATTCAAGCTTATTCGTAGTTTACAGCCTTTCCAAAAGGGCAGTCAGTCACCTTAACAGCCAGCTAAAACAAATGACAGCAGCAACTACTATCAATTTGCTTCTCCTTTTATCAATTTAGTTCAGCAAAAAAAGGCTCACGATTCTATTTTGGCTGTGTTTCCTATTTTAATTTTTTGCTATTTGTACCCAGAGTGATTATAGCTCAAAGCCTTGACCCCCTTCATGTCCCTCTCCTTTCAAGAACAGCCTTCCCTCACCACACTTGAACTGTACCAAGAGGTCAAGCGTTTTCAACTGGCTCTTTACCCACCATTAAAACACCCATTCAATCAACATTCCAAAAGTGATACTCTGGCACAATTCAACTTANTATGCCACAGACATCCATCGCGCCTTTTCCTTGCTTCTAATCCAAGAATTTCCCTCTGTACCAGCGGGGACAGTGAACAGAAGCTGAAAATGTGTAGCTGAAGATCTCGTTGCTTATTTGCTTGATGTAAATTGTTGACTGGATAAACTCAACGATACAGAGTTTTCCCCTTCATAATGGTCAGAGTACAGCCAAGAGTAAATGTCCAACATAAGAAGTTTCTGCAAAGTCAGGTTTTTAAAGGCTTGGCTTCCCCTCACCTTAGCCACAAGCTCTGCAGTAGGTCCAGGCTGACTGCCAGGGAGGAGGTACCCTCCAGGCACAGCTGGGCCTGTTGTATGGTCATCTGTCTAGCGAGTCATGACAGCTGGACCTGGTTGTCCTCCAGAGACTTCTTTGTCCCTTCCCTGGTTGCACAGGCAGCAACCAAACAGGCCCTTCTGAGGTCCTTCAGCTGCACACCTGAGCTTCCAGGTATCCATAATTTAGAAAGCACCACTGCCTCATTCATGTCAGCATGGGCTCAAGCCTTTGCTTCTAGGCACGCTAAGTCCCCAGGCATTTTTATTTATTGCTGTGTGTTTTCATGGCTGCAGGGCACAGCTTAGCTGTGTTTCCTTGCAATCACAGGCTTGTAACAAGAAACATCTTCTGCCTTCTCAAATGCATCTCTGGGCTGAGCTGCCCACCGGGGCGAAGCTGTTGCTGACTGCCAGCAGCCACCACCATCTGCTTGAGCATCTCTTTTGAGGCTGCTTTGGTTCAAGCCCATGCCCAGTGCCAGGGAGCTGGGGGTTCCCCAAAGGATGTGTGGTGCCCCTGCTCCGTGCTTTGTGGTGATGAGGGTCAAGTGGAAGAGGGAGTGTCCCTGCGGAGGTGAAGTGTGCAGTGCCACGTGTTTGCTACCTGGCTCAACACCCTGCTCTGCAGTCAGCAGGGAAGCAGGGAAGGGCCTCCTGACAAAGGGGTATTTTGGAGAATAAGTACAGTGGGGTTCTTTTAATACTTTTTCAGCCTGAGTACATCTCAACATGCTTGGGGTTTTTTTTTAAAGAAAGATCAGGAGACAGGAAGATAAAAGGAATCTAGTAAAGAAAAAACAACTGAGAAAATGAATGCTAAAAAAATGCAGCAGCAGAAGGAATAATAGTGCTTTGTTTATTCTTTCCCTTTGAGCTTTGAGGACTTATAATAGATTTCCACTTCTTGGTCCTACTTTCTTTTTCCTCCTCCCCTGCCCTCTGTCTTGCTTCGTTTTTTTCTGTGACCACTGGCACTGTGGGAACCTACCACCCACAGTGTCCATTTATTGCCTCTCTAAAGAGGCCCAAGAGTGCAGCCACCCTTCACAGGCTAACCTGGACTCAAAGGGCAGCATGATGGTGTAGCCTGAAGCCAGTTACTCTTTGTGTAGCAACATGACATTGCAGGAAAAGAGTTCNCCACTGTGGTTCCCAGACCATGGCACTGAGTGCCACATCAGTCTCTTCTTAAAAACCTCCAGGGACGGAGAATCCACCACCTCCCTGGGCAGCCCATTCCAATGCCTGATCACCCTATATAAAGAATTTCTTCCTAATATCTAACCTAAACCTCCCCTGGCAGAGCTTAAGTCCATGCCCTCTTGTCTTACTGGGAGATACTGGGAGAAGAGACCAACCCCCCCCTGGCTACACCCTCCTTTCAGGGACGTTGTAGAGAGTGATGAGGTCTCCCCTGAGCCTCCTCTTCTCCAGGCTGAACACCCCCAGCTCCCTCAGCCCTTCCTCACAGGACTTGTGCTGGAGTCCCTTCACAGCCTCCTTGCTCTTCTCTGGACCTGCTCCAGGACCTCAATCTCCTTCCTGAACTGAGGGGCCCAGAACTGGACACAGTACTCGAGGTGTGGCCTCACCAGCGCTGAGTACAGGGGCAGAATCCCTTCCCTGGACCTGATACAGGCTGTTCCTGATACAGGCCAGGATGCCATTGGCCTGATACACGCTGTTCCTGATACAGGCCAGGATGCCATTGGCCTTCTTGGCCACCTGGGCACACTGCTGGCTCATGTTCAGTTTCCTGTCAATCCAAACCCCCAGGTCCCTCTCTGTCTGGCTGCTCTCCAGCCACTCTGTGCCCAGCCTGGAGCTCTCCATGGGGTTGTTGTGGCCAAAGTGCAGGACCCGGCACTTGGCCGTGTTGAACCTCATCCCATTGGAATCAGCCCAAGTCTCTAGTCTGTCCAGGTCCCTCTGCAGAGCCTTCCTGTCTTCCAGCTGATCCACACTCCCCCCAACTTAGTGTCATCTGCTAATTTGCTCATGGTGGACTCAATGCCCTCATCTAACTCATCAATAAACAGATATTAAACAGAACCGGGCCCAGCACTGATCCCTGGGGGACACCACAATAGTTCATAGTTACTAATAGCAGATCCCCTTTGGATTAAATTTTGTACTCCACTACAAATAAAACTAAATGGTTTAATGTATTAGAAAGTTTATTCTTCCGTATTACCACTTTAACGCCAAACACATCATATGTATTTCTGACTCCTGGCTGTCAGTCTTCAAAGCGCTTTCCAAGTACAGGAAACCATCCACCACCATGCAATTATAAACTTTTTTGTACACACCCAAACACAAGGAGAGTCTGTAAGAACAGTAAGTTGTCTTTCACATTCCCACAGAGAAGTTTCACTTCTGAGAACATTAGCTATGGCAGTACCTTTCTTCCACCAGCCCCATTTCAATGACACTTCTCTCCATCCTGCTGTCAATAAATACTTCAGAAGCTGCAACAGGCTGACAAGAGCCCAGCAAAACTGCAAAAAAGACACTGCAAAAAACTCAATCTTCAGACATTTCAAGGGATCTCCAGGATGCTTATCTCAGCACCAGGGCACCAAAAGCAACAGGTTTTCAGCCTTCAGCAGTCAGCCTGGAAGACTTAGAGGACAACCTGGTCACGCACCCTGGAGAATGCAGCTTCCCATCCTTCCCTGCAGCCAGAGGCTTCTCCCACAGCAGCAGCACAGTTTTGCTCAGCACAGGCACTGAGGCCCAACAATACAGAGAGAAGGACCCCAGTATATCAGCCATAGCTCCTTCTGGGTATAAAATAAATTACTAAGCCTGTACGTAGACAGCACCTCAAGCACTACTTCCAGAAATCTTTTCTCCTACTAGTACCATTCCAGGTTGATTAGGAGTAGGTGGCAAAAGAGGAGGACTAAAAATACATCCAAATGAGAGAGCTTTTACCAAGCACTAGTTAGTGCAGGACAGCAGCTGAATGCTGGTAATCATCACTAAGAAACTAAAAAAAAAAAAGTCTATAAATCACAACATTCCTATTCTGAAAATCAGAGACTGAGTTTCATCAAAAAAAAGAATTTGAGAGCCAGAAGATTGTCTTGCCAGAAGTGACCTTCTGTGTCACATGTTTCAAAAATGAGAAATTATTCTTTCACACATAATGAATAACAGAGATTTGTCTGAAACACCTTAGAAAGCTATGGTTATCAGAGCAATAGCAGGCACCCACAGACAGTCTACCCCAGCAGATACTTGATAAGGGGCCCCTCATTAAGGTTAAGCTATCTTCTAGTGAAATGGAACTCAGTTGGAGTAGAAAACTATATGCTAACTCCTGATTTTTAACACTGAGCTTAACTTAAAACCAGACTTTGTTAGCAATTAGAAAAATACTTAAACCTTGCTAAATGGGTAGAAGTAAATGCCATGGTTGCTGCAAACTGAATGAATTTTTTTTTTAAAGAGAAAGTCATATCATTAACATGGGATATAAACCTAGGCCCACACATTAAGCAGATATTTTTCTGATTTGTTTCAACACCAGTTAATTTATAGGCAGGTTCTCAACTAAGAATGCATGCAATTCATTCATACAAAATTAATCCTCAAGAAAATTATCCTGCTACTCCTCACCAGCCCCACCACCAGTTTCTATTCAGCTGAAGACTTCTTCACTGGGTGCTTCTGGATAGTAGCTATTTGTCAAAAGCAGAAGGAAGTTCTGCTGATGGGCTGTTTTGTTAACCCATGGGAGACTGTTCCAGACAACATGTACCATCTGGGTTTTACTGGGATCTACTTAAAACTTGTTCACCTCATTCAGATGATTTTATCACAGGATGCATAGCTTGTGTTTTCAGAACTTGTGCTGGCTAAGTTTAACAGATGGCTTGTACATATCCAGCACTACTTCTTCCTTTTAATTCCACTTCTGGCTTCTCTGCCTACACTCTTAAGGAACATATTTAGTATACACTCTTTAGAGGCATTAATTTGAGGATTAAAGAAACAAAAACCACAAAACAAGCATGGTAAAAATAAATCTTCTCATTCACATTCTCCAACCTGGGCATACCACCAAAAACTGTAAACCACTTGCTGCTGAACTCACTATACAAAACAAGTTACAAAGAGAAATGTTACCACTGTCCAGTGTCTACCCACTCAGCTCTTATGCCATGAGAAGCTACCTACTGAAAGGGACCTGCCTACAGATTTGCATGCGTTAAGTCATTTTATTTCATCATTAAGGCACCGAGGCAGCATCACTAGGTCACAAAGTGCTCTGCCACTCAAAAAGAGAACAGACACCAGCTATGCCACTCTCATTGGGCTTCCAAGGATTGAAATAAAATATAAGTTGAGCAGGACAATGTGGAAAGGACACAATGTTGGACCAGGAAAGGAGATAAGGGAAATTATATGAATGTGATACATACAGCTATGTATTGTGGGAGGGAAAGCTTCTGTCCTAAAAAAAGTCTTAAACAAGTGTTTGTTCCTCATGAAAACAAGATGACAACAAATCAAACACAGAGGGCTTTTTCTTTGTCTGTTTTCTGAGCAATAAGCCGCTACAGATTTGGATTATTTCTCCCTTTCTCTACTAAAATCTTTCCTTTTTTGAGAGAAAATGACAGATGGAGAATGGAAATAAATACACAAGAAACAAAAAACCTTCTAAAATATAACTGATAGCATAATTTCTAATTTTTACAATTAACAAACAAGCAACAACAGATTTGTAGGTTCAGATCACAAACCCCACTATGAAGAACAGACACTGAACTCCTGAAGACTTTCACAACACAGAAGCTTCAGTCCCATCACTGAAGTAACTGGCACAACCAGAAAGGGAAGTCCATCAGCCCAAACCCCTTGGGGAAAGGGAAGCAGGAGCTCAGCTGAAGGTCAGTGTAACCAGAGCACAACATCACACATACATAGTTTTAGACAGCTATCATTGAGTGGGTTTGGAACATGGACTTAAGCAGAAGTCAAAGCTGGTTGACTCCACACATAAATTTTTACTGAGCCTATCACCAACACTTAGACATTTTGTTTGTTTTAAAGGCTATTTCAATCTACCTAACCTTTGGTACACATTCTTTATGAACTGTACTACACATTCATTTCTCTTGCTCCACCTCCCAGACTGTTTCTATGGGGTTTGTACTTCTTATATCCCCACAGGAAGAATATTTTACTGACGGTCTAACTAAGCCATACTTCATTTTACAGATAATGATTTAATTAAGAGAAAAATAAAATCTGAAGTATTTAAATATCTGTGATCAAATATTACACGACTGAAAATTCCTAAGTAATCACCAGCTGCAGAATGCAAAACAAAAATATCCTGCTATTTCAGATGGACTGAAGACCATTATTTGTGAATCAAGTACATAAGAGCAGTTCGATGGCTGGATAACATAATTTCTCTGTATTTTGTAGGAATTTCCTAAAATACAAAAGCAGTTGTTAGGAATATTAAACTGCATAATAGATCGAATTAAAAATGTCAGAGGATAAACAGGAGACACTGAGGGAATAATATCTACATTGCATGCTAAATCATTATTGAAGGAAATTATTTCAAACTTCAATTCATTAACCTGTAGACCAGACAAAAAGAAAATAATATTCCCTCTGTCTGGGGATATGATGACTTATTTTCACGACAGAAAAAAAATAAAAACAAACCAAAACAAATTATTAAAGGGCAGAACAGAAAAAACTTGAATGCACAGAAGCTTTAATTCATAACAAGATGTTGCAAGTTTTAAATGTCTCATCTCCTGGAGTCCCAATACATGGAAGTTCTCACCATGCCACAAACTAGACTGAAATGTATTTTTGCTCCAGTAGAATAGGTGAAAAGGCAAAAACTTAAATGCACATTTTCGTCTTTTTGCTTTATCTGTGAAATATTAGAAAAAAATAATAATAATAATAATAAAAAAATAAAATAAAAAAAAAATACCAAGCTCACACAGGCCTTTAGGCTGCCAGCACAGTTCTTCCATTAATGGCTCCTTGGTGGCCCATACAAAGACAATTACAATTCTTGTCTGCTTCCTCAGAGAGGTAAAAAGATACACCAAAAGATTCACAAACACATCTGATGATCTACCACACTTTAAAAAGTAACTTAAGACGTTCCCTTCTAATTTCAGTGTTTTTCTTCCATGCCCAGGTAGGTTAGTAGGATTAGAAAATCTTGTATGTTTACTGAATTGGTAGTTCTAAAGGACGTTATCCTGGATCGCCTGTGGTGAAGAATGGCAAACTACTTCCATTGAAAATTCATTCAAATTAAGAGAAAAAAAAAATCATTTCCTTTGACCACATCTACTATCAGCAGTACTACTTCAGTTCAAATTTCATTTCTTCAGGTACTGCATATGAAGTTATACTTAATATGAAAAGCACAGGAAAAAAGCTTTTATAACAAGTTTGAGGCTTTTTGATCAAATCCCGGGATGTTCTAAGCAGGGTTCACCTGGAAAAAGGCAAACTGTTCAGATTTGGGAGAGAAAATGATTCTGTTCCATTATTTGTATTGGCTCCAGATGTACTCGCAACAGACTCAGCCTCTTTCTTGATGGAGAGCCAAACAAAGGTTACTTGTTTGGATATTTTGCAATAGTACAATGTGACTCAGAAAAGGAATTACCAAGTTCACCTTCAGCTCAGCCAGTGAAGCACTGCCACAGGAAAAATCACTTGGAAGCTCACATGGCTAGTGGCATCAGCACAAGACAATAATTGCAGTGAAGGAAACAATACATCTGTGATATAAGATGTGATTGCAGTGTGAAGTAAAGATACTTAAGCTACAAAAAGTATCAGAGGCAGCTTTGCCAAGGCACAGTAAACTTGCCTATGAGTCTCCCTGGCTTTGACATTTGTGCACCACAGTGTATAAGTACGTGCGAGATGAAACAAGAAAAAGTACTCCCCATAAACGAGCACTCGAAGTAATTGTAAAACCACAGAGTTAACAGTCAGTTCTCTATATTCCAAGTGCTTACTGTCTCCTTCCTTCTGAAGGAAAAAGTTCACCACAGTCTATAGAAAAAGCCACCACAACACAGACCGCCTAAGTTCAGGCACCTAAACATGCAACGCTAATTTTAAATAGCTATTTCTTTTTTTAATGATGGTTACCCAGGAACAACCAGAACTGGGTCAACATGACTTGCTGTGTACACACGCATCTCTGTTACAGCTAGTGAAGCTTTTTGATGTTCTGTGCAACGTTATTTATCCAGCCAGAGAGACAACTACCAGGGGCAAAAGTATTCCGTCCTATCCCAGTGTTTTCCCTCCCATGCCCAGACTGGTCATTTCTTAAACAGCTCAGGTATATATTTCACAAATACCAAAGTTAAACTAAGGCGTGAAATAGGGCATTAATCACATGCTGTCTTGCACAGAACACCTATTTACACATACACTGCTAGAAGGTTGGCTTTATGGAAGTGAATAATAATCCAGTTCTTGGACACCCTTCTGAAATTTTCTAGTTTCTCCCACCTGCCCCCGATTCACCATGAAGATGAATTTCCACATTCTGCAGTTTTTGTCGGTAGATGTACGCTTACATTGCTTGACTAACCATTTCTCTTGTTCTTGCCTCCCTCTCTCCATACATTTACAGTACTGGCACAAAACAGTCAACACTTAAACTAACCCTTCACCTGTCTAGTCAATTTTGACAGAGATATGTGGAAAATACACCTCTTCCTCCAGTAAGCAAAGAAGATACAATGCCAAAAGCATAAACTCTTCATAATGAAGATTCTCAGTATCACTCTAACTTAGGACCTATGACTTTAAAACGTAAGTTTAAAATAGACTCTTTCAATAGGCAGTCAAGGATTTATACAAACTCCTTTCTATCAGCCAAAGCTAAGAAACAAAATTTTGTCAGAAAAACAAAACACACACCAAAAATTTGACAAACATGTTCTTATTCTCCCTTCTACCATCCACTCACATGTACTTGAAAAAGGTCCATGATAACCTCTTTCCCTCCTTTTACAGTATGACGCTAAAACTGGAGGCCTCACTCCAGGACAAAATTAGAAAACAAAGACAACTTCTTTCATTACATTAGTTGAGGTGCTACTGAGGACTCCAAAGTTGCTAGTGTTTGTCAAGCCTCAATGCCATGGCATGACACTGGAGAGCTTTAGCCAGTGACCCCAGGTCACCAACACTACTCAAGAGAGAGCCTCACTGAACCATCAAGTAGTTTCCCACTAAGGCTACAACAGTGCAGTCCCTTTGCATGCTATTATTAAATACCACACATAAAGTGGGGTTTTAACATGGGGGCTGGGATACAGAAATTACTGCAGAGGTTTAAACTGCATTGAGTTTAAACCCTACCCATTAGCTTGCCTCCCCAAGGGTCAGTACTGAAAGTACACATTAGAAACAAAATTCCCCCTTCAATAAAGTGAATTAGCCATAACTGAATAAACAAACTGTGTTAATTTTGTCTCCTGTTTCCTTTTGACGTTTGTGTATTTTTCAGAATTCCCTCTGACAAAGTTTTCCTTTATTTTTACTTCACTTCCATACAAAGGCTCTTTCAGCAGCAGTGAATTTGCCACCTCTGACTTCACTTGTGTAACATCGTATTTTTAAGTTATGGTACACGGAAAACAGAACTTCCTCCACACAATTCATTATTTCTTCATATTTTTAATCAGTTCCCAAGTTATTCTTTTTTTTCTTCAGAAAACATTAATTCCAGAAAAAAATAATCTGGTGCACTGCTTCACAATAACAAGACCATACTTCTAGAGATGCTCTAAAGCTAACCCTTTATTTCTGCCTCTGAAACTGCTTCAGAGACCTCAGATACAGAGGTCACTGACAGCAAACTCTCTTAAGGCATTTTTTCCCCAGCTACCCAAGAGCTTTTCTCAGCCACTAACCATACTGTCTCTTCGAACCCCAGCTCTTACAATTTCCTTTTCAAGATGTGGGGACTACAACCATACACAGTAATCGCAGAGAAGCTGCACCATTTTTGCATGAGGCATTGATCCTCAGCTGCCACTGTTTTACATGCAACAATTACGAGCAATTAATACACAGAGGCCAACTTCACATTTTGCAGGATCATTTTCCCCAAGGGAAAAAGCAAAAACTTAAAGCCTTTTGGAGCCAACTGGCCCCTGAGCCACAACTCACCGGCAACAAACTTGAGGCATTTTATTCTCCATCATTCCCATCTTGCATCCTGTTAAATTCCAGCCTCTTGAGCACAGGTACACTATCAGCAGCCTCTCACTAAATGATCCCTGATGCTCAAGACATTATTTGAGGTGATATCTTCCAAACCTTCTCACAAATGACCTCTTCAGTTAAAGATACCTCACCACACATGTAGCAACACTTTAACTGCTGCTGTGTCACCATCTCACCTGTCTTGGAAAGGCTTTTCTACATGCCTCAAGACTCCTTTTTGGGTTTGACTGACCTGCCTACCTGTCTCATGTTAGAGAAGCCATCTCATATTAAGAAGTCCACACTTTTTTTTCTCCCAGTGTAGTCCTCGACTTCCTAAAGTCAAAACCATCAGAATATCAGAGTAGCTACAACTGATCTTCAGTTGTGAGGAAAATACACCACTTAATCCTAGTACTCCTTTCCTCTGTTTTAGTATGATGGAGGGCTATGCTTGCTGCCTTCTGACAGCCAATTTGATTACTGTATATTTCCATATTATTCACCACACAGGGGAACATTTCCCTCAGAAACATCAGGAAGACCAGGTCTGTCTGGACTGATAGCATACTGTGAAGGAGCAAGTCACACCCCATCACAAGTTTCCCCTGAGAACTTTGCTGGGTCACCCCCTTTGCAGGAAAAAAAGATAAATATGTGCAGAAGGAAGCATAGATCTCCACAATAAGTGCAGGAAAAATAACCCAATGTTGAGAGACCCAAAACCTAATTAAACAAAAGAGGAACCTAACGGTTTCAAGAAACCTAGCCTGAGAAAGCTCAGCACCAGCAGTGACCTGCACTACTGCTGGTTAAACACCAGCCATCAGGAACTGAGATTCACACATGCTCACCAGCACTGATCCACCAGCAAACCAGTCACAAGAGATGTAAACTTCATCATGCAGATGCATGGCAGCTGAAAAAAGCCACAGAAAGGCCTTTCACAGGCTATGTTTCTCTCTCTTGTCCTTATTAGCTCTGACAAGTCAAAAATCATAGCAAAAAAAATCTGCAGATGCAAAAATAGAGGTGGGAGGTGTAAATATATGGACTGATAGCTGAGTGTTCACAGAAGAAAAAAAGTCAAATCACCTAGTTTAAGATAAGAGGAAGGAAAAGAAGGGAAGCTTGCTTTCCCATCTAACCTTTATGTTTCCCTATTATCATGCTGCGTGACTTCCTGTTTCTAAGTTTAAGACCCATCTTCTTAAAATACAATTACAGGATCATAATGTGAACTTTATTAAATACTTGTCATTAACTTACCAGTCTGCTGTTTTAATACCAAGCCAGCAATACAGAGGACACTGTCTACCATTAGTTGAGAAACCTTGCTGCTAGATGAACGCTTATTCATCAGACAAACAAATGTCAACTTAAAGAGACTGAAATCCAACAAAGAAACAAGTTTTCCTTTTGAAATACTAAGGCACCAGAAAATAAGCCTGAATTATACATTCTCACTAAATTGTTAGCGGCAAACACCAGGTGTTAGTATTCCAGGCTTAGAGGGTAGAGCAGGACTGAGACCCTCAGAATTTCAGGATGTGCTTGTGCTGCCCAAGATAAAAGGCTACATGCTGGCTTAGAGCTGCATGCCACTAACACCCAGCAGGAAGTTTTGGTTTACTCCACAGTTGTTGTCAGGGCTGCCTGGAAGATATATATACACACACATGCATATGCATCTATATCTATATATATAGCTTCAACATCCTGAGTCTCTGACCTCCATTCCTTTCATATGAGAAAGTTCTTGTGGCTGGTGATGCTGCTTACCTTCCTTGGTTCTGAAAAACACTGCTTCAGACTTACTGCTATAAATGTCTCACGGCATACAGTCAAATGCTTTACAGAGTAGACCTCTATCCAGCAGGCTAGTAAAACATGCTAAAAGTTCACAGTTTGTCTCTTTTTTTATACAATTTATTAATTAAAAAAAATAAATCCTTTGAATTAACTGAACCAAAGAGAAAACAAGGAAGTATAAATTGTAGCATTAGCTTCAAAGTAGTAAATGAATAATTTTCTGCACCAAGAATACAACAGCAGCCACACTGGATCAGACACAAGACCATCTATCCAAGCCTCTGAAAATGGAGGAAGAGCCTAAAGTAAATGGCTAGGCAAAAAAAGAGCACAAAAACACAGCAAGCATATAATACTTCTCCCAAGTATTCTTCCATCTGTGGCTCATTTGTTTCCCTGAATTGAATGCAATTTCCAAATAACTTCTCTCATAATCATCATATTGGAAAACCAGAAATGTTGAACCATTTGCTGTGAGCACTTACATAAAAAGTAATCAAGTCCGACAACTTCTGCACACCCTTACTAAGACTTGTGGATAACAACATGAAAGATTTAGCCTAGACTAAGCAGCTGACTGTTCCAAGATAAGGAGGGGTGTGAATGTGCAGCCTAGAGAAGAGTTCTCCTGAGAATAACCAATTTGCACGTCAGACTTAACTTGGTAAAACAGGTCAGGTGAGCACTTCTGTGATTTATGGAGTGATAACAACACAGAAACATACATTCTAGGCACTTCGGCAAGCAAATTTAATTCTTCCTGAGGGGGGGAAAAAAAAAAAAAAAAACTTTTGACCTATCACCACTACTGCAGATATACTCATCAATCATGAAGTATAACCTTGTAAAAACAAAAATTCTGTGCTACTGGAATAAAGCTTCAGTATATTTGATGTTTACAGTATTACAGCCAACCGCCCAACCCATACCAAACTAAGAAAGAACCAGCCAAACTGAAAGTAAAATATAGGAGACTGCTGTGGAGATAACAGTCTCCGAAAGAATGCTGATAAGCAACAACAAAACATACTAATCATACATTCAACACAGTCATACATTCACATACCAAATATGACATGAACTAAGAAAACTTAAAAGGAACATGTACTCCAGTTAACCCTCTGTAACAGTGTTTTTTACTAGAGTACTGACATAGAATTTGCTACCAAGTATCCCCTCATTTTCTCAGCCAAACCCTTGCTATCTCTTACATTGTGTAAAATACTACTGGGCATACTCAGATATCTTGAGTTGGCACTCAGTATTTAGGTAGCTGCAAAAATTGAATTGTACTTTTGTTGTGTTATTCTGCTGAAGAATTCTTCATCTCTTGGATGATCTTTTCTTCTTTCTGGATTCCCCTATGTATCTATGAATGCAGTTAGAGAAAACAATGTATTGGTGTATGATGTATTTGATGTACCTTGTAACTGCTTCACAAGAATTGAGTAATAAGCAAGGTCAAGTTAATAAACAGACAGAAGAGCTAAATTTTAAACTCCTCCTTTTGACAAAAATTCCAAGCTTACTTGGTACCTACCTGCTAGAGATAAGAAAGCAACACCATAGAATGATAAGAGCCACAGATTAAGGACTGCAGACACACAGTGTCCAAACAAAAGAAAAATAAAAAACAATTCAGGCTTTTGAATTCCATTGTTGACTTAACAGCAACAGATTTGCAGTGTCCACACGGACACTTCCTTCTTCATCAGGATGGGAGAAAGCATATATATATGGGAGCAGCTATTCCTTAGAAGATGAATGGGAGCTGTTATTACACCACAGCCCATGGACCCCAACACTGTTCAGCCTGGTCTTGGCAACTTCCATCATTCTGCAGGACTGCAAAACAACAGGGAGAGGTGCAAGAGGCAGGTCCTCGGAAACACAAGAGATGGGACACTGGGCATCCAAAAACAGAGAAGAATGGAGGAAGATGTCCTATGCCTGCCCTCAGTACAACACAACAACACTTCCCCACTGGCGGCCTGCAAACACGGCTTCAGCAATCCTGCTACAAAAGTCTCAGCAAGGCTCAGGAAGCAGCAGCAGCTTCTGCTGCAGTGCTGCACAAGCAGCAGCAGCCCTGTTGCAGGGTGCAGAGAGATCCCTGCCTGCTAGGGAGGCAATGAGCTCTGACCACTTGCGTTGTCCTGAGATAGGTATCACCTGGGTGCTTACCCCAGCACATCAAGAATCACCTCTAGAGCTTTCCAGATCCCATATATAAAGCTGGAACCTAAATGCTCAACCAACATGGAATAAAATACTGTGCTAAGAATAACAGCATAAAGGGCTCTAAAACCAGAAGACAATGCCTGTGAGGGGTTTTTTTTTCTGTTGTATAGTAGAAATAATATAGGAAAAAAAAGGGCATAATGGAAATTACCAAGGAATAATCTCACTAGATAGTTCTTTTTTAAATAAAGCCTGCTGCTAATCACCCATGTGGGTCTGGCATACTAGAAACAAGCAGAAGTTGCACCCGAGAGACTTCCCCCAGTAAAACACATCAACTCCAAAACTGAAGTAGAATTTTTGAAAAGATATACTGCAAATGACATAGAAAGTTTATTTAGAAGAGGGCTACTGCTAGCAAGCTTTCATCATAATAACAGATTAAGAAATGCAGGAAGCAAAAGATCTTAAATATCTCCTCTCTCTCCCCCCCAAAAAAAGAAGTGTTTCTGCATCACTTTTTTATGGTTTCATTCTCTCCTTCCTCCTCAATTCCTGCCACAGGAAAAGCCGTTTTTGGTTAAATTGTGTCATGAAGTGACACAGCAAACGAACTTCCCTCCCAAACATCACCCAAAGGAAACTGGAATATTGCACAACGCTATGGCTCCCCAAGTTTTCCTGTTGGCACTAACAAATTTTAACAAAAATGAGCTGAATGTGAAAACAAGAAAAATATTGAACATTGTGTTTGTCCCACAAGCAACTTTACAGGCTAGAATGCTCACAGACCTAATTTTTCAGGGTAGCCCGGCCCTCGACATGACAGAGCAGAGCTTTCTGGCCTCATAACCCAAATCTAGGTATTCATTTGACCAAGACCACCGACCACTTCACCAGACCATGCCCTCCCACCTCTTCCACCCCAGGACTCCAAACCACAGCCCCTGCTCCCTCCTCCATCTGGGAGATGATGCCTGCCGCATCACAGCAGGCCAGGCAACCACTTGTTGCTATCCCAGACAGGAACTGCCTGCAGCCTGTGCTCTCTGCACATTAAATCCTTATGTACAGGCTCTTGGGGCTGCGGTGAAGGACTGAGCCACATCTGAACTGTTCGTGAGTTGCGTGCATTTGGAAGTCTCCAGTCTGACACCAGCTGATATCAATTGGACATCTGAAAGCATGCAGTGAGAAGTGGTAACCTCTCTAACTCCTGCCTAGATTTGCTGTCTACTCGGGCAAAAGAAAGCCAACCAGCTCTCTCTCTTGCACATCCGTGCCATGCAAAGCAGGTCCCAAAATACCAGGTATTAGCTGTTGTAAGACCCCCTTTTGGACGGTCAAAAAACGTGCTTCTTCGCAGATTTCGTCCTACTGCCAAACCATTTGCTTTAAGCGATTTTACAAGTAGTATCGACACCAGGGGCTGAGCACCAGGCGCCCGGAGAGGATGTCCCTTTCCCGCCCCACCCCGATGCCCGCCGGGCCAGAGCGGGATTCCCCCCTCCACCTCCAGCGCTGGGCTTCTCGGAAAGCCGACGCTGTCCGCAATCTTTCCCTTCAGCAGCTCGAGCCAAAACCAAGGAAAAGAACAACACGGGCACAGTGACCAAACCACGGAAGGTGTCGGCGGGCAGCCCCGGCCCGAGACGCTGATGCCCCGCAAAGCGCCGCAAAATCCCGGCCCCGCAGGAGAGGGGCAACCTGTCGCCAAACACCTCGCGAAAAGCTGGGCAGCCCTTTCCACCGGGAAACACCGGGAGCCCGCGGGACCGGGGACACCCCCCCCTACACCCCTCTCCCGCTCCTCCGGGCCGCGCCGGAGAGGATCCGGTCCGGTCCGGTCCGCGCCGTGCCGGGGGTCTGACCTGCCGTGTCCCAGATGGAGATGTTGTAGGGCCCCCACTGCTTGAGGTAGAAGGCTCCGCCGACGGTGCTGACCGTCTCCTGGAAGCGCCTCTCCATGTAGCGGTGCAGCAGGGAGGTTTTGCCCACGTTCATGTCCCCCAGCAGCACCACCTTCCCGTCCGGCTTCTTCATCGCGGACCGAACCAGACCCTCCTCACCCTCTTCTCTCCCGGGTGCCCGCTCCGCCCGGCGCGGCGGAGCCCCGGAAGCGGCGGGACGAAGGCCGCCCCCTCCGCGGAGCAGCGCAAACTTCGGGGGCTCCGCCGGAGCCGCCACGATCCAGCCCCGGCTCCGGCTCCGGCTCCTCCTACCCCCGGGCCCGGCCCCGCTCCNCGGCCCCGCTCCTCCCCCCTGCCCGGCGCCAGGGGGAGGGATCGCGGGGGATGGGGTGCAGGAGGCGGTCGCAGTTCCGCGCCGGAGCTCCTCGAACCCAGCCCGGTCCGAAAGAGGTGGGTGTTGTGTGCCGGCCGTCTTGGGCCGTGTGCCGTGCCAGGGGGCTGCTGGCGGGCAGCGGGGAAGCCGCCTCCCCCGGGCACATCGGGCCGGAGCTCGGCCACGCTGAGCCCCCGGGCGATGTTGATACGTCCCGAGCTGACAAAGTCTTTCCAGCCGGAGATAACCAAAGTTACCAGTTCGGCAGCTGTCCTGGAGACCCAGCGGAAAGCCTGTTTCTCGCGGCCCCCCCCCCGTAACCGGAGTGTAAAACATGCGGCAGAAAATTGCTCAGGATCAGTCACATGAACCTTGGTTGGTTTTGGTTGGAATGAACCCCAACGGGACTTCCAAGCCGCCTGCATAAAGAGAGCCATCTCCCTCTAGACCAGGCTGCTCCAGGTCCCATCTAACCTAGCTTAGAACATTTCTAAGGATAGGCAGCCACAATTCCCCTGGGCCTCCCGTGGAGCTATGCCATTTGCCAGGCAAACACGTCTGCTGTGGTGAGAGGTAGGCTGGTTTTTTTGTAGCAATCAGGGATTATTTTCCAAGTTGCACATCAACCCACTTTGTCACAGTCAGTTGCCCAGCTGCTTGAATTCAGTTTAATTCCAGTTCAGCTGGCAGAATTGCAGTCATTTAAATTACCTGGAGATCTACCCTATCACTTGTGCACCAATCCTCTTCAAGCCAACCAAAGCCAGAAAAATATTTTAATAGGACATAAACACATTATGGATTTAGCTCAAGGAAAGTGATAATGTGCAGACCAACTGCAGGGAAAACAAATTTATTTTTAAGAGAATTTACTGGTCATTAGTTTCCTCTCCATTCTCACACAAAATCATTCAGATAGCAGCACTTTTCATAAGAAATGAACACACATCCACACGTCATGTTGAAACAGTTGGAATTTCTTCAGCCAGACTCTGTTACACATTTGTGAGCTGCTTTGATTTTTGCTTACCTGCTAAAGTGCAATAGCTTTGTAGCAGGTTTTTATTTTTTAGCCATGCCCATTTAGTTTTGCTTATTCTGCTTTAACTGCCCAGATTTGTGGCACTGCAGCTGTACCTAGTGATACGTAACCCATTAGACATTGAAGTGCTGGTGATACCCAAAGATGTTAACTTTTTGAAAGAAAAAAAAAAAATCTTACAGTGGAATCCAAAATAACAATAAGGGATGTGACTCAGTGCTATGTGAAACACTATGTGAGGTGGGGTAGTTTCACTTTCCTTACTGTGTGTCAGTATTTTAATCATAGAATCTTTCAGGTTGGAAAAGACCTTTGGGATCTTCAAGTCCAACCATCATCCCTACTCTACAAAGTTCTCCCCTAAACCATATCCCCAAACACCACATCTAAACAACACTTAAACTCATCCAGATTTGGTGACTCAGCCACGTCTGACCACTCTTTCTGTGAGTGGTCTCACAGAACAAGAGAGTAGTCTCACTCTGTTTTTGCTGTGGTGTGCACAGCCTTCACCTCTGATTCCTGTTTCCTGTCTCCTAATCCCAGAGTTGTGAAAAAAAACCTCATTGAATCAAAGTCCTTCTCTGAGGCAGGGCAAAGCAAGTAGGTTTCTTCTGTATGCCTGATATCAAAGCATAAAAAGAACAGGCAGTCTCTTTGCATGGATACCATTTGCAAATTCCCATGGGCATGGTAAGTTACATCCTTTTGAAGTGGAAGGCACTGTTTCAGAAAGAGAAACAAGAGTGTTGTATCAAAAAGTTTAGACTATGGAGATCTGAGCTGGTAAAGGGACCCTCAGTGTATGTACTCTCACCTTATGCACTTCTTACTGTCTTTAATACATATATTTTACTGCATAATAAAAATGCACTAAATCCTGCATTTTTACTGTGCAAGATTTAACTCTGTGATTATCCATACCTAAAAGCTTATGTGATTGATTTCCAGCAATGCTTCTGCTACCAAATCGTAGCAGTTAAAAAAGCATTAAAAAAAAAAGTTTTAAAGCATTTAAAACAATTATTTCTGTATTTTACCAAGATTCTGCTGTACTTTAGTTACTTTCATGTTTTACCACACTCTTTTCAGTGTTCCAAACAGGTATCAATAGTTTCTAATAGTGGTACAGACAAGTTAGGACAAAACCCAGTTTCAATAACAGTGAAAATGCAACTGGGGTTTTAGTTTTTCTTAATTGACATGCACTATGAAAAGAGAATACTTCTTCCATCACAGATGTTCTCCTTGATTGAAACATACCCACATTTTCAAGGATGTGTGTTTCCACCTAGCAGCAATATGACTAGACAAGGGACTCTCCTGAAAGTGTCACCAGCCAGCTGTCACTGACAAGCAATGTGTTACTTTTGTATGTTAACTTTAGCTTAGGGTCCTGGCTTGGGCCAGGATAAAGGTAATTTTCTGTCTTGTACTTTTGCTTTCAGCTAAGTTTCTTGTAAGTAGTTGCACTTGCTGAAATTAACAGAAATTTCTCAGACAGTGTCTGCTTCTGGGACTGATAACACTGGATGTTTATAGTTACTGCCAGAGACTGGTGTGCAAAGCCAAGGACACTGCTACTTCTGAGGAAAACATTTTACCCTGCAGAAGGAGTAAAGAGGTCCCACCTGAACCCCTCCTCTGGGGAGGCCCGAGACAAGATAGATGCCAGAACTGACCAAACAGAGTATTCCATCCCATACACGTCATACTCAGTATAAATCTGAGGGATCACGAGGGTCAACATCCTTTCCTGCCCTTTCCCCTTTTGGGTCTTTGAAGTCACCTCCCTTCGGTTTAATTGCCGGGCCAGTGTTAAACCGTGACACTTAGCTAAGTGAGATGACAAATCCTTCGGGTCCAATACTTATTTGGACACAGTGCCACAGCTCACAGCTCTGACACAACCAGGGATGTGTGTTATTCCACTGCTATGTACCTTCCATTCACCACTTACCAAAGGATCATCTCTGTTTCATAGTGATCAACCCCCCGTGACCAGATCCAATAAGATGGGAGAGTACTGTGTGTTATTTCAGATCCTCAGGAGAGTTTAGGAAAATGGTGTCATGGACAGGTTCCAGTTACAGAGAAGGGCTCCTGAGGTAAGCCCTTCAGTACCCGAGGTTGTGAACTCCTCAGCAGCCTGGGCTTCCCCTGACCTCAAGAGAACAAATTTGCTAGACACAGCACAGTGTGTCTGGTTATTACCACCAGGGTTTCCTTGTATGAATGCGCTCCAATCCACAGCATACAATTTAAGTTGCCTGTTGTTCAAGTCAAATGGTTCATGATAGTCTGTAATGCAATATAGATAATAACAGAGCATATGAAAAAATATTTGGGAAAACACAAAGAGCCTGTAATTTGCTCTCTAGCCCTCAGATTCACAGGCCTATTGCAAGATAATTTCCCCAAATCACTGAGTGGTGTGTAGCAGGAAGTCTCCACCATTGTAAGCATGGGCATGAAAAATATCAAAAGTTGCTTGGTGGGAAGGAATATGGAACACTTCACTTGGCAGTGCAGGCTGCACGGAGTGTCTAGGGTTCATTTGTTTTTCATTTTAGAGCATCTGAGGACACCATGTAATTATAGTGCAGTTGTTCATTAGCCTTCCTGACAGTGTGGCAACGTGGTCACCATGTTCTCCAGATGTTCTGGAATTCAAACACTTGGGCTAGCTTACAAAAGTGGACAATGCATTAGTTTCCTACCAATTTCTGTGCTACAGTAAAACCCTCTCAAGAACAGGAATGTCAGCCTTGAACACAGCCAAAAATCTGAGCCAATAATGGCTGTACTGGTGTAAGAGTAACTCAGCCTTTCTAGTCTTCCACAGTATGAAAGCTGTCTAATTTTGCAGGAGAAAATTAGAGCCTGTTTATGTTTCCTTGCCAGCCATCCCTAGCTATTTGTATCCATTGTCCTGCCTATGGGCCCCAGTTGGTTTCCAGGCTAAGATTATTTTGTAAGTTCACATGGGGTGAAAGGTTTGTGATGGAACAGGGTTGATTTTTGCTGCGTTTATCTTCTTTTGAAGACATATTGATCAAGTGGTTGAAGGTACCTGTCATGCCAGCTACTGACTGTTGCTCCCAACATGTCACAGGTTTGTTATGGCCTTGGTGTTCAGCATCCCAGTCTGCCTCTCCTCATCCTTCTCTGGTAATGTCTCTGTCCTCTGGGATGTTGAACCTCCATGACCAGATGAGCGCATCTCACAGGGGACCTTGACAGGATTGTCAGTAATAATAAAGGAGGTACAAACTGCTGAAAGAAACATGCTGCCTTATAAATATGGACAAATCTATAAAATAGAGGCATGTGCCTGAGTTATCTAGTGAATCCTAGCCAAGGCCTTAGGAACAAAAGAGAAGGGCAATAAAGGAGGCTTATTCCTTGTCCTCAAAATGTGCTGGCACTCCAGTCTTTTAGTTGTTGCATCTCTATGCAAGGCATGAGGTCACTGCTATGAACAGGTAGCATTTTGTGAAGCAAGGCAATTTCTGGTTTTGTTTCTGCTTATTGCCTTCCTTTATGACTTCTTTCTTCTAGATGAGCAAATAAGCATGCATGCTTATTAAAGAGAAATATTTGCACTCATCATCTTCCAGACAGCCTTAACTACAGCTCACTCTCGAGGTCCTTTCTTTCAGGCTACAAAGCTACAAAACCTCAAAGAGTTATTCATCACTTTGCTATTGCTTTGTCTACATATTTATCCTTGTATAGACTAGGTTCTTCCCCGTCACCCCACCCATTAGTTCACAACCGAGGTGCCCAAATCAAGGTAAATTGCCCTTCACTCCAAATTCAGAGTTCGTCCACTTTGTGACTGGTTGCAGTTCCACCCATTTCTCCCCCTCCTTTCTCCTCCCCTTTCCTTGTTGTGGCACTTAGCTTCTGCTTGACCCTTCCCCAACCCAACTGAACTTGATGAGCTGATGAAAAACTGGTGCAACAGTGACAGGGTTTTCTGCTGGTTTTGTGATCAGCACAGAGCAGGCTGTTGAGGCAGCCCATGGTTGGGGCCACTGAGCTTTGGTTCCCTGGGGCTTCAGTGATGTTCATGAGCCTTGGCTTCCCCTTGGCAGGTGTCTCTGCTCCACCCCCACTCGAAGCCTTGCAGCTCTTGGAACACTTCAGTTGTAGGACTGTTTTCTTTCCCCAGGATGGAACAAGCATATTGCTGTATTACTTCTGCCTGGTACGTGTCTGAATCACAGCACACTGAAAATGAGATAGGCAAATCAGCCAGCTTGAGCCATCGCAGCAGTAGTGGATCAAGGGTTGGACTTGATGATCTCTAAGTTCCCTTCCAACCCAGCCAATTCTATGATTCTATGATCCTTCTCACAGAAAAGCCTGACCTGGATGATTAGAATTTGCCTGTGTGACAGGTAAGTGAGAAGAAGTTCTTAGATAGAAACCATGATGTAACTTGAGCTGTAGATCTTCCCTGATGAATAGATGCTAGAGATGCAAATGACAATATGAGCTCAAGAGGTCTTCTGTAGGAGGTTAGTTTAGCTTCCACTGCTCAACTGAGAGTCAGGGTCTTAAATCAGCTTTCTTCAGAGAGCAACCTGAGCTTGTGAGCAGCCAGCAGTGTGCAGAGGGAGCAGCCCTCCTGGGTCCATGCCACCAGCCAGCTAAACTCTCTCCTTACTAGTACCTCTTCTTCATCAAAATCATCTGAGACCTACAGTATTTTGTACCTATCTATCTAGACTAATATATTTTAGCATAGGAAAGAATCAGTGCTCTAGTTTACCTATGAAAGAAAAAGCTTTTTTCCTTAATTTCAGGAGGCCTAATGTAGACATACCAAATGACATGGAAATACAGGACTGTGGACTTGATCAGAAAATAAGTGATTGTGATTCAAAGTGATCACAATGCAAAGAATTCTGGTAAGTGCACAAGATGTGACTTTTGCATACATTTCTTTTTTCTAACTGCAGCATTTTAAGGTCTAATCTGACTCCCTCAACACATGAGAACTCAAGGCCCTCCTACTATTCTATCATGTTTCTGGAGCCCTGAGTGTGGCTGTGTACAGAGGTCTAAATGCCTACAAGAAGTTACAGAACTATGGCCTATAAAGAAAGCTGTATTAGGTTTTCACTCTTTAAAGCATCATGAAAATGATGGAATAAGTTAGCTGTTAGCAAGACAGAATTTGCTTTAGTTCTTTTAAACTCATCAAGAATCTTGCTCATGGTAAATAGGTCCATGCATGTGTGGAAAATCCTACGGACTGCAGCAGCCCAGGCTTGGGAACCTGAGTGCAGGTTTAGCAGAATCAGTGGCACAATCCTAGTGACTAATAATGACATAGAAGCCAAAACACATGCAACTTGTGACCTTTAAATGTGAAGTTATTTTCATAACACGTCTTCATGACAGTTGGAAGAACTATATTTTTATTTGCAAGTTCAATACTGTCATCATGGGAATCATTAAAAAAAGGTGACATATACAGAAGGATGACCTCTATTTGCTGTAGAGCCCACCTCCTCACTATTGACATTCATACATATCAAGTATCTTCTGCATTTTATAGCCTAATTCAAGTAATTTCTCTAGGCTGTGAGCCATAGTTATTCCCTATGAAGAAATTCACGTGTTGCTGAGCTTGTCAGCATTGTTCCTGGTCAGGCACCTTGTTCCTGGTCAGGCCGTTGAAGAGTTTCACCAACAACTTTGCCTAAGGGCAAAGTAACATCCACCCAGGAGTGACACTTTGTTCTGCCTCTAGCTGTGTTACTACACTTTTATTTCACCTCTTGTCTGGACAAGCTATTGTGATCCCTTTCTTTCCTTCCCCTTTGAAATCCCTCCCAACCATACTGGCGGTATGCAGAGAAAAGTGGGACTTCTCCTGTGGGCACTTGTTAGAGGTGAAAAGAATTTGATTGAATTTGGCAGTGAAGAACAGCTGTCCTCTTTTTATCTCCTTACAGAAAGACAACATTGTCACCTACAAAGTGTAAGCTGATGACGGTGAACTGAAATTTATCACAATGATTTGTCCTAAAAGCAGGGAACCCCGTCACAGGCTCTTGCTTCATCTGCCCACTACATCTAGCCCTTGGACAAGGGATGCACCAGCTTTTGGTGGATAACAGAAGTTGTTAGAAAGTAAATATTAACCTAATTAGGAGCCTGTAGACAGTCATGATTTACATACATATGTGAAGATGGGACTTGGAGATTAAAAGAGGAAAGGGTGATCAAAATGGAATTCAGAGTGTGCAAATATAATTGATACCAGCATGTTTGAGTTTTTGGTTTGGTTTTTTTTGAGAATAACACTGGATTTTTTTTTTTCCCTTAAAGTTTGTGGTCTCCAAGTTAGAAACCTACTGTATAAAATTTTCAATCCCTCTTCTAGTTCTAGTTTAGAAACAGAAAAAAATGTTTGCTATGATGGTTTTGTTAGTAATAGTTACTTCTGCAACAGAAAATATTTCCTTCCTAGAATAGGAGGACTTCCTTGCTGCTTTCCAACTAGTATCAAGAGACAAAAAAATACAGAGTATTTCAGATTTGCATTGATATATAGTTAGTAGAACTTTCACTGTATTAGACTTCCTACCTAGGTACTAAAGCCTATTAAAACCACCCAAAAGCTTATTAAAATAGTTTCAATCACAACAGGACAAACATTGCCATACCCTAATATCCTATAGAGCACTTAAATAAAGATGCTGCATTCAGAATTTCCTGTTCTTCTGTGTCTTTCACTATATCTTTATTATTAAAATGAATCATCCCCCAATGCATCCCTTTATACCACAGTGTTTCTGGGAATTAACTTCTGTATCATAATTCTTTTAAGAGCATTTTCAGTGCCACTATTTAGGAATTTGCTGTTGATCTTAGGAAGCTGTTTTGCTTTTGCCTTTTCTATTTCAATAACGAAGTTTTTAACCACTACTTACCTTGGGTACTCCTCCAGAAATCATATTGAGATCTGTGGAACTGTTCATTGCCCAAGGTATAAAGAAGCATGATAGGATTTGACCCCTAGTCACCTCAAAAAATATTCTCCCAGCTAATTATATAGACATAATCCTTCTCCTAATTCAAGAGCAAAAACACTTTTAAATTGCCTCTGACGAAGTTTCTACTGTTAGCAGCTCAACCAGAAACTTTTTTCTCCTGCTATAATACAATTATCTTCTATGTAGTTCTGATATGGGAAAAATTGATGCAAATGATGTTTGCTGTAGCAGTATATGTTTCGGAACATTGTTTCTGAGTTTCTAGGAATTGCATGTACTCTTCCAGCTGTAGATGCTGCTGTGTTTCTTGGGAGCCTGGGAAGTTACCTGGAAATGAAACCAATTGCTGGTGATCCCCTTTATAAGTAAGCAAGTTGCTGAAGTAATTGCTTCAGCAAACAATTGAAGTAATTGAACTGAAACCAGAAGTGGCTTCAATTCTGATAATATTGTTTGAAAATTTGCTTGCTTGCTTTTTTCCATTTGAAATGCCAAGTGGGGGGTAAACATAACTGCAGATTGCCTTTCTTTGTAGCTGTCAATAATAACCAGCATTGTCATGATGTTTTCATCTTCAGAGCACTGCAGAAATGTAGTGCTGTGTTCTGTGCTGATTTACACATACATGAACCTCACTGAAGCATGGCTTATGGGAGCAGATCAGCTTGGTATTTGGCCTGACACATCACTGATCGATTCCAGCATCTTTGAGTATAAGGTATCCCAATCTACTTCACACCCAGAGCAAGAAACTCTTAAATCAGAGAGAAAATGTGGGACCATAAAGGTTGGAAGAAGGAAAATGCTCAAGGAAAAAGTTTCTCTCTTTTACGAGGTATTATTTTTTTCATGTAACATGAATTATATTTATCTATTTAACACTGAGAAAACAGCTTCTGTGAGACAGAGAAAGTTGGAGAAATTATTAATGCTTGTTGATATTTAATCTGAATCTCTAATTGAAATAGAAGTGCTGGGTGACACTCATTCCAGATATAATATGATATAATCTAATTGACTTCAAATACCTACTTGTGTCAAGGCTGGTCTATTTAAGAAGGAAAAATAATATAGGAAGGAACACTTAGAGTACATATTGGAGATGTTAACGTAAGATATTATTATTCAAGTGAGCTTGTTCCTATTGAATTAAAATAAAGGAGCTTATAATTCTCTAAAGCCCAGATGAGATTACTATAAAAAAAACATAACGAGTTATGTGCTATTACATCAGGAAAAGGAGAAAGGAGAAAATTAATTTACTGTAGACAAATAAAACAGAATGAAAAAATATAATTGAAATTAAAAGGTGAAACAAAGGGGAGTTTGTCCAAAAGAGAAGAGATGGAATAAAAAGTTTAATACAAAAGCTTAATTATAGACTAAGTACATAGAAAATGACAATGGAAGAGTATAAAAAAAATAAATAGGAATATCTACTCTGGTTGGAAGACACTAGTGACTGTAGAAAAGTATTTCCACTCTTAGTGAAATGGCATGCAGAGACCTGATCACACAGTCTGTTGCTGGTCACCTGAGTGCTGAAGTATTTTTTTAGTTCTTAGGAATACCATTAACAGTTAAAAGCATACTTAAGTTAATGCTGTGCTGAGGTTCTTCAGTGAAGAAGGACGAACTTGAATGTAAATTTGGAGGTTTTGAATAGGGTTATAAATTAGTTAACTTCTGGATATGTGGAAAACAGCAACAAAACAAAATAAAAACCAGTTGAGTACAAATGGAGAAATCACAACGAACACTTGTTAGCTATGTTTTTCAGAGTGGGTAAAAAAAACAAACCATCCTTTTCAGTGAGATTTAGGTCAAAGTCTGTGTTTTGATGGATAAGGCACTGGAGTTCACAATGTGCTTATATCCATTACAAGTACATCTTGTGATCCTGGAAGAGAAACAATTTGTAACAAACCCTTGTATGAAGGTACAAGAACTGTAACAATAACATGGAAGAGTTTAGGCAATCCCCAGTATGGAAGTGAGGTTTCTTCTCCAGATTTAACAGACATTCATCTCCTTGCCTCAAATTGACAATACAAGGGATGAAAAACTAGCAGGAAGGTAGCACTAGTGAGAGTAGCCATTACAACTTCGTGGCAGAAGAAGGTTTTGAACCAAAGGAAGTAATTGTGCATGGTTACATTGTAGAACTCCTTGCCTTGTGGAGGTTAAAAGGAGGTTAGACTAATGGCAATCAGAAATCCCTAGGGCTGCTAATTCTCAGACACTTGCAGCATTTACCAGGAAAGAACTCTTGTACCCTTGATCTGCTTTCCACTTGAATCCTCCTCACTTTTGGGAAAGGAATGGCTTTATGAAGCAGCCCTTAAACCACTGAAATTACGTATAAACAGAAATTTGGGGCATCTTGTCTTAAAGCATTAGTCTAAAAGCTCTGGCATTTCAGCAAATGAAAATAACAGCTCATTTTTTCACTTCTGTGGGACACTGAGATTTTGAGGTGCGGTCGGGGCAGGAGGTGTGTGTAGAAAGGGACTGCAAAGGTCTCCCAGGCTCTGGGCTGATTCATCCTCTAGTATAAATTAGACCTACATGAAGGCTAACAATTGCCCAAGGTTTTCTTTTTAAAGCTGAATGACAGGCCATGGGAGCTCTCTTGCTTCTTGATTATCAGCTGAAAGGATCGTAAAACTTATGCTGACATGATCTAGTGGGAGGTGTCCCTGACCATGGCAGAGGGGTTGGAACCACCTGATCTTAAAGGTCCCTTCCAACCCTGAAAATTCTATGATCCATCTGCTTAAAAGGAAAGACGAAATTATGTCATTTGGATTTATCTATACTGGGTATATAAGCAAAGAAATGCAGAGAGTAGCTAGAGATTATAGAATTCAAAAGGTTTTGCAAAAACTGCACAACTTGACAAAAACGTAGAGTGGATGTTGAACCTTAAACTGTTTTAAACTACCTGACAGCAGTGGTAATTTATTGTTCTGGTCTTTGTAATTTCCTCCCATGTGGTCTTCTGCTTCCAAGATATTTTCCTGTTAGCTCTTTCCTTAGGTCTCCCTGGCAAGGCAGGTAGCTGCTTGTTTGGGTAGCCCCATTTGTTTCAAGCTGGATATAAAATTACGGAACCACAAGAGGCTACAGAAATAAGTGTTTCATATTTTCACCCTGCTAAAATAAACATTAACTCTGAGCCCTCAAATATTTTCAGGAGATCTGACCCAGAATTTATCAAGCACTTGAAATAAACTGTTAACTATTAACCAGTAAATGGAGGCTGGTTTGGTCACATTCTGAGATCAGCCGTTGCCAAGGAATGAGATGATTCATGACCTGGACAAACCGAGTTTCCGATTAAAGCAAAAAAAAAAATTGCCTTTTCTAAGATAGAAGTAGATTGGAAGCTAGTGTTTGTGCATATTAATTGCATTAATATCATATAACAAACATAGCAGTAAAAGTAACTGTTAACCAGGGTGTAGGCAGCAGCTTGCAATCCAGCCTCCACTTGTAACACTGTTTATCTGAGTCAACAGAATGGTATTACAGCCTGCTTTTCAGTTCACTTCTTTGCAGAAAACAAAACCGAAAAACTGGTGGTGTGTGAGCTCTTAGGACCTCAGCCCACCTTGGGAAGCATCCTGCCAGAAGCAACTCATTATGAAACTTGTGGAAGTGGAAACTGTTGTTTCCACAGCACGAAGGACCTTTGAACCTTACCATAGGTGCAAAGTAGGTTCTCTGCCAGTAGTTTCATGAATCCTCCTGCTTAAGCTCATCACCAGACTTCATCTGACATGATCCATGGATCCATGGTGTACCTTGTCCTGGAAGTAGCCTGTTGCTTGCTTTCAGTCTGTGAGCCACATTTCTTCTGCATAGTTCCCAGACTGAATAGTTTGGGCATAACCTGTACAGTCAGGGAAGAGGGGTACATTTGAAGGTCCTCTGTAGGAGACCCTGTCAGCTCATGAGTCTGGGTCCAGGGTAAATTGTTTCTCATTTATTAACAATGAGGTTCATCTACTGTGGTGTTACCCCTTCTGGAAAAAACAGTTGAGATTATCTGAATATCTGCTTTGCCTTTTCTGGACATGGGCAAATGAAAGAACTTGAAACAAGAGGGATAACTTGATGGAAGAAAAGGTGAGCAAGTAGAGAGGGTGGATGTCTGGGTTCCCTCTGTGGTCAGTGGAGAGAAATGGGAACGTCATTGCAGCAATGGACCCTACCTCACAAATGTTGTGGGGTGAAAAAACCTGTTTAGATAAGGCATGGTAAGATGTCCACTGTCAGTTAAATGAAATCTGGGAGAGTGACCACATTCATCTCTCTTCTTTAACTGACCTTTTGTCTTTCTTCCTGTTTTACATATCAAACCATGTAATATCCAATACAGAAACTTGAGATGACCCTCCATCATCTTTTTGTCATGAAGAAAGGTAGTATTCATCTCCAGCATGTTTTCCACTTATTAGCTGTATTTTTGATCCCATAAAAATCTCTTAATTGTCACAGGCTGATGCCTAATCAAGCACCTTCACCTTGGGAAAATTTCCCTCTTCAATTACAGTTCTTTAAATATGTTCCTGAGTCAGGGGTGGGAAGTTAATACAGGTTATTTAGACTTTTAACTAGACTGGCTATATGAGATTGTAAAAAATACTGATGAATTGTGGTCCAAGTTTGGTGAACATAGTAGGGTTTTTTTAAATACCTGTTGTCCATTTTTTCCTTTGAGACTCCATGTTTCCTTTTGTAACTTCCAGAGGGTTTTATTTAAAAATGTACAATAGAGTTTTAGCTTGCATATGATACCATAGTTTCATGTCTGAATGTTCAAGATCATCTCCTTGACATCTTTTCCAGTAAGCAAGATAAAGAAAAAAAATCTTTTCCGTTTGACCCAAATTTTTTCAGAGAGAGGAGAGCTGAGTCAATTTATCTTCACCCCTTACTACTGTTAACACAGCAGAAACCTGTGAGTGTGTCATGATAGTCTGAACTATTGGAGGTGTAGTTGTGCTGCAATGTAGGTATACCCTTCTGTAGAGGCATTTCTATTCTGCCTGAGAAAATGAGGATCTTATTGTGTAGCATTAACTTCCTCTCCTTGACTAAGAATATTTTTCATCTCTGCTCACACCTCCCATCCCTCATCGATGCTTTAAAATTCACAGGTTTGTGTCCGAAGTCATGGGGGTTCAGTGTCTGTGCTGCTCATTTCCTCTGTGATGATGTGAATTTACAACCTCCCAACCATAAAATTGTTTGGAATAAATTCCATTTTCTGCATTTTTATGGGATTTATAATGATTATCCTGAGAAAATACCCTCTGGAAGGTATTAGACAGATATTCTTTTGGAAGATATCCTAGAAGAATCTACAACCTAAGTTGGAGCCTAGTCTCATACTACATTATGGGGAATGGGGGGTGTAGGTTTGTATTGTCATTCCTTGAAGCATGAACCACTTCAATCACAAGAGGACCTTGGGGGTGTAACTGTATTGTGGGGCATGAGGGCATCTCTCTTCTGTCAGGTCTGGATGCTTAGAAACTCAAGCCCTGATTTTATGCTTGAAGCACCATACCCGCTGTCCTTTTATTTTTTTTTTCCCCATGCAACAGAGAACTTGGTGATCAGGCAGGAGGGAGGAAGTGTCATCTCAGGCAGATGCAAACTTGGGCAGGTGCCTTTATCTGGACAAATAGGAAACCCAGGACTGCAGGCATACATACAGTATACATGCCCCCAGTTCAAAACTGGAGGTATTACTTCTGAAACAAGCTCTTGTCTTGAAAAAAAAGGTGATTTATCATTTCTCTCAGACCTTTTTTTTTTCCCCAAAAAAATCTCCTCCCTTAAACGTCCAGTATGTCCTATGAATATTTACAAAGTCGGATGAAACACGCTGAATGCCGTATGAATTCTGCGGAGACGAGTGGTCCCAGACAAGTGTGAAGACCAGAAGGTGATAAAAGATAATTTGTGTAGTGTGGAGGGGGTAAGGACTGTCTCCGGGGCCTTGCCAGGGTACCGGTACCGGCAGGTGGCAGCACGGGGCCCAGCAGAGGGGCTCGGCCAGAACCTGACCCGGCTGGGGGGAGGGTCCCATCTTCCTCCTCACAGAATCATTTTTCGGCACGATACCATAGTACCAAAGATAAAGAAGGTTCTGAGCGATTCGGGCTACACTTGTAATCCTGTTGTGGGCCCTCACGATGAGCCTGTTTGTCCCACTGGAGCCCCTGGAAAAGCCCCTGGAAAGCTGAAGAGCTTCTTACCGTGCCTGCAAGTCCATGTGCTTGGGCTGTTAAACTAATGGGAAAATGGATGAGGAGAAGTGAGACAGACCGGTCCAGGTTCAGATCTTTCTCCTGACAAACAGGGGTCTGCTAGCCAGGCATTCAGCCAAGGAAAAGGTGTGTGCCGTGACCCACAGGGAAAGATGGGCAGCCCTATGGGCACAGGGGTGAAAGAACATGTTTCTCATGGACATTAAGTGGCAGTGGAAGTCATAATTAGCAGAAAACCTACTTCTAGTGGTTTAAGTTGCCACTCTATTACGTTCAGGTAGTCTTTTGCCATGCCAAAGTTAACAGTATCTTGTTTGTAGTTTAAAAACTTAAAAGTTAGCAGTATAATGTTAATAAATATGTAAGGGCCAAGTGCCAGGAGGATGGAGTCAAGCTTTTCTCAGAGGTGACTAACAACAGGACAAGTGGCAATGGTTATAAACTGGAGCACAGGTGGTTCTGTATAAATATTAGGAAGATTTTTTTTTCACTGTGAGGGTGACAGAGCACTGGCACAGGCTGCCCAGGGAGGTTGTGGAGTCTCCTTCCCTGGAGACATTCAAAACCCACCTGGACACATTCCTGTGTGACCTACTGTATGTCACCCTGCTCTGGCAGGGGGGGTTGGACTGGATGATCTTTCAAGGTCCCTTCCAACCCCTAACTTTCTGTGATTCTATGATTGTGTGATCTGTGGCAGCACTATCATCACTGAGTGGAGGGTGTCAGCCCCTCATGAACCTGCTGGGTCTCCAGAGGGAGGCCCCCTCTGTGTGCCTTTGCAGAAGTTCCCGACCCATCTCATGGGGAAGGGTGTCAGGGTCAAATTCTGGTAAATACTGACACATGGTTATTGCTGTTTCCCAGCAGCTAATAAATAAATTCGCTCCTAAAAGTCACAGGAAGCCCCCTGGCTCTGAACACCCAGGAGATTGTCTGTCTTAAAGTATTTCCTCACTACTCTTTGCTCTCTTAACTGCTTAACCTGTAAGCCCAAATACAAAGCAGTCAATAAGAAAACAAGAAAGCTTTTCTTCAGTTACAAATTTAACAGTCTTATCTTCCGAAGATGCTGGTGAACCAAGGAACTGAGGATCAGCCTCAGCAGTTGCTTTTTCAACAGCCTTGGTCCTGGAGAGGGAGACCTAGAGCTGCACAGAGTCTGTGTCCGAGGCTCCCACCACTGCAGCTGCTCAGAGGGTCTGACACCAGGGCAGCAGTGACCCTGGCTGCAGGCAGCCTTGGTGCAGTTCAGTGCTGCTCTTGGAGATGCTGAGATGCAAATTTGGGGAGCAGGAGCAGCACATATTTCCTTGAACACATCCCTGCTGTGCTGGTGGAGGACTAAGGTAATCTTAATCCTCCTTCCTCTAATTCAGGGAACAACAGCATCATGAAACTGCAATAATGCTGTGGAGGGTAAGATCCATCATTTATCCTGTTTGGATACAGCTCTGCTACCACCACTCTGAATTTGACTGATACTTATACACAAATTAAATTGAAAGCCTATCACAGCAAGAAATACTTGACAAAGACTAATGAGTCACACAGCAGAGATTACCCAGTTTGTTCACCTGCTGGAAAAACTCTGCTGGTAAGAGCTGTGAAGGTATTCTGGTGGAGGTGGAGAGTCTTTTCCCCTGAGCAGTCACAGCATGAGTCCGAAAATAATTTGTATTGCAGTAACACTGTGCTGAGATGTTGACATGCTTCAGATAGTGCTGTTAATGTTCCCATCACAGGCCGTAGTCTACCTTTGCAGTAATCAAGAATAACTCTGAACATAGGAAAGAAATTGTTTAGGGGCAACTGCTTAACTGAAAGAGACAAAAGAAGACATACTGTTTTTTAGGCCATTGATAAAATGGTCCTTTGATACATTATTTCCAGGAATAACTTGGTACCGTTAGTCAGAAAAGTACCACTAGTCAGAAAAGTACCAGTACATCAGCAATAAAAATGAGCAGCCCAGTGGAAATTACTTCCCATGACCTCTGAATTGGAAGAGGTCTTGGCAGGGTGCAAACAGTCAAACGCTAAAGGATTAGTCACAAACTCAGCCTTCATGCAGTGTCTGGGAGCATCCATCGACCATGGCCATAGCCTGGTGGTTGTCATGACAGCCCAGAGGCTGCTGCTGCCTGGGGATTCACCAGCCAGCGTGAGACCCTTCTTCATATGGATGCCATGGGAAGAGTGATGAGTGCAAGATCTCTTGGGTTTCAAGCTGGATGCCTACAGCCACCTCCTGTGGCTGTGGTTTCAAGCTCCTGATGCCTGCAGCCGCACCTGCTGCAGTGTTCACAGCACTGAAATGAGAAGGGTTTCCTTCTTCAGTTATTTTTTTTCTGCTCTACTTTTAGAGGAAAAGCTTTGCCATGGAGTACCCATCTTAAATGATGAAGAATACTTAAATACTTTATATAAAAAGGCAATAGAAATGTCATTGTATTCAGAAATTGTTTGCATGTGAAGTCAGATGCTGTTAACATCATGCTCACTTTCCTGGAAAACTTACTTGCTTTTTGTTTCTGATGAGCATAGGGACTGGCAGCATCCCTTCAGGACATGAAAACAAATAACTTTCTTTAAAGTGCAGTTTTTATTCCCTGCTTCCACTGTCACAAATGTGCCAGCTTAGCATGTCCCTCTCCTCCCTCCTACACAGGTATGCACCATGCTGAAGCCTGTTTTGAACAAAACCCATGTCAAGTGTCCCTTTGTTGCCTGCTGGATAATTTTCAGGTTGTTTGTTACTACCTGACTGTGCTGGGGCTGCTGTTGAGGATATTTTATTCCTGTGCTTAAGCAGATATTTAAAACTCTGCTGTTCCTCATTAACAGCAGGTGAAGGTCTTGGTGCAGGAGCTCAGTGTGCAGGCTGTGGCTCCCATCCTGGGGCTGTCTGGAAAATGGATGCAGACCTGTGTTGGTCCCTCTTCTCCAGTCTGTCCTTTTTTCCTTGCACCAGTAAAACACTGAAGGGCAGCATGGCTGGTAGAGAGCACAGCTCTGCTGGCTCTGTCTGCTTAACACCAATGAAAAGATCCTTTGTGTGGAGGAAAATCTCTGCTGACTGTCTCCAGACATGCTGCAGCCCTTTGCTAGAGTCTGAGCTGTGTGAAGTGGTCAGAGCAGAACAGAAAATCCCGCTGGAGCAGCATTTGTCTCCTAAAGGCTGCAGATCTGTGTCCCTCTGGACAGGTTCTGCCTCACCCACAGGAATCACAGGGGCCTTCACTTTGCAGGAGCTGCCTGAGGGTGTTTATGTGGCTTTTGGAAGAGGAATTCACCCCTCATTGCTGTACACAGCCTGCAGGAATGAGCAGATATACTTGGTTAGGATGATGGAAATGAAAGTCATCAAGTCAGTTTCCAAATTTTTCATCTCTGTATTCCCTGCTTTCCAATTCATGATGCAATGTCAGTGTATCTATAGTAAAAACATATCTATACATGATGTTTCCTCACCTAGCTCAGAAATTACCTTCTGACTGGATGAAGTACTCTGACATAATGAAAAAAATACAGCCATTTGTATGATAGGAAAAATATATGAGTTAACAGTCTTAGTCTAAATATCCTATTGTCTTAACCCAAATCTGGTCGTGTGCCTTGCATGGCAAAGGTCACAGTAATGGAAGAGCAACTGGGGGAAGGAAACAAGCTGAGGATGTCCCTTCAGGCAAACTGACGTGCTAAGAGCTTTATGTGGTTTGGGGTTTTCTCCCTCCTTTTTGATTAAGCTTGATGATAATATGTGAATACTCAAATATATTCTAGTGGTTGCTCAGAGTGAGCAAGAAGCTCTCCATCCTGCAACAGAGCTTGGAGCAGCTTCTGCCAGCCCAGGGCACAGGAGTAGTACTTACAAAGCCAGTGTTACTCTGGTATCTGCAGCTAGTTAAACACACTTTTCCAAGAGGTGAGCTGCCTTGTTTTCAATTCATCAGAGATGCCTATATGTCAGTGAGAGCTGAATATAAGAACCACTTTTAATTCTGCTTCCTTGGAATCCAGATGACAGCCAAAATCAGAAAATGACAGGGAAAAAAAATTCAGTCTGGCACAGTATAATGTTGTAAACTGTTAAAAATAAAGCAGTAAAGCAACTGGCTGAAATGTTGCCTTACTTTCAAGGAGGCAGTGTCTGACACCATTTGCAGTATTGTAAATGTTAATACAACCCAAGCAGTTCCAATGTACAACAACCCATGTACACCAATGGAAACTATTCACTGAGTCTTCTGAAAGTGATATGACTTTTATGTGAGGCATTTTGAAGCCTGCAGAGTTACACCTATCTGAGAATAAAAGCAGTGCAGAAGTCTGGGTGAAACGAAATTTTGCATGAGGTTTTTTTGAAAAGTGAAAAATAAAAATAAATATCTACTTTTATCCATATTGAAAAGGAATAATTGAACTTTTTCAGCCTACTGGCAGGCTGAGTCTTTTAGCAGTGGTATATATATGAACACAATAATATTCCATTGGTTCACATGTTGTTTACTAACTAAATGCACAAACTCCAATCACAAAAAACAAGTAGCTGGTTTTACTTGGATACCTAAAACAAGATCACTGCATCAAATTGTCTTGTTAGGACCAATGAGGTACTTGATGCCTTCAATTACTAGTTGCTGAGACTCTATTAGAATGCATTTCATCAGACCATGCCTGTAGCTGTCAGGGCAGTATTCTATAAGAGACTCTGGCTAATTGTTAATTTCCAAGTTTCCTCTCTTCTCTATGACCAACTCTGTGTTCAATAAAAGAAAGAAATTACGAGCTTCAAAGAGCAAAAAATTTGGAAACAACAAAGTGCATGTGTGTGTGTATTTTCTCTTACAAGAGAGTCCTGATCCTGGCTAGATGCTGTCTCTTTATACAATTATGAGTGGGCCTATAAAAGAAAAAATGACCCCATGTACAGCATGTACATTAATCAAACTCTGTGCAATCTGAGCTACAGAGCAGTAACAGAGAGCAGCAGCAGGGCAAAACACAGTGTAATTTATACTGATCCAAAGAAACTGTTCCATTCCTGTTCAGCCCAAGCATACATGACAGTTTCTGAAGGCAAAATAAAGTAACAATACTGTAACAAACATATTTAATTTGTTTTTCATTTCTCCTATAGTCACTGATATTTCAAACAGCTTGTTAAACCCCCCAAAGGCACATACATAGTGAGTTTCTGATAGCTGATGTTGCAAACTCGTTCATGCATCTGAACCAAGGTTCCAGAACGTCTTTATTAATTTTCACAGGAGCAGTCCTCTGAAGTCTTTCTTGCTCTGCTGAACACTCATAATTTTTATTCATTCGCTTGGCATTTTAAGCTGAAAGCATTAAAAAAAAAAAAAAAATGTTTTTTGCAAAGTCTTCATTAGCTCATTGTGAATATGCCATCCTGGCCAAAACCTTAGCAGTGACTTTCTGCTTTGTTATTTTATCCTTCACTATTCTATCCCTCAGTTCATGCGTCCAATAAAGAGGATAATGAAGCCCTAATCTTCAACAGTTTATTTGAGAGACTCAGAGGCACCAGAAATAGGCAGAAGACAAATATATTCCATAAATTTTACTTCCATGCATTTCACATGCTTTTTTGGACATGTTAGTGATGCTGAAGGGTGGTTCTGGAGCAGATTACTTGGTTAACCACCTCTCCTCAGCTACAGAAACAATTCTTGTCCAGAAAGCTGTTACGTTTCCAAGTGCAGAATAGCAACAATGTGCAAAAAGAACGGATAAGAAGAACACTCTGTCTTTAACAGGACTCAAATGAGGTTGAAAATGTGTCGAACAGAGCTAGACCCTTTCCTCTCATCCTTGTAAGGAAGGAAATATTTCTACCAGAAGCTGGCCCCCACTGGGATCTCCACTCAATTCAGTGGCAATCTGGAGGCAAAGGACAGGAGAGTGAAGCTGCCTCCACAGGAAAGATTACCAGGCCCTGTGGCTCCTGTCATGTGGCACCTTCATGGGGTCACAAGGCATAGAAAGCAGCAAAAAACAAGCTTTGGGTTGTTTCCACAGTACAGGAGCTCTCCCTCTTTCCCCATCCCTCCAAAAATGTGACTCTCTGTTGCCTGTGTTTCTCTGATCAAACATGCTTCTTTGCCAAACCATTTTAGGAGTGTGTTCTGGAAACCCCCAAGCATTTCTTCCATACTATCTCAGCTTTCCAAGGAATGAGGAGCAGATTTTTTTTTTTCCTGGCTCACTTAATTGCATACAGACACTTCCTAGAAAGTGTAAAAAGAAGCGTCTGTGTCCCCAGCCAACCTCAGAGGGCCACCTGGTCACTGCAACTGTTCACTGGATAAGATCTCCTGCATGGTTCTGCTGAGCTCCTGTTACCACCAGCCCCTATAAAATAACTGGGTGGAGAACACATGTAAAACCCCAGAAAAAGTTTTAAGTCTGGAGCAAGATTTTTACCAATTTTCTTCCCTGGTGTTACCTTATGGGTTGCTTTCCTTTCCTTGTGTGGCAGTACTGCCATACTCTGAGCCTGTGTTTTGCTTGCTGGGGTCAGGCACTGGGGTTTCTATTCCATATGCCACTGGCCAAATGTTCAAGCCAACATACTCATGATGGCATGCTCATGGCTTGTTTTCCAGGATCTTATATGTCAGAGGTATAAAGCATGAGCAACTGTGACCAGCTGCCCTTCCATCCTGCTCCATGGACACCAAAAAATGCAGAACCTGAGACTTAGCAAAGGGATGTGTTCCAGGGATTTGGATGAAGAAACTGAATCCTTCTTCACTTTGTGGGATGCTTGAACAAAGTAGTATTATAGGAATGTTCTGCAGCATAGCTGACTGAAATGAAGTTTGAGGAAAGTAAGTGCTTACCTTCAACTTGGAGTAAATTTTTCAGGTACAGAACATTTTGCTAATTAATTACACATGCATTTATGATAATCAGCTAATTCTCATTTTAACTCTGGCTGATAATAGTACACAAGAAACTTTTATGTGTACTGGTCGCTCAAATTATTCAGATTTAACCTCATTTCAGACTGACATAATTATCCTTTATTTCCTTTCTCTTTGAGCTTTTGAATAACAATAGAACAGCTCCTACAACCCTGTGGTTTTCAAGTTTCTTTTATGCCTGTTTTGTGAAAGTTCAGTCAGTAAACTATTTGCCTGGCTTTCTTTGTCCCTTCTTTTGTTAATTTGCTACAAAAACAGACGCAAAATTAGTCAGAATTTATCCTCATGAAAGCTGATAATTCACTCTTAAATTGCAAGCATCTCAATATATTGTAATTTCCCATGTGTTTGCTAATTACTGTTCTTGGTAATGAGACTAGAGTCAATGGTTGCTGTTTCTTTGGAATTTCTTTAGCATGAGATCAGTGCTAGCAACATTTCAGTTTTTCAGGATAATGCAAAAATAAAATGTCTATAATTTAACTGCTATTGCTAGGGCTACAGTTAGAGTCAGAGTTAGGATTTCATCTCAGCGTGGCATAATAAATGTGAGATGATCACTTGTAGATATTTATTAGCAAGTCAGCTGTTCCATTCTTTATCACTCCTGGAGTAGAGCCATCCAGGCCTGATGGTCACTGTAGATGTCTATCATCTCACATCCTTCTGTCACTTACTCTTATGCCTTCATACTTGGGTTCTACATTTCTTACTTGTGAAGAGGGATGTCTAAGTTCAGTAAACATTGAAATATTGACACTAACCCCCAGTCATCCAGAGCAGTCAGAGCTAGTATCTTTCCGTTCTCTTTAAGGAAAATGGAAGGAAACAGAAATTGTCTCTCTTACCTACCTAGCTTTTCACAGGCACTCATTTTAGGATGACACATATTAACTTTGACGGTACATTTCCCTCGTCACTGATTATAAAAACAGCCTACAATGACAATCTAAGGCTAAATACATTCAAACACCTAAACTAAAGCAAGTAAGTTCTACCTTTGCCTTTTAATCTTCACAGGGGGTACACCTGCCAAGAGGTTTTGGACATGTACGTATGCAAATACATTCCAGTTTCATCACAGCCAGTGGCCTAACCTCAAATCTGATTCTTTCTACAGTCAAAAATGGAGATCAGTGTGTTTGTACTTTCTCTCAAGGCATTTGTGTAGGGCCTTGTCACCTTGTGTAGTGTGTCACCACAAGGCATTTGTGGTGACTGTAGGGCCATCTCACATAGGCCCTACAGTCACCAAAAAAATTCTAGTCCATCTACACATGCCCAGCAGAGTACCAGTGTAACCAACACCTAAGTGTTACAGTTCAGTTTCTTGTAGTCAAAATGCAGAAGTGGATTTGCCACCCTGACCTATGGTTTGTAGTAGCTCAGCCAAAAGAAGCCATTCTGTTCTTCCTGAAAAAAGGCAAGGTGCAGGCAACTGCTGAAATGCTTAAAGCCTCAATCACCACAGCTTTTTGGTTCAGTGCAAGGGAAGCAGAGATCTAAAAAGGCCAGCATTTCTCAGCACAATGCACAAGTTCTGCTTCAAAAGAGAGTGAGATCCAGTGAACATGGCTTGGCAAGGGGTAAAAATGCAGAATCTTAACAAAGAAGAGTAAAAATATACCTTTGAAATCCTAAATAATTATTTCCCTTTTTTCTTAAAATGCAGCAAATCCTCTCAAATCTCAAAAAAATAGGGAAAAAACATTATTTCTATGGCGGTAGTACCTACAGTTTTGGGGCTTTAGCTGTGCTGGACATTGGATCTTTCTCAGTAAGCTCCCCTCAACCTACTCCAGGGAGCTAACTTCAATCCCAGCCATGTGTAAATGCATTTATGAAGCACCATCTGTAGCTATTAAGCATGACTAAAAGATTCAAGTGATGTGCCAGCAAATACAGTTACAGGAATTTTGGATAAGGATACCTTCTTGATGACACATATCCAGCTGCCTGGGAAGGCATGTTCCTCTCCCTGGAGAACTTACATTCTCGGCTTTGGGTCTAAAAGTTCTTAACATAGTGCTTAACTTTGAGGACATCAACATCTTTCCACCTTGGAAATAATTTTTCACGCTACAGGTGATTATGTCTGTGCAGGTTCTGTCCTGAGAAAGTGCCTAAGGTGAAATGGAAAGAGGCAATGAAATGCATTTCCTCTTATGCTGGGGGGAAATAAATTTCCCATCTCCCCATGTGTCCCTCTAGCATAAAGGATGCTTTTAGCAAACTGCACATGCACATTCACAACAGCATGGAACAACGTGTGTGTGTTGAGTGTTGGAAAGAAAGCACTTTCAGAATTAGAAGGCCACCATCTGTATATGCACACATTCAGTACTTGCAAACCATCTTGTGGTATTCTTCTGAAACCTCCCAGCAGCATGGGAAGCATTTTGAGTGCAGGTTATAGCCCCAGAAAGGTTTCTCCTCACTGGAAGCTCATTCAGCTACAGTCAGGGATTCAGAAGCTCTTTAAATTTTTTATTGCAAGTGGATCCAACACTGCTGTTTTTAATTAATCTCTCAGGAACGGTTACTAGTCACAAGCTTTACCTGTTTCCTTCTTAAAAAAATGAGAATTTACAGTTAACTGCTGCAGGGCCAGAGACTTGTCACCACTACATAGATTCTTTAGCAGCCCCTTGCCCCTAGCTGTGAGCTTGTAAGCATTTGGGTGTTCCACTTTTTCACTTCTGCCACCTGTGACAAGGGAGACAAAGAGTCACACAGACTTGCAGGCACTCCAAAAATAATTCATTTTTGGTTTAACTGAAGGATATTGGAAGAACTGTGGAAAAGCTAAAAATCAAGTGCTATCCTTCCAATTCAATCTTTTATTTTCAGATGGTTTGGCACCCATTCAAGGATGGTAAAGAAGGGAGAAGGATATGCTCTATGATGAATAAAGACACTAAATCAGTTCACAAGCACAAAAACTGGACGATTTTCAAAAAAGTCAGGTGCACAGTGAGTGGAAGCTGTTTCAAGTCTCATGCTTATAGAGCAGCCAGCAGATGTTGTACATCCATGTCTGAGCAACCAGCTGTCTTCTCATCACTACTAAGTATTCCACTGACAATAAAGGGACAGACAGAAATCAGTCTGAGAGCTCAAAAACCTAAGCAGCTTTTCTGAAGTTTGTTGTGTCTATGAATTATTGTGCATGGTTCTTTTTATCTCAGAGGTATTAATGAACATTTTAAAAATTAGAAGAATCATGAGAAGAGCAGCCACAGACACATAAAAGAGCTCAATAATAACATATAAATATACTCAAGTAATAAATGTGGAAAATAAATATGAATACAGCACAATAAAATTGCAATAGATTAGCATAAAAATACGGAAAAGAGACAGAAGTGGTTGACAAAGGCCTTTGTATACAGTCCAATTATCATCTTCCCCTTCCTGTATTTTGTGACCTGCTTTTTGTAAAGTAGTTTCAGATTTGCAAACCCTACCTGAGAACTCAGAAAATCACACCCTTCTACAAAACAAATAGGGAGATCCAACCCAAACCATTCTATGATTCTATGATTATTTTGTCTGATGGATCATAGATCAAAGAGCACCAGGATCCAGACACCACTCTGACTCCACCTTGGCTGCATACTAGGGGGAAAGAGAGATGTGTGTGCTCTTTACCTTCCCTGAGGCTCTTTTCCACCTGAGGAAGATCTAGGTACATGGGAAAGGAGGAGACAGGTCCTCCGGTGTGGGCAATCAATGATTACTAAAACAGGATTTACCTTTGAGTGCACCTGAACTACAGTTTTGATATAAGTGTCAAGGAAAAAAATAGAAAATCTACTTTAAAGGACTTACAATATCTTTGAAAATGTAGGTGCATACTTATTTTTAAGGAACAAAATTAACAGCTCTCTTGATTCATTTATCCAGAACTGATTCAGTAGATTGACTTTTAGATTAATATGCTAACTTTTAAGTGACAAGAATTTGGTGAAAATAATTTCACTGTAAGTGAATTTTGGTTCAAAACTTCTTATATTTTATAATGAGGGGAAAAGGCTGAGATGAGGTGAATGGCTCTGAAGGCAGAAATGTTCCACGGGTAATGGGCTGTAGAACAAAAAAGGTCCTGAGTGGCTGGAAGAAAAGCTCAAAAAATTTGAGACACTTCTATAGCCCGCAAATACTCTTATGTAGACTGTGTGTGAATTGCATTTATTTGGATGCCAATATCTTAGTAGTTTTTCTGTCATAATTTTTCTCTATCCAACTAAGAACAACTAAGACATTTGTAACTGTAATGCAGCTAAATTTCTGGTGCTGAGTCCCAGATCCCTCACCCATCCATCTATCTTGATAACAAAAACATGGCATGGAACTCATACTCTACTTTTGGTCACTAGGTGTATCAAGAGAAAATAATGTACATACCGTTACCTTTCAGTGCAAAGTTCCAAAATATTTGCCAGTGCAAATGCCTAATCCTACTTGCAAGACTTCTCCTTTGTAATCACCTTATCTCACACTCCTTGAAATCACCTATGGAGCCCTGGAGATGCGCAGAGCAAGGGCACGAAACTTTATCTTTAGAAGGTTCCTCTCTTCCCACAGTCAGCATCTTCAGGACTTGCTGACCTAAAGCTGCACCCTTAACACCATGTGTAATAGCTTCTGCCCTCCATTCTTTCAACTCCTCTACATCAGTTTGTCTTTGAACTCCACACTTATGCTCTGCTCTTCTGTCTCCCTCATCAGATGTATCCTTGTCTTCTTTCAAGAACTTTCTTAGCATGTTTGCTCCATTTTCATCCCTCATTCTCTATAAAGATGCTAATTCCAGCCACCAGCTGCCCATCTGTTGCATTTCGATTTCTTTTTCTGCTTCCTCCCTTGCAGCCATCACATATGGAAGAAGACTGCCATAAACATTTATACAGTGAATGCATTGTGCTTTTCAAAGCTTTCCAGCAAAAATCTTGAAACTCTTACACAGTCTGTGTGCTGGAAGTACTGTCACCCCCGTTCTACCAATAATGATTTCTTGATTCTCTGCATTTTTCTGTCTGCTTGTTCATATCCACCTGACTGTTGTTGTGTATACTTGCATTGTAAAGTTTGCTGGAACCCTGTCCTTTTTTCACAAGCTTCACACAATTCCCAGAGCAATGGGATCTTGACCAGTGAGGAGGGCTTTTAAGTGTGACAGGAATTACAGACAAGGATTCTGACAAAAAATAGCAGTTCTCTGATATTGCAGTACCTGTATCTGACAAGCTTTCTGGTGTGTGAGTAGACAGGAAGGATCACATCCTCAGTAGGCAAAAATCACCTTCAAGATATAAGCATAGTTTGGATGCAAGGAACTCGAAGACAGGTTTCAATGTGAAGGTGATGTCTGGGTTATAAATCTGATTGACAATCAGAAGAATTGTGCCATCAATAATGATTACTAAGGGCAAAGGTGGGAGGACAGAAGAACACAGTGGCACATATGGGTTACTAGAGAGGAATCACTTCTCTTTCAAGCTCTCTTGCTTAAAAGTGTGAAAAGGAAGGAGAAGATTCAAAGCATTGCAACTTGCCAGGTTGCCCAGTCTTGGCATAAACATCAATCACTTTGCCCATCTGGGGAATGTAAAAGGCTCAGAAGCCCAAACCCAGAAAATTAATCTCCTGGAAGGACCTAATAATTACTAATTGAAAGGTGCACTGTTAAGTACGATCCTATGGTCTCTAAAATCCAGCAGTGACAGCTACTGGGTTTTTTCCTGGAGAAACTTCTGTGGCACACTGCCAAAGGACAGTGAAAGTCTTTCAGAGGCAGATTTTTGCCCAGAGCAGATGGAGGTAACAGCCTGTAGTTGCAAACAGAAGCCCAACAACAGCAAGAAATTACACAACTGTGTAGAAACAGTGGCACAGACAAAGCTGGTAATGTTTTAAGGCAGATGCATCCCAGCAATATCTTGTGAAGGGAATATGCAGTGAGCAGAGAAGGACCAAGAACCTTCTCATGAAGTGCAAGTCAATTATCTATGGATATATCCTCCTGTGTGAGCTGGTGGTATCTGTTCTTAATATCCACACTTAAGGACTCATGTGTACACGTATCTTATGTTGAACTGCATGAACATTCTATATTTCCAGAAATGTTCTGTGCTCAACTTATGTTCTACTGTGAAAATCCATTAGTAGTTAAATTCCTGTAATCCTTGCGCAATATAGCAAAAAGATTTGTAACCTTCATCGTGAGCTCTGCAGAGAAAGATAAAAATAAGCTCTGATGTCTTTTGTGGGTCTGTTTGGGATTTTTTTTTTACCTTTTAGGCTGAGTAAGATAAAAGAGAGATACATGAGGAAAGTGTCCTTTCTCTTACAAAGGAGCGAGCAATAAATATTAGCGCTGGAGCTATAAGATTTATTTTAGCCTTCCCTGTCTGTTCCATACATATAAAACCCCAGGGTTGTCATACGACAACTTTCCAACTAACAGTGTATCCTGCAGACATTATCTAGCCACTCCTCCCAAAGAGACCTGAGTCCTACAGCTCCTGTCCATAGCTCCGTGGCCAAGCCCATGCCCATGTTAGTAATCCTGGCAGAGAGACTCAGAACAGATGAAGCTCTTGGGCTTCCCAGGAGCAGCTGGTGTCCATGTCCTTCTTGTGTCTACCATATGAAAAGCGTGAGTATATGAGCAGTTTGGGGGACATTCAAGGATGCTTGCACTCAAGGATGCATTACACTCAGCTGTCCCAACCATCTGGCATGTTTCTGTGTGGTCAAACAGGTACATGGTTGCCCCTTGCCAACACAGTTACCAGATGGGTGTGTGTGATTCCACCGGCTTTAGTGCAGGGAATCCAGCACATCCTCAGGCACTCAAGGCATCTGGGTATGTGCCAAATACAGTTGCAAAAGTTTAAGAAGTACCTTAGCAGCAGCAGGAACGGGTCTTTGACTGACTGGCCCATTAGGTGTCTAATTTAGGATGAGCTTGGTAGCTCTCCAGGCCCAAATAACTCTAAGGACTTGAACTTCATTGCTTGAAATGGAAGTTTAGGTATGTGGCTCACAGGCAGTTACCTATATTTGATAGCTAAATTTAGATGTCTACAATGTGGAGTTGAATTAGACTCCATATTTCCCGTTACAGCTCATGACCTGTCAAAAATACTCAGCCAGAAGCATCTTCTGAAACTCTCTGACCTCCTTTATTTAACTTTTCCACTGCTCAGAAACACACCTCCACAATTAGGTCATCTTTGTCCTTTGTCACTCTGACCTCTAATTCTGAGTCTTCCACTCACATTGAATATAGCACTGTTTTTGTAACAGACAGGAGGCTTTGGAATCCCAGGAGGAGCAAAAAATATTAAATCTCCATGCTCTGCACACATGACATGTTCGTAGGTTAATGTATCAATGGGCATCCTTTGCAAAACTGAGATACTAAAATCACTGAAGCATAGTTGAGATTAATCCTATAGATGGTAAACAAGTCTGAGAAGCCTTGTGCCCCCAAGAAAATTACTTTACTAGCAGATTCTGGCTCAACAGGACAACCACCAGGGATGGAAAAGGGCATAGAGACAGGGCACCTCTGAACAGGGTCAAGGAAAAACATACAGAGACACATAATTGAGAGAAGAACTGATAACCTCAAGCATCTGTTAAACTTGATGAACAATATTTTTCCCATCAAATATTTACTCAGTAACGCTTTTGTCTTGAAATAATGTGATGCTTTTGAAAGGTGACAATCACTTGTGTAACCATGATGACTTGCAACAGGTCATCAGCTTTAATAAACTCAGACCTAGAGGAAGGGAAATATCCCCCCCTCTGAGGTAAGAAAGGGTCTCAGCCCCGAATCCACAGGTACCAGAAGGATAGTTACGCCTAAACCTGCAGCACTTCTTTTTCCTCAGTGAATTTGATAAAACCACTTTTGAACCAGATAAACACAGGTTGGATTACGACTCTGTGTGCACAGCTGCAAATGAAAGGCATCATATTTTATCTCAAAAGAACAGCGTCCAGTTTGCCTAATTTCCTAACCAGCAAACTTTCCTGCTCTGAAGCATTATAAAAAGAGCTCTTCCTGTAAAAAAATTAAAGTGATTAATTTTTTCTTCTCAATGCTTTCCCTCCCTATCACACAGTTTCTTTGTAGAGAGACAATTTGGAACGCCTGAGCAGAAAGAACAGCCTATTATATTAAATACTTCTTAGGTTGCTTCTACCTTAAAATGTGATGCTTCGGTTGCCAGAAGAGAGGCAGGACCCGAGGCCTCAGGGAGGTGATTTTTTGTCTATGCAAGGGAAATCTTTCTGCTTCTTGTGACAGATGAACTGATAAGTGGCTGGATGGGGACTGCAAGTGACAGAAAAGGAAGGTGGACACTTGCCATGCCAATATATCTCAGAGACCAGATGGAGTTTTTACTGAGCAAAATGCCTATTTTATTACTCCCTAGGAGGGGATCAAGTAAGTTCAGCAATAATATGGTTTCTGTGTAACAGGAGGAAGCCTTCAGGACCACTTTGAAGGCAGTGCCTTAAAAGACTTTTTTACAGCAGTTAACTCACCAGCTGACAACTGGGATGAAGGCAGCTTACAGACTGATTTTTGTCCTCTGCTGTCACCTGCAGAAGCTCTCCACCTGCAGCACACACAGTATATCATATGGAATAGCACAGCAATTTGGTATACGTGTGTGAAGTTTGGTGCTTGCTCCACTGCAAGGTGTTCCCTCACATTCAACAGAGTGCTGGCACCCTCTTCAAAAAGGAAAATAGAGCCAGGCCCCAAGCATGCCTTGCAGTGGGACAGGAAGATCCTCAAGGGAAGAGGAGAGTGAGGCTGCAAATGTTAGGGGTGCCAGCCCGAGGGAGTGGGATGTGTAATTAAAAATTGGGAAAGGTAGGAGGAATGTCCTGAGACACTTATTTGCAGAGCAGAGATACCTGGAGGGGGCTTTAAGCCCTCCTCTCCCTGGATGGTGTTGAAGGTTTAGTTTAGCATCACAGGGGGTCAGCCAGCACCGTAGGCTGAAAATGACACAGGGATAATATTTCCCACTCATGTGAGCTCTGTGTCCTTGCTAAGGTTTGGCCTCAGCAACCTGAGACACTCCAGCTCATTCTCAGTCTGCCACCCATTCCCCCACCACAGGACCAGGGGTGGGCATGATTAGTCCTTGCTAAGCTGTCTGGTTTGCCACATACCCCTCATCTTTTTTTCCTCCACTGAGGGGGTCCTGTCTGCGTGGATTTTAAGATGGCCTTAAGTCTTTTAATGTGAACCTAGAGATAACAGCAGGAGCTCATCTGCCTCCCTTCCTCCCTACCTGCCTCCCTTCCTCCCTGGCCATGCATCCTTTTTCTTGACATGTGGCATTTGGCAGCACTAGTTCTGGGGAACCATCTGTCAAGGCTTTCCTTTCCACACTCCCACACAAAATTCCTGCCACTCCTGATCCTCGCTGACCCTTCATCATATACTCTTCAGGAAAATGTGCTGTCAGGAGAACAGGATTTGTGGACATGGCAAGGTGGTAACAGTAATGAAGGACACAAAATGGAAATGTAGGTTTGAAAACTTTATTTTATTTCACATGAAAGGACAAGCTTCTTTGTGGAAAACCATTGGCCAAATGAAGTAATTTAAAATTGCCATAGGTTGCTTTGGGCTTGTCTGTCAAAAATAAATACTATTTTAATTAGGATAGAACTAAAGCAATATAATTTCCCCGCTGTGTCAACTTCTTCACATGTCTACAGTTATATTTGAATAAAGGTGCTTTATACTGGAATAGCTCTTCCCATACAGCATGGAAAACCATAATTCTGATGGGTCATCTTAATAACGGCATAGTTATATCCACCCTCTTACCCTACTTAGGCTTTTATTTTTAAATGACCTTTTTGTTCCCCGATGGGATTAATTATACCAGTAAAACTTGCAGAGCTGGCCTTGGCATGAAGAAAATGAGTCGTTGCTACCCATACACTTCTACAGCTGTGGCCACAATGGGAAGAAATAATACACGTGCATATATGCTGAATTTCCAGCAAAGCATGCAGTAATCAAAGTCAGGTACGTGTGTTAAATTTTAACACCCATATATTGCAGAGCAGGCATCTTAAGGACAAGGGTATATTTTCCATATATGAGATCTCAGGAATACATGACATGAATAAATCTCACCGGGAGGAAAGAGAGGTATTTTTCCTTTGGGCAACAAGATTATCCACAGTTCCAGAAGCAACTGGAGGCAAAGACATCGCCCGTGGCATTACAGCAATCTGAGACTGACAACAAATGCAAGGCCTAGGGGGTAGTGGGGAAAGCAACTACAAAATCTCCAGAAAAACCTGGGGACACCACTACTACAGTCGATATGCTGGATCTGCAAGATGACTAGCAACATATTACAGGGAAAAAAAAAAAAAATGGAAGGAAGATATCTGAGAAAGAAATTTTTCAGCATTCAAATCCCCTTGTGGATAGGAGGATGTAGCCTTCTTCTAGCAGTCATGTTCAATATATGCTACGTGATTTCAGGACTGGACTGAACTGTGTCACGTAAGGTAAAACCGGTTTATCCTTTATAAATCTGTCCATCATTCTGAATACCCATGTCTCTCTTAAAGCTGAGTTTTGAGCGAGAGATTGACTTATGTGTATGTACAATGGATGAGATAATATCCAGGCAAAGCTTCCAGGCTCAGCTACAACACAATTAACATAGAACAGCGCTGATGAGTAAAAATGTGATACAAATTAGTAGTGCATTTCATAATAATAGCAGTGTTCTCAGTTCTGTAACTTAATGGATTTGGCAAATGTTATCTTCTGCCACCAAAGGACAAAGCAAAAGCAGTTTTATGGAAAACTGTCTAAGTCCACAATATTTACTTTCTCATTATTGCCTGTTGAAGAAGAGGCTGTTCTAACTTTTTTGATGTTTATATATGCTTGCATGAGATATCAGGAACTTGTCTGAAGAAGCTAACAGGGCCCCCAAAAAACCTTCTTCACTTCTACTGCAGCACATAGATCCTTCTTATGGCCTGCTCTAAGAAAAGCTAAAACCAGAAGTATTCTCTTTACTGTGTGCTTGATACCTGTTTTTTCCACCATTAATACATAGCAAAAAAGAAAAAAATCTTACTGTTCACTTTGGATAAAACAAAAATTAAGGGCTTGACAAATATTGTTGTACAGAACATGTCTAGAAGTGATAGCATCTCTGATGGTAAAATAGGAAGAATTACAGAAGCTGTAGGGACTAACTTATGACACAGTATAGGTGTGGGTATATTTCTTCTTATTTATTGTTTCCTTTCCCTTCTTCAGCCCATGTGACATTCCTGTTTAGTAAACTTCACAGGTAAACCAAAGCATGTTGATCTGTTTTTGTAATGGTTTGTTTAATTGCTGGCTGCTATCCTTTCTCTTGAATATATAAAATCCACAGAAAGAATAATTACCATAGCTTCAGGTCTTATTCTAGTTTTAGTTTCTTTGTAGCCTAGAGAGACATCAAAAAGTAACAAAATAAAATTCACACCATATAAAAACATATATTGTCCTGCACTAAGATGAGCATAATATTTGGTGTAACAGCATGCTTATTCCACTCACTTTAATTGCAGTAAATAGTACTGCTTGTAACATTTACAAGAATGGCTCCCCTTTTACCTCAATACAGAAACTATTACTACCTTCTCTATTACCACTATCAGCTCTAACACCCACAACTTAGCTAAGCAAACACTCTAATGAAATTAAGTCTTTCCACTTTTTCATCTTTTTCACGATGAAAAATGGTTCCAGATTCCCATTTCAAGAACAAAGTAATCCTTGCCCATATTTTACTGGCAGTTTCAATTAAAGCTATTTATTACTTCTGTGTTCTTCCATTCCCTCACTCCACATGAATGCTTAAACCTCCTGTTGCAGATATTAACAAGGATATATTTATAATATTTATGATATTAAATGGTGATTCCAGTGCAGGCTGACAATTATTTGAGTGGAGAAAATGCAAAGGATGTTGCAAGCTCTGCTATTGCCACCTGCTGTCCACGTTCACAAGGCTTGGGTAAGCAAGGTTGCACAACAGTTACCAAATGGATGGCAAGGACTTGGACTCAGGTGCCAAGTGTGTACAAAGTGATCAGAAGCAAAAACTTTGTGAACAAAGAATCAGCAGGGACCTGCAGAGAAAAAAACCAGTCCAGAGTGGTCACTACATTGGAATCTCTGCCTAAAGACATCTATGTACGTATATATACATATACATATATATATATATCACCCTATCTATGTATATATTTATATTCTGTTCCCAGCAAGCACCAGCTGTGAGTCACTGCTGCCATCTGCCACAAAGTCAAACCTCCAAGCTCTTGCCTGCCCTGACAGCAGTATGACATTGTCAGGACAGCCACTGAAGGTGTAGCACCTTTCTCAGTGTAGCAGAGGAGGAAGAAGCTGCAGTAGTTATTCCGCTAATGAGGAGATGTTGCAGTGACAGTGCAGCTAGAAAAGGGTTAAAATTCTCGACCTGAAGGTTGAGATCAAGAGCTAGGGAAGGAGAGAAAGAGGTAGGGTCCAGCAATGGAGCAACAAGCAATGAATCCAGAAGGATTTTGCCCAGAGCATGAAAGGGAACTCCACAGGGTCGTTCCTTCCTCTGTGTAAGAGAGGGATAAGGAGACAAGATAAGCAAAGTGAAAGGACTGTCAGAACAGGAAGCTTGATAAAAAATGCACAGCACAGTATATATCTAAAGAAATAAGTGCCTCTTGCAGTTGCTTTTTCTCCATGATGAGCATGTGAACTTTTGCCTCATAGGACATTTATCTTCTGTAGTTGCTTAAAAGGCCATTTTCCCCTGCCTCATCCTCTAGTTAAATAACATCCCTGATGCTCAGCTCAGAAATGGCTCTAACATTTATGGATTTATACTGTACATGGTATGGAGAAGGCAGACAGTATTATACCAAAAGAAGGTAACTTGAGTTAGATGCAGAGCAATAAAACTCCTGAGAAGTGGCAATCTGTCTTGCTTGAAATTTTTACACTCATATTGACTAATGGTAGTAGCAAGACTTGTTTCATTGATGTCAAGGTTGTGCATAACAACCCAAAAAACTTCGGCATAGTGAAGGCCCATAGATACCCCTAAGTTTTCCTCTAGATGTGAATTCAGAACTGGGTCCTGGCGACTTAAATGATTCCACAAACAACTTCTGAGGGTTCCGCAGCAGCAGCAGAACCTGATTCTACTGCTGATACAAAGGAAACCAGAGAACCCAGTGGGAAACAATATTACATCATTTTTCTCTCTCTCTTTTGTTGGGCACATGATGTGTTTAGCGGAGCCAAAGATACTTGATGAAAGAAATGTTCTTTCTTCCTGCTCTTCCAGGTACTAAATCAGTGCTGGATTGACAGGGAATCTACATGCTCTTTGTCCTTCCAGCTGGAACTAAAACGTAAGTGTAAGAAATGTGGTGGTCAACAACTCGACAACCATTTTTTCTGGGTTAAAACTCATGTAAATGAGTTTTGCCATTTGATTTGCCATTGAATCTATCATTTGGGTTGCCACAAGGTCAGATAATTTCTTTCATAGAATCGGCTGGGTTGGAAGGGACCTCAGAGATCATCAAGTCCAACCCTTGATCCACTGCCGCTGCGGTTACCAGCCCATGGCACTGAGTGCCACATCCAGTCTCTTTTTAAATATCTCCAGGGACGGAGAATCCACTACTTCCCTGGGCAGCCCATTCCAATGCCTGATCACCCTCTCGGTGAAGAAATTCTTTCTAATATCCAACCTAAACCTCCCCCGGCACAACTTAAGACCGTGTCCTCTTGTCTTGTTGAGAGGTGCCTGGGAAAAGAGACAAACCCCCCCCTGGCTACACCCTCCTTTCAGGGAGTTGTAGAGAGTGATGAGGTCTCCCCTGAGCCTCCTCTTCTCCAGACTGAACAGCCCCAGCTCCCTCAGCCTCTCCTCATAGGATCTGTGCTCCAGTCCCTTCACCAGCCTGGTTGCCCTCCTTTGGACCTGCTCCAGCACCTCAATATCCTTCCTAAACTGAGGGGCCCAGAACTGGACACAGGGTAAAAAAGCATTACTTTAATATTACTATTATATTACTTTTTGTATATTTAATAAAGGGCAAAAAAAGCATTACTTCCACTGACTGCATACAGGGCAAATTTTACTGACCAGCTATTGCCTTTAAAATCATATCAGATACCAGATGTAGAAGAGTAACTTTTAAACGAACAAGTTAATACCTGACTGTGAACTTGGCAGGCACCCAAGTTCCTGCGCCAGGACCTGGGTTACTGTTCAGTCAGGGTTAGTAAAAGCTCAGGCTGTCTGCCTTGCCATTTTGCAGACAAGACAGCCGTTCTACACGAGGCTTCTGAAGCTGAAGGGCAGAAATACCTCCCACCTAGGTTTGGTCCAGGTAAAACTAGCACATCTGTTTGATCACAGCTTATATTTAACACGAACCAGTACAGGAAAATGTTGTTTGCCTTGACCCCTACAATATATTGACGCACTGAAATTTTACCCTGTAGTTAGGCTAGAAACTTTTATGAGTTAGTAATGACACACTTACTTGAAAAACCTGGGAGTCTAGCGCAGAAACTACAGCTCGTTTGAGCTGTAATGTTTCTGATTTCTCATGCATATCATCATGTTAGTTTTTCCTGGGCAATGCTGTATTTTGATCTATTGTCAAGATTAAGCAGGTGCCATAGGACCAGAGGTGAACATCAGCTGGGGCTTCTGCTGGCCTTGGTGCGTTTTAGAGTAAACGAAAATATTACAAGAGCACTGCTGTAAAACGAGCTACAAATAGCAGCTTAGAAATGAATCACACTCATAAATCAGGGGTTTGCTCAGAAACGTCTGACGAAGCTAGGGATGTGGAGAACTTTTAAGCGCTGGGAGCAGTAATTGGCAATTTCTAGGAGTCTTTAATTGCTGCCAATTAAAAGAGATGGGAAGGGAGTCCCAAAGCTCCCTGACAGCTGGGCCGGGGGCTCCCGGTTCTACCTCTCCCCTCCCATGCCACACAAGCCCTCGGGCCGCGCTGCCGCACCTTGCGGGCCCGCCCGACCACCGACCCTCGGCTTCTCACCCCGCCACCCGAGACCCAGCGCCGGGCGCTGCAGGAGGCCCGAGGGCTCCAAGCCCGGAGGAGGCCGCGGCGGCCCTGCGCGGTTCCCCTGGCGGGCGGGTGGGTGCTCCCCAAGATNGCGCGGTCCGCCCGCGCAGGCTCCGCATTGGTTGCCGCCTGGGGTGTGGTGGAAGCCGCGGGGAGGCGCGGAGCGGTGAAGGGCGGGCGGGTGCGCCCTCGTAGGCCTACCCTGCTCTGCCCTGCCCGCCCCTGCCCGGTCCGGTCCGGCCCGGCCCTGTGGTGCCCGGCGCGGAAGCCGTGCCGATGATTTGTGTGCGCCGCTTGCCTGCGCGTATAGCGAGGGGTGTCGGGAGCCCCGCGCTGTGGCGAGGTAAGAGGAGAGCGCGGAGCCGCGCACCGCGGAGCCCGGCCCGGCTGTAGCTCCTTTTCTCCCCCGGGAGGATGTGGGGCCGGGGTGCTGTCACCGCCGGCGCCTTGGCAGCACTGGCCTTGGCTGCGGCCCTCTGGCTGCGGTGTGACGAAGGTATAAACATCCCTGTACCGGGGCTCTGGCAGAGAGGGGGTGGGGCTTGCCGCTGAGGGGAGAGGGGGGCGGGCCCGGGATGAGCTTGCGGCAGGCTTGTCCGGTGCTGGGGGCTGCCTTCCGAGGGGGCCGCTGAAGCCCATGGGTAGGCGGGCGGCTGGGTGCTCCCCAAGGAAGGAAAGGCCGGCAGACAGAGGCCTCGACCGGGGTGCCCTGCAGGGGGCTGGGCCGGGCCGTGAGGGAGGTGGTGGTGGCGTCGGCGGACCCCTGTGAGTGGGAGGTGGGCTCGGCGTCGCCGCCCCGCACCTCTCGCCAAAGGACGGTTTTCTGAGCAAAATTAAAGCGAAAGGGCAGGGGCTGGAACGGCGGGTGGGCAGCAGTAGGGTCCGGGGGTGGCCCCGCACAATGAAACCCACGCCCGCCTGCAGCGGGGGGCTGCCCGCGCCGCTCACCTGCCTTGCGAAGGCATGGCCGGAGGTGGCGGGGGAGGAAGCGCGCACAAACCCCCATCACCAGCACTTTCGCAGGCGTACGCCGAGGGCAGGGGCTGCCTGATCCATCGGGAGCCTCCGGGGTGCGCCGTCTCTGCCAGCCGCAGCACTTGGCTTTTGTGGCGGCCTGCAGGGGCGAGCCGAGCCGAGCCGCCTGCGANCCCCCCCCCCCGCCTCCCTGCCCTGCACCTTGCTCGTCCCCGAGAGCCTCCCACCCCGCTTCCCATGAATGCCGCCTTGGAAGGAGAGAGGGCTGCTGCGGGGGGCGGGAAATGCTGCAGGGTAGGGTAGGGTAGGGCGAGGTGCTGGGGGACCGAGACCGTAGCGACTTTTTCTGGGTGTTTATGGATGGGAAACCAATGGAGAACTAGCGCAGAGATTACAAGGTAAAGTGTCAGGTAGCGCTGTGCAAGAAAATTGGCGTCCTTCTCCCTGGAGGATTTTCCTGTTCCCCGTAGACTTATGTACAGTTTTGTTACTCGGTATTAAAACGATGATGACGATAATACCTGAAAATTCTCCTTATTGTTGCAGATGGGCCAGAAAGCTAGGGGATTGTTTTTACGTAATTAATTGCTAGAGTTGTTTCAGAAACGCTGCTGCTAACTTTAGCGGGCTTGTGGTCACAAACAGCGCTTAGATAAAGCCTGTCCTTTCCTTGCTCTTTCTTTACCCTTAGCTCCGTATTTGCGTTTTGGAGGTGGGGAGGGGCAGTGTTATTTGTTTGTTTTAAATCGAGATTAATGCCGTGGTTTTAATACAAACGTGAACCTGTCTTCAGAAGTTGACATCACTGAGGAATCAGCCAATTGGTTGACGTTTAACCAACCTTCTTATTACACATAAACCCCACCAAAGAGTTGTTTACACTGATGTTCTTTTGAAATGCAAATCCAGAATGCCAACAGACTGAAACTCAATTTAGATTAATGTAATTACCTGCAATACACAAACGAGGCTATACTTTTTAATAGCCTTCACTTAAACCTTTTTAGAAGATCAAAAAGACTCCTATTGTTGAAGTTTAGTACTACAACAATTAAAAGATGCCTCTGTGTGATTTTTTTTTATGTTACCTTTATAACTTTGTACATGCTTGTGGGTTTGCTTTTGTACTCTGAAATAAAAATATATTAAATAGTTAGAATTCATGTCAAAAAAGTGTAACAGCTTTGTGATGCATTAGGTGCATATCTCATGGGGAGGTTTTTTGGGTTTTTTTTGCTGCTTTCTTCTTAAGAATTTACTTTTTCTTCAAAAACATAATTGTTTCTCTTGTTGTTTTAGGCTTTAAAGAAATCAATGCTCCAACTATTACGCCACCTCTAAGTCAGCCCAAAAGATCAAAAAAGCGCCACGCAAATCTAACATTGGATAAAATGATGGAAAAATTTCTGCAGCAGAGCGTCGATACAGAAGAGAAATTTTACAGATACGAAGAGCAGAGGCTAAAAATTGAGGACAAGCGTCGGGAAGCTGAGCATGCTCGAGAGCTACAGATGTTACAGATGCTGGGACAGATGTTGGCAGGAATTTCTTCCACAGTATCACAAAGGTCACAATCTATACCAGCGAGTCCACCTCAGAGAGCAAACCATCGTTCATATGGGGATAACTTTAATTATAATGCTATGACAGCAGCACTTTCTCCACCGATAGGTACTTCTTTCTATAGCATAAATAAACACTATTTTTTTTTAAACTTCTGTGTGAAGGCACTGGTAGTAAGTAGTTTTTGAGAATAAAAAAATAGTTGGAATTATTTCATATTGTGGTGAAGGTGTCTGTCTGATGTAAAATGGGATTAAAATGTCATTTGTGCTTTTGTACTGATTATTTAATACAGATACACTAGTTACAACCAGATTTAATGAGCAAAATGACACTTTTCAAACATAAACATTGGGGACTTTGTTCAATGTTCACATTTCTATAAAGTGAAGTTAGAAGAAGCTTTCTGTGTAAAAGGCAAGTAGCACATTTGCTGGAGGCTTTCTGGAAGTACTAGGTACCTTGTAGTGAAAGTTCTGCTGCTATTGAAGTTAACAGGCCTAATCTAGTATGTGAAGTTAAGGCTGTGCATATGTTTTTTCAGGGTTGGGAAAAGAGTGGAGTTTTGCCTACACTGAAGTAAGTCAAATGTTAACATCCAGCTCTTTTAAAATATTTTTTTTTATAATAAACATTTAGAATCTTATAAGTAAACGTGTTATTGTAGTAGGCATAACAAAAGATCGAAGTACTGGCTTATGTTTTTAGTCTACACCAGCTAGTGTATAAATTCTGGGGGGGTCTGGTTTTATTTTAAAGAAAAAAGTGAGGCAGTAACTCTAGGACTGGTGTTTATGCACAGACTTTTCTTTCCGTACCTTTTGTGTGGGCCAGAAATTGATAAATGGGATATTGGTATTAATTAACAGACTTCTTGGGATCTGTGGCTCTGTGTCATTTATCTTTATCATAGTCTCTTTGTATGTGGAGGTGCAGACTGCCTGGACAGGAGGAAAGCAGAGATACTCTTGTCAGTGCTGAAACGGGAGTCAGCTCAGGGCTAGATGGTTGTATCCTGTCCTGTGGAAAGGAAACAGGTCTCGATCTGTTTTAGTTCTGGGCTTCACACAGCTTGAAAGAAAAAAAGTGTGGTTGGAAAAGAAGAAGAGGAAAAAACCAAAACCATAACCCAGCCTCTGTGTTGAATAATAATCCAGTGTGTCAGATCCTACAGGGCATTCTCTGATTCCTGAGGGGATCTTGGAGCTTTTTCAGTTCTATGTTGCGTAGTGTGTTTCTCTGTAAAATGCACAGGGGAGTGGATGGTTGGGCCTGTAGAGGGTTTAGACTGGCTGGTATGATTGTGTGTTTGAGTGGGTAGTTGGTCTATAGCATTCCTTGCTGGTGGCAGACTTCTGTAGATAAAATGGATGCATGGTTTCTGTGTTTCAAATGTTGTGTTCACTCTTAAGTCAAAAGGAAGCCTGAAGAGCTTTAGAAAATCCTTTGAGAAATAATTTGAGGTTCTAGACTGGTGATGGTATCTACCATGGCCTTACCATTTCTTCTGAAAGTTTTTCCACTGTAAGAATTGTATTATCTGTAAAGACTTGAAACCTGAGTTCAGTTTTTCATGCTGGATTTCATTATAAAGGTGTGCAGTCATGTTACACTCTGAAAAAATATTTTATATATATTTAACTGTAGGAAGAGCAACTCTGATTCCACTTCTTATTGGTGAAAGTGTAACGAAGCGTTGGTAATAAAATGTGAAAAATAATGCTTCAGGCAGCACATCTTCTGAGGAAATAAGATTTCATTTGTTTATAACTAAATATACTTTAGTGTTTTTGTAAGTAAATAGGGCTCTATTAAGAATTGCTTTTTGCATAATTATCTATTTTCTTCCAAATTATTATGCAATCATTTCATATTTACATATAAACAAAAACTGCAAGGAAGAAACAGAGGACCTTCTTAACAGTATTTCTGTTTAAAGTTTTTAAGCTGTATTTTAAGTGTATTTCTTGTGTGGTTGAAAATCAGTGAGTGTATGAAGTGTGATTTCAAGAGAATAATCTGTCCTATTTCCAAGGGAGATGAGCGTTTTGTTCTCCTCTAGGTCACTGCAATGCTATTTTGGCCATAATCCAAAGCAGGGTGGTTTATTCTTTTTTTTTTTTTTTTTTTTCAGTAGAAATGGGATGCGTGTATTATAGAAGGATTTTAAAAGCAAAGGATCAGCCAGGAGTATTTATTGTTATTGAACACTAAAGCATTTTGTTGCTAGAGATTAGTGCATCTGGTTTAGGTTTAGAGTCTCTGGAAGATGGAGAAAAAGATGCTTTCTGCTGATAGTGCACAGGTGCAGAGTTCTCTTGTTCATTACATTTTTTTTCCCCTCATTATTGTGTCAAATTTTCTAGAGCAGTTTTTTATCTGTACTTTTTGTTCTCCTTCAGATTTTGAAGTTGGGGGCTAAATTACTGAATTTTATACAGCTGAAAATGAGTATTGTGGGAGGTTTTTACGTGATTATGTATTACTATACAGCAGTTCCTTGAAAGCTTTTTTAGAAGATCTGTAAAAAGGAAAGCAAGCATAGGTATGCTCTAGAAGACTAATATTACCATTTAAATAAGCAGCACTTCTAAACAGAATTGTACAGCTAATGAGGAGCTGTGTTGAAATATAAGAACTTAGTTGTTTAGTATGTTTACTGATCTTCAAATTTGTCCCATGTTAGGTAAACTGTTTAATTCTCTAGTTTTATTTGCTGAACTACTTCTATTTTCATCTAAATTTTTGTAGTCTTTTGAAACAGCAATTTGAATATGTAAGTGTACAGTTTTAATATGTAGCTTGGCATGTAGTTTGGCATATAGCTTTGCACCAGAGATGTGTAGTTGCGTTGGAGCTAAAAATTATCTTTGTGTGATATTTGTCATGTTTGTGCATTGGATCATAGTGTTGCAGAAAGGTTTTCATTATTCTTTGTAACCACCTGCTAAAACAAAAAAGCAGTGAGATAGGCCCTGATTCTGCTAAGATGTGGAAGTCTTTAAAGGGGAAGAAAAAAAATAAGGTAGGGTATACATTTAAATGTGGTTTTAGTTGCTCTGTGCTTGCTCTGTGTCTGATGTGTTTGGTCCTTACCAAGTACACTTGTTTCAGTTGAGCTTAATCATGGAAGGGATGTCAGGCTGAACTAAGAAGATACTTGTAGTTACAAAACGTTCATGTAACTATTCTGGGCTGTTTCCTTCTGTACCTGAGCCCTAAATTAGGACCATGAGCAGTCAGTGGGAATACTCTCTGCATCAGACCTTGAATTTATTTTTAAAAATACTTGCTTCCCTAGTTACTCACTGTTTGAAAGGCCTCTAAGTGATGAAGCATTTGATTCTTAGAAGTATGTCACTTTGTATATCTTTGAGTGATTTTGTTAGTGTATAATCGTGCTTAAAAGAAATGCTGATGGTTCTTAAGAGAGAACATACTTTAACACTTATTTTCTTCTTTTCAGTTATAGAGAGATCTTTTTCACTGCACAGAACACACTCTCTAAAGGATATGGAGAATATTTTTCAGCTGGTGCGCAATGTTATCCCTCCTCTAACAGGAAAAAAGCATAAAGGTCAAGATGGACGTATAGGCATTGTTGGAGGATGTCGAGAGTAAGTCAAACAGAAATTTCATGTTTTGGGGTTTTTTGTTGCTGAGAGACTTTGAGGGTGTGATAGGTACTTGTGGAAGCCATTCAGACTCACCTTACATTTAAAGCATGAGTATCTTCTAGCAAGCTTAGCTTAGTCCATCATCATGACCATGCATACTTAGGAAAGAACATGTTTCCCTCCATTTGTGTTCTAAAATTTTACAGTGAATGTGGTTAAAGCTTGGAACGCTGTTTGTGTCTGTCTGCTTTCTCTTTTTTGAGCACCAACTTCTCTTGCTTTCAATATTAGTCTTTTCCCAATGCATGATGAAGTTATAGAATAAGTAGAACAGAGCAAAACTGTGGCACATGTGAGTTGTTTGGGGTGTTTTTTGTATTTTGGAATCTTGGGAACTGGGTCTCTTAAATCAGAAATATTCTATTTTCTTAACTGCATGCTTTTTAGTAAACACCACAATTAACCAAAATAGATTCTGTCAGTACCTTGTTTAATGTTCTAAAGTAACAGAAGTAACACAGTTCAGAGAGAAGAAGAGCTAGAGCATAAATGAGTTAAATGCTATACTGACCTAGAAATAAAATATGCTCTGTTATTTTCTTGGCCACATTCAGTAATCTGCACAATGCTTTCAATGAGTCACTACACTTTCCTGTTTTTCATTTTCCCCTTTGGAAATAGAAATGACATCTTTCTTCTGTAGAAGAGATCTACCATTGGACATCTGCCATTAATAAACATTTTAAAAGAGCAAAAAGGTGCTGTGTTGTAGCTAGGATGATTAGTCAGGAGTTAATTTTCCTGTTTGCTTAAGGTTGGCAGAAGTAGTCACTTCTAGAGGGTGATTCTGTCCTTGTCTCTTTCTCCTCAGCCTTTGTAGAATTTAAGGTAACTGGAATCACAGTTTAGGCACTTCGATTAAGCATCTAAAACCAGATGGAATTGCTACAAATCACAGAACCCACGTTTGATTTACGAACTGTGCTCGATTCTTGTTATGTTTTGTTTGTCTCTGGACTTTTAAGTTGGTTGTATGAGAAGAGTTTGCTTTTTTATGGGATGATCAGTGAAAGGATCAGGTGGCTAAGGTGAAATCCTACACCTTTGAAATCAAAGCAAGGTTTGACGATTGGCTTCATTATAGCAAGATTTTATCTGTCTTTAACAGCAAACAAAAGAGAAATGTTATTTAGAATTTGCTCTCGAATTTTGGACTTTGTTATGGCAGGCTGATTTCCAGATTATCTAATCTCTTGAATGAGCTTCCTAACCTAAATTGTATTTCCTTCTAGATACACTGGAGCACCGTATTTTGCTGCGATTACAGCTCTCAAAGTGGTATGTGTTCTTCTACATCAATCCAGAATGAACTTTTCATCATTTGTATTGGCCAAGTGCCATTTTTTAAAAGCATTTTGTCTGTGCTGCTCATAAAATTTGAGTTCTAAAAGCTTGTCTATTCAACACAGCAAATCCTTAGTCCTGTATTTGTGGAAATACTTTGCAAATATGTGTCATTGGCAATGATCTCTGTTTTCTCTGTGTAGGGTAAAGTTAGACATACATCAAAAATTTAAAATTTCAGGGGGAAAACTGTTATCAGAGGCTTAGATGGGAAGTTTCAAAACTTGACAAAGTACTGCCTCCAAAATGACTTGAGATCAACTACTTCAGATTAGTGTTTAAAGTTGTGATTTCAGTGCTGCAGTCAGTTCTCCAGAATTTTTTTCTGGACCTGAAAAGCAGGTTGAATGAAGTAAATTTGTTTCTAAGCTTACACCTTTAGGCTAGTAAAATTCTTATGTGCTGTAAATCTGAATATTNTTTTTTAATCTCTTCTGCTTTGTTTGATGAAAAGAGAAAACAGTGAAACAGGAAGGAAAAAATCTTGACTGACTTGACTGACTCTATTGAGCCCAGGTTTTATTCAGATTTACACAAACAGCCTATTTTTCTTGTAAGGTCCTTTGTCTTCAGTGTCACACTTTTCTTATGATCTTTTATATGTTGTGGAGCCGTTTGAGTTGTGCAGGCACGGACAGCAGCTCTTGATTCAGAGTCTGATCTCTTAAACAGTCTTTGTATTTTTCCCGGGACACACTTCACGCATGGAAGAACCTCCGGGTAAAACCCACTGAGCAGCTACCTCATTGTTTTCTTTTGTGTCTCTCCTTAAAACTTTGCTTTGTTATGATTTTTCCATGACCCGTCAGAGTAACTAGGTAGCTGTTGTACCACTCTCTTATTATGCTAATCATAATTATGGCCCTGTGTACTCCTCAATTCACTGTGTGAACAGTTTGGCATTTTGCCAGGGCTCAGCTGCCATTTTGTACTGCCAGGAGTCTGACATTTTATCATCCCCTCTGTGACTTGGCTGCTGCTACCTTTCCCTACTGCCTTCACCTCCCAGGGGATCACCTCAAGGGAAGAAGAACATGCTCTTTTTTTGATGCTGCTGCCCCTGGTATGTGAGGGCTTTTCTGGATGGTTAGAGCTGCTGTCACGGATGGTTGATGGCATGACCAGGGAAGGTATGTGAGAGCTAGAAGTTGCACTGTTGCATTTCAGGTCCTTGGCAAATGTCTTTCACCTCAAGGATGTGAGGAATGTTGTGTGAGAAAGATTGAGTCAGAGTGCAGAAGGAGAGTGATGAGAACAGGCATCCATCGTGCAGCATTGCCAGGGCAATTGTATGTACCCCAGCTGCAGACCATCCTGGGTTTCCTTTTGGTGTAATTTCCTACAATGAGAACACCTGTAACACACTTTCTCTGTGCTTTTTGTCATGTGACTTCATTCCCTGTTCCTGTGAGTAAAGGTAAAAGAGCTGGGACTGCAGGTGGAAGCTGGGATCTGGAAAGGTGAAGCTTCAGCACCCAGCTCTGTGCATCCTCACCATCTGAGCTGAATAATTACAATTAGATGTCTTAAGGGCCATGAATAGTCAATATTACCAGTAGTAGCTTTTCCTTTTTGTTCAGGGATTCTGTCAAATGTGTTATGGCACCTTCCACGATGTCTTGGTATTAATGAAAGTATCAACTAAAAACTGACCATCTAATCTGTTCAGTATTTTTGATAACTTGACTTTTTATTCTCTAGTGGAGAAGTGGAAAGTGTGTATTGCTGAATCTGGGGTCTCTGTAATATTGGAGTATACCAAGTCTGGGTCACAGCTGCCTTGCTTTTGTCACCTCTGCCTCTGATTTGTGCTATATTTTTCTGTTTCCTTAGCTAACACACTCCTAAATACACTCACAAATACAGACAATATAAAGCTTAGCTCTTGCATTTTATTAAGTTTTATTTTTAATTTATTAAGTTTCCTGTGTGGATTTCTGCTGTAGGTGTGCACATACTTTCTTAAAGCATTAGTGTTGGGAACTTTCTAGAAAACAGTTTTCAGGGGCTTTTTAAAATTCCCCATGTTAATTCCCTGGCTTAGATCAGGCTGAATAGACTGCTTGGATACCTGTGTTGGGTTATCTTATCCTGTCTTGATAGGCAAGGGATCACAGAGTTAAATGAGCTATATGTACCAGCTGGTTATATTTTAAAAGAAGAGTGAATACATCTATTGTGTTAGATTCCCCTTCTACAAGGACTTCTCAGGATCTTACAAGTTTTTTCTTTTGCTGTAGGCCAGGAAAGATTGAGAGACTGATGAGTAGCCCACTTGTAACCTGGTTGCCAGAAAATTTGTAGAGTCAACAGTTGATATACTCCTTGATCTCCAGAGTTTTATCAGAGAAGTAAACTGAGATGTCAGGTCATTAATTTCTTGTGGTCCATTGTCTCAAGAAAAGTCACCCTTGAACTAGGTATGGATTTAGAAATTATACCTTCCTCCCTAGTGTGTATGGACTGAGGAGAATTACCAGAATTATTGTAAGTCTTACAGTTAATTGCACTGTTCAAGTTTTCATTTGGATTTTGAAAGAGATTATTCTTTTCAGTTTGAAATATGAATAATAGGGGAGAAAACTGTCATGAGGCTGGTCTGTGTGTTGAGGCTAGTTGCCACTACTGAAGAAGCTTAGCTTAGATGAGGGATGCTGGAACATGTTTTACCTAGTTTTATTGGAGTTTGTCTACGTTTTGATGATTTAAAAAAATCATGAAAGTTGAATCATGGATACCAACATCCTGCTAAGTTATTTGAGCACTTTTAGCAAGTGTCAAGTCTCTTTAAAAAAGCCCAGGAACAATCTTAAGATTTTTAGCCCTTTCTAATTCTGTATGTGGAGAGGAGATTCAAAGACATTGGTCCTTTTTCAGTGGAAGCTCATACCTTTTAGCTGTGTTAGCTGAGGATAAGTATCAAAAACTTATGTGTAGCATGGGACTGACCTCCCTTTTGAATCAGCTGCTGGAAGAAGTGCAAGAATTCCTGTCACCAGGGAAAGTCAAGGAGAAAGCACAGATCGCTCTGATTATTGAAAAGGTGCCTCCCAAGTGCCTTGGCTGCTGCATCCTGGTTATACCTGCAGATAAAAGATGCATGCATAACCTTTGTGATCTTTCTCCCAAACCTCATTCCTAGCAGCCTAGCTAGGCACCACATGATAAAGTGTGGTTATTTTTTCTTTCTTCCTTTGCCCCCTGCCTCACCCCTAAGTAATTAGGGAGAGATGAAGGTCAGTTTGTATGTGCTGACTCAGAAGTGTACTTAAAATGTTTCTAATCCTGTTGTACAGTGTCATGAAGAAAACTTCTTTAGGGACCTGTTTCCTGTGTCAAGTTTTCTCTGCAAAAAGCTGCTGCTTCTTTGCTGTACACTGCAGAGAGAATGGAAAACAGGAGCTATGCACTCCATAATATGGTCCCTTTCCTCCCTGTTGTTGCAGAGGTCCTTATCCCAGGTGATACTAACACAGGTCTTGCCACCTCCTCAAGATGAGAGAAGTAGCCAAAGATATTTATCATCACTGTGGGGAGTGCTGCTGTTCTTGCTGCTTTCAGAAAGAGATGTACACATCTGTAGGAGCATTTTCCCAAGATCCTGTCCAAATTCATCCTGCTGAATGCTTACCATATTTCTGTGATCTCACACCAGGATTAGATTGCTTTGGTTTCAATCTCTCTTGAGTTCGAGTGAAGGCAAGCATGCCTGGGATTTGCTTTTGCCTATTATTATTATTATTATCATTATTATTATTATTATTATTAATTAGGCTTTTTTTTTTCCTCTCTCTCTTCTCTCTCCAGCTGGCAATCAGCAAAACAGATATTTAGACTGAGGTTTGTTCTGCCTTCTCATGTGTTCATCGCTGATTTGAAGTGCTCATACTTTCTGGGTATTGATTCAATTATCATCTGTGCCTTAAGAGCTGAATGTAAACTAAACAGGGATAACAATGTGGTAAAAGCTTGTCACTTCATTGCTCTCAGCATTTAGGAAAAAAGTGCATTAGTTTTTCTAGGGACGTTTTAAGCCTGTTTCATACTGAGTGAGGGAAATTACAGTGTCTTCTTAACTTCATGCTGTCACTTTTAAAGTCACAGATTTTGGTTGATTTTGGGTAATTTGGAAGGGTATTTGCCAGATTCTGCTTAGCAAGTCAATTCACAGAAAGTATTAGTAGGTCAAGGGCACTTCAATAAACTCTGAAAATACGAAGTCAAGACACTTCATTATCAGTATACTTNAAAAATATCTGCTTCCCTAGTTACTCACTGTTTGAAAGGCCTCTAAGTGATGAAGCATTGGATTCTTAGAAGTATGTCACTTTGTATATCTTTGAGTGATTTTGTTAGTGTATAATCGTGCTTAAAAGAAATGCTGATGGTTCTTAAGAGAGAACATACTTTAACATTTATTTTCTTCTTTTCAGTTATAGAGAGATCTTTTTCACTGCACAGAACACACTCTCTAAAGGATATGGAGAATATTTTTCAGCTGGTGCGCAATGTTATCCCTCCTCTAACAGGAAAAAAGCATAAAGGTCAAGATGGACGTATAGGCATTGTTGGAGGATGTCGAGAGTAAGTCAAACAGAAATTTCATGTTTTGGGGTTTTTTGTTGCTGAGAGACTTTGAGGGTGTGATAGGTACTTGTGGAAGCCATTCAGACTCACCTTACATTTAAAGCATGAGTATCTTCTAGCAAGCTTAGCTTAGTCCATCATCATGACCATGCATACTTAGGAAAGAACATGTTTCCCTGCAGTTGTGTTCTAAAATTTTACAGTGAATGTGGTTAAAGTTTGGAACGCTGTTTGTGTCTGTCTGCTTTCTCTTTTTTGAGCACCAACTTCTCTTGCTTTCAATATTAGTCTTTTCCCAATGCATGATGAAGTTATAGAATAAGTAGAACAGAGCAAAACTGTGGCACATGTGAGTTGTTTGGGGTGTTTTTTGTATTTTGGAATCTTGGGAACTGGGTCTCTTAAATCAGGAATAGAATATTTTCTTAACTCCATGCTTTTTAGTAAACACCACAATTAACCAAAATAGATTCTGTCAGTACCTTGTTTAATGTTCTAAAGTAACAGAAGTAACACAGTTCAGAGAGAAGAAGAGCTAGAGCATAAATGAGTTAAATGCTATACTGACCTAGAAGTAAAATATGCTCTGTTATTTTCTTGGCCACATTCAGTAATCTGCACAATGCTTTCAATGAGTCACTACACTTTCCTGTTTTTCATTTTCCCCTTTGGAAATAGAAATGACATCTTTCTTCTGTAGAAGAGATCTACCATTGGACATCTGCCATTAATAAACATTTTAAAAGAGCAAAAAGGTGCTGTGTTGTAGCTAGGATGATTAGTCAGGAGTTAATTTTCCTGTTTGCTTAAGGTTGGCAGAAGTAGTCACTTCTAGAGGGTGATTCTGTCCTTGTCTCTCTCTCCTCAGCCTTTGTAGAATTTAAGGTAACTGGAATCACAGTTTAGGCACTTCGATTAAGCATCTAAAACCAGATGGGATTGCTACAAATCACAGAACCCACGTTTGATTTACAAACTGTGCTCGATTCTTGTTATGTTTTGTTTGTCTCTAGACTTTTAAATTGGTTGTCTGAGAAGAGTTTGCTTTTTTATAGAATGATCAGTGAAAGGATCAGGTGGCTAAGGTGAACCTACACCTTTGAAATCAAAGCAAGGTTTGAAGATTGTCTTCATTATAACAAGATTTTATCTTGTCTTTAACAGCAAACAAAAGAGAACTGTTATTTAGAATTTGCACTTGAATTTTGGACTTTGTTATGGCAGGCTGATTTCCAGATTATCTAATCTCTTGAATGAGCTTCCTAACCTAAATTGTATTTCCTTCTAGATACACTGGAGCACCGTATTTTGCTGCGATTACAGCTCTCAAAGTGGTATGTGTTCTTCTACATCAATCCAGAATGAACTTTTCATCATTTGTATTGGCCAAGTGCCATTTTTTAAAAGCATTTTGTCTGTGCTGCACATGAAATTTGAGTTCTAAAAGCTCGTCTATTCAACACAGCAAATCCTTAGTCCTGTATTTGTGGAAATACTTTGCAAATATGTGTCATTGGCAATGATCTCTGTTTTCTCTGTGTAGGGTAAAGTTAGACATACATCAAAAATTTAAAATTTCAGGGGGAAAACTGTTATCAGAGGCTTAGATGGGAAGTTTCAAAACTTGACAAAGTACTGCCTCCAAAATGACTTGAGATCAACTACTTCAGATTAGTGTTTAAAGTTGTGATTTCAGTGCTGCAGTCAGTTCTCCAGAATTTTTTTCTGGACCTGAAAAGCAGGTTGAATGAAGTAAATTTGTTTCTAAGCTTACACCTTTAGGCTAGTAAAATTCTTATGTGCTGTAAATCTGAATATTGTTGGTTGAATGTAATGTAATTTTTAGTAGCATATTTTATTTACATTATAGTCTTCAGATGGAAGTATTTTCTAGGCTTTTTTTTCCCTAGAAGTGTGAGCTTCCTTATGTTAGTGACATGTTAACTGGCTAAAAATGTATTAACTGTAAATTACATAAGTACAGTGGTGGTTATTCAAATGTAAACAAAACATGCTTACATAATACATATACTTTCAGTATTCTCTATATAGCCTGTCAGTACTTTCAGTTTATTGTGTATGTTTTCCTTTTTGAAGATCAGTTTCAATAAGTAGATGATCAGTCCAGGTATTTCCACACACTGTGGATGCAGTCCCTCAAGGATTTAAGATTGAAATTATATTGTTTGATGTTATTACATAATATGATATTAATACCACTCAGATTTCTTTTCATTATCTGCAAATACAGTGGCATACTAGGAGGTCTCTTATTGAGGTTAGTTGATTTCAGATCATTGTATCTGCACAGGAGTTGTAAGGTCAAATCTCTGCATTGCTTAGTAGCATGAAATAATAAATGTCTAGCAGTAAAGTAGTGAAGACACATTCTTAACCCTGGGAAATACAAATAATAAGATGAGGCTTTCTGATCACTGCTTACATAATTTTTATGTGTATGTCTGCTTCTTCTGGGTTGAGGCTGAGCTTTGATGTTCATTTGACTTAAGAGATATTGTTGAAATTGTGCTAGCCTTTATCTAGTATGGATTTGCCCCATTGAGTAAAAATTGTAGGACTGGTGATGTACTCACAGATTGCCACTGGTACCTTTTGCAGGTATATTACAGTATTATTTTTCCTCCCTAACATAGATTGTCTCTTGTTCAGCTCTGTTCTTTAGGCTTTCTTCATACTGTGTATGTGACATTTTAGTCTTTGCTCATCTTCAAATGAGAAACATTTCTCAAGTGAGTAAAGGTACAAGATCTGTGTTTTCAGTCATCCTATCATTGAGAAACAAAAAAAAATTGTATTGGAAGTCAGATACAAAAAAACAGCTCCAAAACATTGCGTGGTAGCCTAAGTAAAAATAGAAAAAGTAATATAATTTCATTTTAACCACTGACCAGTAAGAGTTCAGGTGAATTATTTACTGGTTAGACTTTGGAATTCTTTGGAATTATAAAGTTACGGTATTAATTTGATAACTCTGCAAATTTTCTTTTTTAGGGTGCAGATTTATCCCATGTGTTTTGTACCAAAGATGCAGCAACAGTAATCAAATCGTATAGCCCAGAGCTGATTGTTCATCCAGTTCTGTAAGTGACTTATCTTTTGTTTAAATGAGCAAGTCAGGATTGCTAATTTGAACATTGCAGTCTGGCAGTTGGTTAGCTTGCATTATTTCTTTCTCTGAGTTACAGGATGGGTGAGCTAGAGATTAGAAAAACTCCTGGGTTTGTCCTTTCATTACAATCAGCTATTTAATATAGTACAATTGGTTGTCTTTTTTTTTTTCATTACTATCAAAGTAAGGTTTTTTTAAAAAGCTAAAGTCTTGCTTTCCACTACTCGCTGACATGTGTTCTGTGACTGTAATACATGTAGCAGTTAACAGCAGCAAAATCCAGAAGTAAGAATCACTGCAAGTCAGCATTTTAGAATCTGCCTGTGAGTGGCAAACAGATTATGTTCTCTTGCTTCTTCAGTCCCAGTAGCATTTAATGGTAGTGTATATTTTTTCTCCTTGAATACTCTGTATATAGTCAGTTACCTAAAATTACTGGGCAAAAGAGGTGCTGATTCTAATTAGTCTTTGCAAGATTGTTGCATTAGATACTCACCTATTGCTGGGAATAAATAGATGTTCTAAAATGATAGAAAATATGGGGTTTATTAACAAGAAGATGAAAAGTTTAATAAGCAATTGTCCTAATTTGGAAGATCTGTGTGTGCATCCCTGAATTTGTGTTCTGCAATACGCTACTTGGTTGATGAACTTTCACAGGATATATCGTTTCAATTAGGTGTTAGGAGGGTTGACAATGAGCACTGCAAATGAGAATTAAGATGTGTGCCTTAGGTATATGTCCCTGAGCTTAGCTTGCACCAGTGCATGTCAAAGTCTGTTGGTGTTTGTAGCAAAGCTGTGATTAAGCTAGAAAAAGCATAAGTTAAAGTCATGTTTGTCAGATACTGCTGTCAGGAAGGATTTATGACAGTAGAAATATTTCAGTGTCTGAGAAGAATATGATCTCCCTTATGGGGATGCCTGCAGATGGAAGTTGTAAGTTTATTACGTTTTAAAGGTGGATTCCATTCCTGTCTGTAAAGAGAGGTGCTTAGAAAGAAGTCAGTTAAACAGACAGGTATCAAGGGTTGTGTTTTGTCAGTTTGGCTTTTTTCCAAAGATAGGAGAAACCCATGACTTCTGGATTTTAGACAGGAATAAAATGGTATTTGAAAGCAAGGATGACATACAAAGGTAGAGGTTTTACCCATCCAAATGCATAAGCCTCTAAAATCCAAAGGACACATCTCCAGTTGACGTTCTGTGATGGTATCATATGATAGCAACTGAGACAGAGAATCTTAATGGCAGTATTAGCTTGTGACTGAGGTTGTCTTGATGGGTGAGGTGACACTTGGGATACAGCATATGGTTGTCTTGTGTGGGAAGAAGTTGACCTTGCCTTGGGAAAAGCATTTTTCATATACATTGGGTTTTTGGTGTCTGGGTAATGGAAAAGGTTAACAGGAGAAAACAGAAGCAGCAAAGAGAAAAAAGGATATGACAATGTGTAAACAGTAAAATTTCTGTTTGTGGAGGACCAGGTTGTGCCTACCAAATAAGGTATTTTTTTAATACACAGTGTCTTACCTCAATGAAAACTCTGATCTTTCTAGTCACAAAGAAGACTTTTGATTTTAACGTTCGTCTCTTGTCTATGGATTCAGCCAGATGTACAAAGTACAGTGAATCTAGAAATTTTCATGTTCATATAGCTTTTAGGCTCAAGCTCCATATTTCATACTTCTATTACAAGTGTGATTAATTGCACCCAGACAGCTGGCTAATTGCATGAAGCTATGGATCTGCAAATATTGTTTATATGACATTAAGAATGAAAAAATGAAAATATTAGAATGTTGAGATTCTGTTTGTTAAGTTTTCTCAATTTTTTTAATCTCTTCTGCTTTGTTTGATGAAAAGAGAAAACAGTGAAACAGGAAGGAAAAAATCTTGACTGACTTGACTGACTCTATTGAGCCCAGGTTTTATTCAGATTTACACAAACAGCCTATTTTTCTTGTAAGGTCCTTTGTCTTCAGTGTCACACTTTTCTTATGATCTTTTATATGTTGTGGAGCCGTTTGAGTTGTGCAGGCACGGACAGCAGCTCTTGATTCAGAGTCTGATCTCTTAAACAGTCTTTGTGTTTTTCCCGGGACACACTTCACGCATGGAAGAACCTCTGGGTAAAACCCACCGAGCAGCTACCTCATTGTTTTCTTTTGTGTCTCTCCTTAAAACTTTGCTTTGTTATGATTTTTCCATGACCCGTCAGAGTAACTAGGTAGCTGTTGTACCACTCTCTTATTATGCTAATCATAATTATGGCCCTGTGTACTCCTCAATTCACTGTGTGAACAGTTTGGCATTTTGCCAGGGCTCAGCTGCCATTTTGTACTGCCAGGAGTCTGACATTTTATCATCCCCTCTGTGACTTGGCTGCTGCTACCTTTCCCTACTGCCTTCACCTCCCAGGGGATCACCTCAAGGGAAGAAGAACATGCTCTTTTTTTGATGCTGCTGCCCCTGGTATGTGAGGGCTTTTCTGGATGGTTAGAGCTGCTGTCACGGATGGTTGATGGCATGACCAGGGAAGGTATGTGAGAGCTAGAAGTTGCACTGTTGCATTTCAGGTCCTTGGCAAATGTCTTTCACCTCAAGGATGTGAGGAATGTTGTGTGAGAAAGATTGAGTCAGAGTGCAGAAGGAGAGTGATGAGAACAGGCATCCATCGTGCAGCATTGCCAGGGCAATTGTATGTACCCCAGCTGCAGACCATCCTGGGTTTCCTTTTGGTGTAATTTCCTACAATGAGAACACCTGTAACACACTTTCTCTGTGCTTTTTGTCATGTGACTTCATTCCCTGTTCCTGTGAGTAAAGGTAAAAGAGCTGGGACTGCAGGTGGAAGCTGGGATCTGGAAAGGTGAAGCTTCAGCACCCAGCTCTGTGCATCCTCACCATCTGAGCTGAATAATTATAATTAGATGTCTTAAGGGCCATGAATAGTCAATATTACCAGTAGTAGCTTTTCCTTTTTGTTCAGGGATTCTGTCAAATGCGTTATGGCACCTCCCACAATGTTTTGTTATTAATGAAAGTATCAACTAAAAACTGACCATCTAATCTGTTCAGTATTTTTGATAACTTGACTTTTTATTTTCCAGCGGAGAAGTGGAAAGTGTGTATTGCTGAATCTGGGGTCTTCGTAATATTGGAGTATACCAAGTCTGGGTCACAGCTGCCTTGCTTTTGTCACCTCTGCCCCTGATTTGTGCTACATTTTTCTGTTTCCTTAGCTAGCACACCCCTAGTGTAAACTCTACACAAATACAGGCAATATAAAGCTTAGCTCTTGCATTTTATTAAGTTTTATTTTTAATTTATTAAGTTTCCTGTGTGGATTTCTGCTGTAGGTGTGCACATACTTTCTTAAAGCATTAGTGTTGGGAACTTTCTAGAAAACAGTTTTCAGGGGCTTTTTAAAATTCCCCATGTTAATTCCCTGGCTTAGATCAGGCTGAATAGACTGCTTGGATACCTGTGTTGGGTTATCTTATCCTGTCTTGATAGGCAAGGGATCACAGAGTTAAATGAGCTATATGTACCAGCTGGTTATATTTTAAAAGAAGAGTGAATACATCTATTGTGTTAGATTCCCCTTCTACAAGGACTTCTCAGGATCTTACAAGTTTTTTCTTTTGCTGTAGGCCAGGAAAGATTGAGAGACTGATGAGTAGCCCACTTGTAACCTGGTTGCCAGAAAATTTGTAGAGTCAACAGTTGATATACTCCTTGATCTCCAGAGTTTTATCAGAGAAGTAAACTGAGATGTCAGGTCATTAATTTCTTGTGGTCCATTGTCTCAAGAAAAGTCACCCTTGAACTAGGTATGGATTTAGAAATGATACCTTCCTCCCTAGTGTCTATGGACTGAGGAGAATTACCAGAATTATTGTAAGTCTTACAGTTAATTGCACTGTTCAAGTTTTCATTTGGATTTTGAAAGAGATTATTCTTTTCAGTTTGAAATATGAATAATAGGGGAGAAAACTGTCATGAGGCTGGTCTGTGTGTTGAGGCTAGTTGCCACTACTGAAGAAGCTTAGCTTAGATGAGGGATGCTGGAACATGTTTTACCTAGTTTTATTGGAGTTTGTCTACGTTTTGATGATTTAAAAAAATCATGAAAGTTGAATCATGGATACCAACATCCTGCTAAGTTATTTGAGCACTTTTAGCAAGTGTCAAGTCTCTTTAAAAAAGCCCAGGAACAATCTTAAGATTTTTAGCCCTTTCTAATTCTGTATGTGGAGAGGAGATTCAAAGACATTGGTCCTTTTTCAGTGGAAGCTCATACCTTTTAGCTGTGTTAGCTGAGGATAAGTATCAAAAACTTATGTGTAACATGGGACTGACCTCCCTTTTGAATCAGCTGCTGGAAGAAGTGCAAGAATTCCTGTCACCAGGGAAAGTCAAGGAGAAAGCACAGATCGCTCTGATTATTGAAAAGGTGCCTCCCAAGTGCCTTGGCTGCTGCATCCTGGTTATACCTGCAGATAAAAGATGCATGCATAACCTTTGTGATCTTTCTCCCAAACCTCATTCCTAGCAGCCTAGCTAGGCACCACATGATAAAGTGTGGTTATTTTTTCTTTCTTCCTTTGCCCCCTGCCTCACCCCTAAGTAATTAGGGAGAGATGAAGGTCAGTTTGTATGTGCTGACTCAGAAGTGTACTTAAAATGTTTCTAATCCCGTTGTACAGTGTCATGAAGAAAACTTCTTTAGGGACCTGTTTCCCGTGTCAAGTTTTCTCTGCAAAAAGCTGCTGCTTCTTTGCTGTACACTGCAGAGAGAATGGAAAACAGGAGCTATGCACTCCATAATATGGTCCCTTTCCTCCCTGTTGTTGCAGAGGTCCTTATCCCAGGTGATACTAACACAGGTCTTGCCACCTCCTCAAGATGAGAGAAGTAGCCAAAGATATTTATCATCACTGTGGGGAGTGCTGCTGTTCTTGCTGCTTTCAGAAAGAGATGTACACATCTGTAGGAGCATTTTCCCAAGATCCTGTCCAAATTCATCCTGCTGAATGCTTACCATATTTCTGTGATCTCACACCAGGATTAGATTGCTTTGGTTTCAATCTCTCTTGAGTTCGAGTGAAGGCAAGCATGCCTGGGATTTGCTTTTGCCTATTATTATTATTATTATCATTATTATTATTATTATTATTAATTAGGCTTTTTTTTTTCCTCTCTCTCTTCTCTCTCCAGCTGACAATCAGCAAAGCAGATATTTAGACTGAGGTTTGTTCTGCCTTCTCATGTGTTCATCGCTGATTTGAAGTGCTCATACTTTCTGGGTATTGATTCAATTATCATCTGTGCCTTAAGAGCTGAATGTAAACTAAACAGGGATAACAATGTGGTAAAAGCTTGTCACTTCATTGCTCTCAGCATTTAGGAAAAAAGTGCATTAGTTTTTCTAGGGACGTTTTAAGCCTGTTTCATACTGAGTGAGGGAAATTACAGTGTCTTCTTAACTTCATGCTGTCACTTTTAAAGTCACAGATTTTGGTTGATTTTGGGTAATTTGGAAGGGTATTTGCCAGATTCTGCTTAGCAAGTCAATTCACAGAAAGTATTAGTAGGTCAAGGGCACTTCAATAAACTCTGAAAATACGAAGTCAAGACACTTCATTATCAGTATACTTTAGGGAGGGATTGTCATAACACACATTGGTAGTGAAATTGAGATCAAAAGGTACTACAGCTACTTCGAGGATTTGTATGTATCTAAATGCAGGTTGTAAAATGATCACTTTGTTACCTGTGGTATCTTTACAAGGTTGGATAAGGTTTACCTTGAGTGCTGTTGTCATGTCTGTGTGAGAAATCTCAGAAAATAGAGGCAAGCAATAGCTTCTCCTTTGGGGCTCTTTCTCACAGGATGTGAGAGGCTCTGCTCTGCATAAGAAAGGTTTGTATAACGTGTGTTCAGTATTAAAGAGGTGGTTGTTGGCTCTGATGCCTGTAGCCAGGCATCTCACCCCATTCCTAGTGCAGCAGAAGACCTGATACCTAAATGACTTGGTGTCCCAAGTAGCAGCCATGGAAAATATTGTGGGGTTTATTGTCATTGTTATGATAGGAAAAGTATGACTTGGTAAATACAGCATTTTTTCTAAATGCATCAATGGGTCATTCACACTCTTACTACCTTGAAGGTGGAAGATGAAGCAAGGTTGTGGTATCTGCATATTAAAAGCAGTCTTTTGCTGCAAACTTGTGACACCAGTGCTTCTCCTGGATGGTGGGTTGCTGTTCTTGCAGCTGTGGTGTTCATATATGGACAGAGCCTGCTAGGTTCACATCTAATCTCTAGTATAATCTATTCAGTGACTGGAGAAGAACACTTGGTTTGAACAGTATTCAATCCCTCTCTCTTTAGGGTCTTTGTTTTTCTTTGTTTTCTTCCTTGTCATTTAATCAGATTTAGGTGGGGAATCTAATCAGATTGTAGCTGTCTCCTAGCATTTGTAGATTAAACACTACTGAAAAATCTTCAACCAGGCTGAAAGAAAGAAAATTACTATTTTGCCTTCTAAGCATTTTAATATACTAATCTTAATTTACTACATATATTTTTCTGGTCTCTGATTCTGTCCAGCCAACTTTATGACACCCTGTCATCACTGAGATACGAGCTACCTGATTGAGGTGCTGGTGAGAAAACCATGAGTTGACAAGGGGATCAATGATCTAGAATAAGTTATTTCCAGTTCTTTTCTTGGAGGTGAAAGAGGCTGTCTCAGGCCTTTAGGCTGCTGGAAATGTAGAGTTAATTTACAAGAATGGTGATTTACATGCTGACAAAGGGAGTCGTTCTTGCAATATAGAATTAGTTTAATTTTATGCTCGAATGTTTTTGCACTGTTTGGTTTTGCCTTTAATTCCTTTGACCTAACCTTCCCAGAATAATCTCTCTCTCTATCTTATTTACCCATTCTCCAATAATGACCTCACCCAAGGTTTACCACAATAGTTAATAATTAGCTCTCTGAGATAACTACTTAAATTCTAGAGCTACACATTATGTCCCATCTTTTGCTCTTTTGATGTACTGTATAACATGACAGGATCTAAATGTCAGCAAGTCTAACATTTGATTCCCATTAATATAATTACTTGCAGTGCTTGGACAAACAAAACCGAAAGTCTTTCATCCTCAGATCAGAGACTTTTTCCCATCTTTGAAGATAAGACTCTAGGTTGGCTTTTGAAACTGCCCACTTAAAGTGTCTCTGTTTTTGTAACAGGTTCTTGCAGCAGTACATTTTAATGTGCTTGGAGTTGCCTCAGTCACACCGAGTGTGCACAGGTAACCAGCAGAATTTGAAAAATATGCTCTGCAGCAAGGAGGTTGATGAGGGAACAGCAGTCTTGTTTGTCCCATGTCCTTCCCTGGTGGAGGTCCTACTGACTGGAGTTTTATGATGTCCAAACCACATTTCTTACTGCTCAGGTGGTTGCAGCTCTGCCTAAAACACATGTGAACAGCTGCAGTCCTACTGCTTCATGTCTGTGCTGTCATTCATCCTTATCTGTTATTTCTATGGCTCCCAGTTACACCCATGCTGGCTTCGCTTCACATTTTTTTGTTTCCATGTAAAATTTGACAAGGCTGAACCTTATCACCATTGCCCCATTCTCTCCTCTAGAAATCAATGACAGTAACTGTCATTCATCCTGAATGAGGAAGGCTGCTGTGTTTAGAGTGTTCTGTGATAATTTATAGTTATGGCCCTAGTGGCTTTTGACCATTTGGTGAAAGCCAGTGTTTTAATAAAATACAGTGTACAGCAAAATTTTCTTTGTTTTGGGGGCTGGAGAGAGGAGTTACATTTCAAGTCCTAACTGTCAAGTGTCCTCCCACTCTGGGCAGTGATCAGCCCAGAAGAGAACTTCAAGCAGATGGCACCTTTCAGATATCTGTTACAAATTGATCTGGTAGACGTTTGGAAATTCCAGGTAAACTTAGGGCAGTAGCTACCATCTTTTTTTCAGGCTCTGTTGTTTTTGGAAAGGTTATTATACGAAGCTTTCACCAAGATGAAGATCAACAGAACTGTGTTTCATGTAAATTTTAATTGTGTGATAATGAAATATAGAAAGAGTCCTGAAGAGCAAAGAGCTTGACTTAAAAGTTGTTTCTTTATTAGCTATTCAAAATTAGGAATTAAAAGGAATTGTAAGAGGCTGTGAGGTTGTACATTAAAGTAAGAGGCAACAATGAGCCTATACAGTACCAAAGCCTTCAGTTACTACTGTAAGCAACATAACTAAACCAGTGTGTTCTTGCATGCAAAAATAATTTACCAAGCAAGATGGGAAGAATTTTTTTAGAATGTATTAATTTTAGTTTGGCAAAAATTATCTTCATCTACCAATAATTCACAGAGAAAGTTTGTCCTTGCCATTTCAGAGGCTAGGCGCTACTCAGTTTGATGAATCTTTTTAGAATCATCCATGGAAAGTACTTTACTAAGTTACATTCTGGAGCAAAAAGGTAAACATCTAAGATGCTGAACACCACACCTTGGCCCTGTCTGCACAGGGACCTCAGGGAAGGCCAACAATGCAGCTGCTGTGTCAGTATTCCCAAGAGATCGCAGTCATCTCAGCCTCTGCTGGGCACAGCTCTGTCTCTCTCTCATCTACCTCTTGTTAATAGCCAAGGAAAGCCAATCAGGTAAACATGTCTAGGGACCTTTTCCACAGCCTGTGCCCCTGTGAGGCTCTGTGTGCTTCCTTACTTGTTTAGATCTGCTTTGGCTAATGGGCAATGTATTATGTTGGTTGTTTGATGGGAGGTTATTCTCCTGATTTTGCCATTCGCTTTAGACTCCTCCTTATCTCCTGTGTTTCATGGGAATGAGATGGGTCGTAGAAGTTTTTTTTAGTTTTCCTTACTAAAGATTCTGTTGTCCTGCAGTTGTTATTTACATGTTTATCCTGAGGTGGTTGTTTTCTGTATGCAGTTGGAGTTTATTGGTTGCTTTCCAAAAAAAGCTAAGAATTTGATAAAGTTTTGGGGGTTTGGAGAGGTGCTGGTTGTAATTACAGTGCTGTTGTAATCTGGGTTTTCAGCAGAATGTCATCTGATGACATGTCATGTAATACTGTGGTTAGCTGGAAGTTAAGTAGTTGTTTGAAGATCTCTTCATTCTTCACAAATCTACATCTATGGTCTCTCACCAGAATCTGCACACATCTGCACAATGATATTGTAGTTCACTCTTCTGTGTTTACAGAAGCTACTGTTTGGATTCAGCTTCCCAAATTGTTCCTGTTGTGTATGTTAATGGTGCAGTTCATTTTTTCAAATTATGAGAAATCCAAGCTGTTTTCCAGTCTCTTGCCCCATCACTCTCCAAAAAAAAGCTTACTTTATTTTGGGAAATCCCTGATTTTTACGTGATCAAAGCCTCTCTCAAGGGTTTTTACCCTCTTTTCAGAAGTTAACATGCTGCATTCTCTTGGCCTTGCAAGAGATCTCCTGACTTCTCTTTATATTAGTATTAGCTTTGTGCTTTAAGAGAGGTGTTGCACTTAGGATTCCCCTTTTGCAAAAAAGCCAGCTTGCTTATTGTGTAACTTGGCATTTCTCAAGGCAATACAAATTCTTGCTTACTTGATCCCTTTCTGTCAAAGCCTGAAGATTGTGTTTCTTTTGATCAAGGGGACGTCTTCTGCACTCCTCATACCTTTTTAGATACTTTCTAAAAAAAGAAATGCAGTGCTAATTTCAATTGTGCGTGTGTGTCTTGGACAGTGGAAGTGATAGTTAAATGGAGAGGTTTGATATTAGGTTAGTAATCAGGTGGAGAAATCAGTATGAAGGGACAAAGGAAGTTAACAAAGTTATTAGTGTGAGTGTCATGCACAGCAAACAGCTGAGAAACTGACTTGAGATCTGCATTGGTACCTCTGAAATATTTTGGGTTATTGTTTTCTGTTTTGAAATCACCGGCAACCAAGAATACACATTGTTTTTTCCTGCAGTAACAAACTAAACATTTCCAAGGAATATTCACTGCCAGGTACTCAAACATGATCATCTGTCAATTTATCCAGAGAGTCCTTGGCAAGGTTTGTGGCCACTGCCAGCTGGGATACCGCAACCACCTTTGCCATAGCCAAGGAACTACTGTGGTCCAGGGTGTGTGTCTGATAGGCAGCTTGAGCATTACCTGCTCTGAATCCTGAGGGTGTAGAGGCCAGTTGACCTCAGTGCCAGAAAGCTTTTCTGGCCATGTTTAAATTTTGTGTGTAGGCTGTAGCTCCTAAGAGCTCAATCAGTTTCTGCATTTGTACTGAATCCCGTGGTCAGAAACGTTCAGGGTGACTCTGCCTTGTCTTCCTGAAGAAAGTTTCATGTTGATCATTTGTACTGTATCAGCTTTAAAACATTACTATTTTGTCATCTGTATGTGGGAATGAACCATAAGATGACATGACAGACATCACACTTTCAGAAAAGCTGCAGAGTTAGGGTTTGTGGTGTCCTTAGCTGCACAACCACAGCTATTGTCAGGATCTTAAATGAAGGTGGCATGATGCTTCTCTGAGGCAGTATTTGTTCTATTTTCTTTATAAAAAATAAAAATCCATCAGTTATTTTTGAGCAGCTATGTTTTTATAGCTGATGCTGCAATACAATAGTCATCATCACCATTCTAAGTCTCATGGTCCTTCATATGCCTTGGGTTGCTTCTTGATGTGAAGTTGCAGAGGAGTTATGTGAATGTGATGTTTGTAAAATGCTTTGAAGATGAAAAGCTCTACAACAGGTTTTTATTATTACCAGAGGCAAAGTGAGCAGGAATGGCTTAATGTTGACTCTTCATTTCCCAAGAGATGGCTTTGTTTTGAAGAGTGCACATTATCAGTTGGGTTGAAGACAAAATTACATTATTTCCAGTTTGAATATAAATAAATTGGCAAACTGCCTACCTTGAGATTCTTTGCATGAGATGTTTGTAGAGAGCATAGAGGGTTCCTGTACTTTCTTGGCTCTGCTCTTAGTTTGCATTTAAAGGAACTTTTATTTAACATATTTTGACTTCTAGTCTGCAAAGGTATTTTGAATCCAGTCTTTTCAAACATCCTTATCAAAATGCTGGTATTTTTTCCGTTTCTCTCTAAAAGTGTATAGATAGCTATCAAATACATAGTTCATATTTGTTATATGTATTTCAAGTACCTCTATCTCTCTTCTACAGATAAAATCTATTTCAGCATATAATTAAAAAAGTGATCTGTAAGTGGTAGCATTTTATTAGGGTTTGGTTCACAGGCAGTTTTTCAGATGCTCAGCCAAACACAGTTAAAAGAACTGGCATAGAGCTTTAAATACTTCTTGAATCATTTTTGTTTCCAGCCTGTATCAACATCAGAAACTGATAGGTGGTTGTACAGGTGAAAAAAAAAAAAAAAAAGGCAGCTATCTCTTTGGCAATATTCAAACCACTGCTGTTTCTTTGTGACAGAGGCAAAGGGAGGGAGACCCATTGTCCAAATGGAAACTGAACTCAAGCTCGCTAAGCTGGAGACTGCTTGAGGGACACCCCTGTCCCCATACGGCTGGTTGTCTGCTGTGCCCTTGCAGCCGGTCATCGCTTCCACCCAGCAGCCTTGTCTTGACAGGGCCGTAGTGTGGTGTCAGTTCGGGGTGCCTTTGGGGAGCTGGGGATCTCTGAAGCAGCTCTTGTCGGCCGAGAGGCTGCTGGGCCAGGGCCAGGAGCGAGGCGCTGCGTCCCTGCGGCCTTCAGCTGCGGTCGCCTTGCTGGGTGCAGCTGCAAAAGCTTTGGGCTCCTGCCTGGCACTTGCAGAAATCATTGTGGAATTTGCTGATTCCACCAGATGCCAAGCTAAACACTTGTTCCTGAGTGGTGGGTCCCATCAGTACAGCTGCTGGTTATGAAAAACATGCAGGGGTTTTCATCTGTAATAACAGAGCTTTGTTGTATCACTGCACGCTCAAAATACTCTGAGCAGTGCTATCGTATAGTAACCCCTTGCTTAGCCTATAGGGAGCATACACCCCCCCATGCTTCAGCTCAAGTGTTTTTGTTGGCAGTTTTTGTTGTCATTTAGGCCTGCGATGGAAAGGGGGGGAGCCTAAATTTTCCCTCAGTAAGGATTAACTGATGTTGTTGGGCAGTGCTTTCAAGATATTCTGACCTACTTAAGCAACAAAACCGATCAGGACAAAATAAACAGTTCTGGTGAACAGCTGAATGCTGTGTTGTGGCAGCTATGTTTGGCAATGGATTTTCTCATAATTTTTCTAATTGAGACAAAACCTCAATGCTACAGAAACCTTAAGCATTACAAGCAGATAATACCCTGACTGAATAGGTTGATTCTCCTGTTGCCTTTTGGGGAAAGGAGACAATTTGTCCATAATTCAGTTGGAACAAATGCTTATGAAGCAACTGACAAAAAAAGAGCATATAAGTAGATTTATCATTTTGCTATGCAGGGTAATAAATAACTGCATAATTTCCAGCAAGCTGCAGTATATACCGGTGAGGTGGTAGATCTCTCTCCAAGGTGTAATCTCTGCAAAGAAGTATTAAATAGGGAATTGTGACAGACTGTAAGAGCTGTTGATTTCCTCCTTGGGTCTTATTTATTTTTAACAACCACACTGAATACTTGCAATTACCTCCTCATTTTTATGTGGTATCCTCTAAGGAACGAATCAAGAGAAATGCTTCATTTTTACTATTTGCACAACCATTCTGTATTTCTGAGGTCACAGACTTTTGGTAGTTTGAAGGATAAAATTACCAGACATTGAACACAGGAAATACTCTTTCTATCTTTCAGCTGAAACTGAGATTCTGAGAGTACTAAAATGAAGCCTTTTTAAACTTGTCTTTTTTTCCCCACTTCCATTTAGTGATAGTCCCAATGCTGTCCATGAGGTGGAAAAGTGGTTACCACGATTGCACTCAGTTGTCATAGGACCTGGCTTAGGTAGAGATGAAGCTCTCCTTGAGAACGCTAAGGTAATGTCTGTACCAGTATTTTATTCTGTGTCTTTATGTTGAATTATATTAATCAGTTTCCTCTCTTTTACATGACTACACAATTGTTCTTGATTAGGGTTACTAAATAACAAATTTAATAAAATATGGTTGACTGAAAATTACAGCTGTTAGCCATGGTCTTCATTACTAAACTGTGTCACTCTGAATTTTAGGCATCCATATGATTGTTTTGATTTTGTTTTGATTGTGACAATTGCTAATTAAGAAATAGATGTTGGCATTTTTAGCTAAAGGGCTCTGTGTTTTCTTAGTAAGGATTCTCTGTAATCCTGTAAGAATATAAACACAATATTCTGTAAGAATACTGTACTGTAAGAATATAAACACAACTCTGAAGTCTTAATTTTTGGAACTGTATTTGACAACTTGTTAGGAGAGGTACAAAAGAACAGGGACTGTGTCCCCTTGCAATAAAAAATAATACTCTTAATTTTAAAAGGCTTCAGATTCTATTCTTAGTAGAGAGGTAGTCCTATTTTCTGTCTCCTCTTAGTGGAGGGCTGAAAACAGGAGTTTATATAGTTTTGTCCTGTAAATAAGACTGTACTTATACAATCTTCCAGATGATGTCTTGTATTGCTGTCAGTGCATCTTTGTATATTCAGAGTATATGTTTCAGTCTAATGTCAAGCTAATTTTCTGTAATTTTTTTTTTTTTTCTGAGAAGTGTTACTGAATTAATCAGTGCTACTAACAGGTGGAATTAATTTATAGAAATGGTGACAGTTACACAGTGAAACTGCAAAAAAGGGATGGCAAGAAACTGGAGACCACATCATCCAAGTAGTTTAGAATACCTTGAGAGCTATGGAAAGTGCCTTAGTAAGCTTTGGTAAGAGAAAGTTGCTATTGGAGCTCTTTATTTCTTCAGTTTTCCTACTGCTTCCAAAAAATGTTTGGCTTATGAAATAGAGGTGCAAAACTAACGAAGACCATGGGTTCAGAAAGAAAAAATAAATTTATTACAGCTGATCAAGAAATCAAATTCTATTTTGAATGAAAAACTGCAATAGATTTTTTAGTTCTTTTTTAAAAATAATTGTTCAGAATTATTTTTACAGAATGAAAAATGGGAAATTATTTTTTCCTTTTCTCTCAGTTTTATAAACATTTAAAATTTTTTTTCTAAAGGAAAACCACTGTAAGCAAAAAAAAATTAGTTTAGCATATCTAACTTAAACTTTTTGTTTATATCAGCATTCCATATGGGTTTTATAAATACCTGTCAGTGTGTTTATCTGTATTACAGAAGTATCTGAAAGATTCCTTGATTGTGTAGGGGTTGGTTTGTTTGTTTTTCATCACTGCTAAAAACAGTTTTGGCTTCTTAGTGTATTACAAGCACATTTCTAGTTCAGCCTGACTAGCCTGTATGAGCTAGCTTAAAGTTAAAGAAACAAACCCAGCCAATGAAGACAAGGCCTTTGGAAGTTAATTCATGCTATAATCTTAGGCCACATTCATATGAGCTGTGAATCTGACCATATTTCAAGTCACATTAAACCTCCATTTCTTTGTCTTCCCTGTAATTATGTCAGTGTTCATCAGTTACTCAGTGCTGTATTGTTGGTTTTCTTTTTTTTTAATCCAACTACCGTAGTCTGCTAAATTCTTTGCTAGGCCAAAATCTTTAAGTGCATGTGATTAGGGACAAGTGAACCCTGGATGCCTGCTTGAGGAAGACTGCTGCTTACCTGTGCTGAGGAAAGGTTGAGTTTCCCTCTTGCTTCAGCAGTGAATTTTAGCATTTGTATCACTCTTCACGGAAAAAAGCAAGTGGTGAAAGCATGACTATTTTAAACTTACATAGGAGGCTGTCTTGGTATATAACTTTCTGCTCTCTCTTTAAGCTGACATCAGCATCCTGCCATATGAATACAGTGCTGAGATGTAAATTAGTGCCTGCTTTCTGGTCAGGGTTTTGTGTCAGAGTAGCAGTGACAATGAGAGGGATTTTCCCCTATGCTTCCTCTTGTCCCATTGAAGTGCTGCTGCGTAATGATGTGTGACCTCTCTGGTACTCTTCTTGTGTCAGTTGTTGTCAGTGCTGTGCTAGCACATTGCCAGTGAATGTGCTGGTCCAATCATTCATGTATTTGGGATGCTTCTCTGTTTCTGAGCACTGAGAAATTAGGGTGCCAAGGCAGTAACCCATAATTTCTGGTATATAGCTCATGGGTAGTGTTGTATTTTGAAATAGCCTGAGTACATGTTGACCAGATGGTACATTTTTTCTTTCCAGACCAAAGAATCTTTTGCTTTTTCAGCATCTTTACTGTCACCTGCCTCCCTCGTGCTGAATCCCTGCAATGCGTGCACTGCATCTCATCTCTTAGCAGTCTGATGGACAAGAAACACCTTGTGATCAGTTTCCTTTCTTTTTATTTATTTATATAGTTACTATTTATTTTCTTGGGAGCACAGTAATTCTCTTTGAATACACACTTACTGGCTTTCTGTAATTGCCTGGTTTTGGCTGTAATTCCACTGACAAGTCCTGTTACAAGAAGCTGTTCTACAAGTTATATCATGCTCTCAGATGCCAATTGCATGGGTCTGTGCCAAAACCCTCTGTGCTGTTCCTCAGTTGCCTGGGTGAGGGCTGATGCTCCATCAGATCTTTCTAGCCAGGGGTTTGCAGGATGAACAGCTGCAGCTTCAGAAGGATCTCCTGTAGAAAGCATATGCTGTGTACCAATAGCTGTGCAGCTATTATCATCCCATACACATCTGGCAATCCTAGTCTTGGCCTGGTTAGACCCTCCAATTCTGGAACAAGTAGGCAGTCTAAGCTGTTTTTCGTCAAGAGAAAGGAGCAAAGCCACAATTCTGTTCTACATTTTAGCTCTGGAGTGTGTGGATTGAAGTGTCTTTGCCCTGTTCTACTTAAGATTTCTGAAATGCTGTTACCCTATCTGGTGTGGACCTTGGTCACCACAGACACCTTCACTGTGGGAAAGATCAGGCCATCTCATTTTCACTTTCAGTGTTTGTGGAAGACTCTGGCCGGAGACAACTTTACCATTACCTCTTCAATTTAACCTCTGTTGGTATGCTGCTGCTGGGCATTTATACTCTGTTGAGAACTCTGAAACAAGGCCAAGGTCCCTACAGTTGTCCTCTGTGGGTGCTTAGAAGCAGCATATTTCCAAAGCTAGGGGATGTTCTCCTTTTTTCACACAGCAGCAATATTATGCCCTTATTGTATGTACCCACCACAGCACTTTTCATTCAGCTGTTCCAGGGATATTTGCACTTCTGCTCTTAATCTGATCTGATTTTTCTTGTAGCCTGAGGCGTGGAAGTAGGGGCATTCCTGCCTGTACCATCAAGAGCTGTTCCTCAAGTTTGTGAGAGAACCAGGCTCCTCACATGCAGGGCCATGAGTAAAGCTTATGGACTTTGGAATATTTTATATTCCTTGCTTAGCCCTCTGGCAGAGGAAATGATACTCCAGGGTGTTCTGCATTCTGCTTAGGTGTGTCTTGTATCAGTTCCCAGCCTCCTCTTGTCACTCTTCCTTCTGGCATGTATAAGATGTTCCTGTCAAATTTGCTGCTTCTGAGTTTGTTAAATGTTTATGGGTACATAACTGGCTTTGTGGTCAAATGGGCTGATACAGAATTATTGGTGGAATAGTAGTTCCTGTTGGGATCAGGTAGAGAAAAGTATTCTTTCTTAATGAAGAGTCCTGTCCTTAACTGAACTAAGGCTTTGGTGGTGGAATTGTCACTGGGTTCCTTGCCTCTTTCACTGAAGTGGTAGCACTGGATCCTGGACTGTGCCACCCCAAACTTGACAAGTTTTGTCTTGCAGCAGCAAAGTTAGATTTGTGTTTTCAGCAGAGCATGCTTGCATCCCTCCTGTAAGAGAGGTAATGATTAATAGCAAAAAAAGGCTCTGTGTAACTCAGATTACACAGTAAAATCCACTGGGTTATCAAACAGCATGCTTGTTCCTCTTGCTCAATTCTCAGTCTTTGTTTTAGCTCCAAGAAAATGGCCTGAATGCCAGCCTGGGTATTTGGCTGAGGCCCTGCTTAGCTGCTATTTCTGCCCATTGTTGCTGTTTCTTTCTCCCCCCAGCCCCCTCACTCTGCAATACTACCTTCAGCCAGTCATTTACCTTCAAAGATCGCTGCTATCTGTTGGGATATAAATTTAAGAAAACTCATTTCCCATGTCATCTTAAGGCTTTGTGGAAATCTGTTGGCTGTAGTTAACATCTGGCAAAGGGTGAGAGAGGTTTGGGGCTATTGTCATAGATCACCTCAATTGAGTGTGCCTGGAGAGAGCCCATTTGAAATCTTCTCTTTTAGATGTATTCTCAGTTCAACCTCGAATTATCAGCCGTTCTATGTTGGGTTTTGGTTAGATGGATTAATTTCCCTCCTTCAAGCCCTATGCCTTCAGGATTTAGGGAGCACTTTAGAGCCTTAATAAATTATGAGAATAGGACCAGGTGCTTCAGTACACTATCAGCACTAGTTTTTTCAAGCTCAAAAGGATTACAGAATACAGAGCTGCCTTTGTCTGCCAGTCTGTTAAAAGATGAATCTGCCACTTTGGGCTTTGAGCACCATATTCCTCTTGACACCTGAGCAGCCCCTCAGGTTCCATTTGCTCCAAGTATAAGACACCTGAGAAGCATCCCAAGCTAATGCTGCAGTTGGTAGGTTAGTGGTATTGCCTTTGGTACCTACCACCCCATATGAATATGAACAACAGGATGTGTTAACTCTTTGGAATCACTGCTCACCTTGACTCAAGTTAGCAGCAAATTTTTATATCAGAAAGTTAACAGCAATGTGTTTCACATACATTTTGCTGCCTGTCCTGTTTATGCCCTCTGGAAATTCCTCTGGAGACAGTGGGGATTCAGTGGTTCATAGGGAGCTGAAGTAGCAGTGAGGACAGACCACTTTATGAGAAGTTGAAGTGGATGGGATATTGTGATACTGCAGAGGGAAAAATCAGAGGGCATGTCTATGCATCTGCTGTGAGAATGTGTGTATAAACTGCATTTCTGTCAGCCCTCATCCAGCCCCTGAGTGATGCATAGACCACAAGTGGCATGTAGTGAAAAACTACTTGCTTAATAGCCTGATTGCTTTTAAACAGGCCCAGGAGAGCCAGAATTTGTGGATGTCTTCCCCTAAGATGAGGCAGTTCTTTCTCTGTGATGATGGAACTGGTGCAGATGAAGCTTGGGAATGCCAGCTCTAACGAGAGAGAGCCTCTTGGTTTTGCTAAGAACTATTAGTATTCTGTGGCTTCCTTGCAAGTGTCTTGATTAGAAAAACAGTGTTTGAAAATATGCTAACAGAACCTTAAATACAGGTTTATGTAGCTTGCAAGCAGAATTTATTTTCTAATATATGTAATGGTTCTTGACGAAAGTCATTCACAGTGAAGTGGGATGTTTATTTGCTCTTTGTGTAGGTTTATATTGTGTAACTTGATTTTGACACTTAAAAGCATCTGTAAGCAAAGCACTTGCATTGGATACCTTTTCAACTCTTTCTGAGCATTACTTATCTAGAAACCCTAAAAAGAAATTGTCAGTGGTAAATTCCAGAGTTCAAGGTTACATTTACTTTTTCCATTTTAAGACAAAATGCCAACTGCTGACCATTAGTATCTTAAGCCAAATCTAACATTAGCGTAATCATCCATAAATTATAACACTTGAAGAATTTGCTTTGTGAGTGCAAATATTCAGTGGATGAGTAGTATGAGAAAATTAAATTAAATTTATTAAAAATTAATAAAATTAATAAAAATATTAAAAATTAAATTTTAATAAAAATTAAATGTATTAATTCTGATTTAGATATCTTACTTTGGATTGAAGTAAACAGGATTATCACTTAAACTGGGTTTGGATGTCTTAAAGATGGAAAGGGTGTAAATGTAAATTCTTGTGTTCAGGCATTACTTCCAGTTATTTTACCTTTTGAAGAATTCAGCATATGATTGAGGTAGATAGTAAGAAACTGTTAGCTGCAGTTTTCCTTCAAGTTTAACAGCAAGTGATATACTTCAGATTCAGATCATTCTCATCTCTTTTTTTACAATTATTTTTGTGTAGAAAGGAACACTTCTGATTAACTGCCATCTACAGTATCTTCAGCTTTGTGAGTTGTAACACCACCTTTTAGTATTTCCCAAAGCACTTAGCTTGATGATGTAGTGGGGTACTCTTCAGAGTCCTTATCACCCTCTGCCTAGCTTAAGTGAAGTATTTGCCTGTGCTTCGAAAAATCTGTTTTGGAAAACAGAGTCTGGCATGTGGTACTATGGTTAAAAGACCCAATTAAATTGCAAGGAGCATAAACCCTGAGATAAAGAAGCTCTGTGTTTCAAAGAAAGGTTATTTGTCTCTATTATGTGACTCTTCATTCAGGTAGTACCAGTGGTGGTCAGTAGTTAATCATTTCTTCTGTGAGGTTTGAGAGCTTAGTGGAATGATTAATGAGCTAGTGATAGTTATGCATACAGGAATACATACAGTAAAACTGAGGCAATTAGGCTAGTTAAAGGTGATTTATATATCTTGTCCACAAAGGGAGATTTTGATTGACACTGCTGCATTTTGAAAGGAGGAGGAGTTCTTTGATTGGTTTGTGGGAACTAATGAAAGTAAGTTTCAGAGTTATCTGCATATTTTCACTGGTGGGTGAATAAATAACCAAAACCAGTTACTGAAATACAGTTCTAATGTGAAGAATCTCAAGCAGTGGAACTCCATTTTTAGCATTTTTCAAAACCTTCTGTGACAATTATATTCTGTTTAGGGAAGCTTCTCCCCCCTGCCAACCTTACTGTAGCCTTGAGCACAGCCTGAACTTGGAATATTTGCCTACCTCTAGCTGTGTAAGATTACAGACTTCTGCTTGCCAAACCCATTTTCCAAGCATCTTTGGCACAAGGCTGCATCCTGACCTCTATGCAGCTGAGTCCCTGCTAACTCTGCATTTATCCGGGCTTGAGCAAGAAACACAAAAATGCTTCCTAGGGTTTTCAGTGCCTGTTTGTCAGAATTAGTTTGCAGCATATTGGGAGTCAAACTCTTCCTGAGCACCTTGGGGAGGTGCGTGTGAAGAAATGCTTCCAGCTGCAGCATTTACAGGGAAATTGTGGCTATTTCTTCCCTTTTATCTCTCTGTTCCAGACAAAACTGTGAATTCAGGATTGTTGGATGAGAGTAGCATCCATGCAGAAAATACAAGCAATTATAGGTAGTGTTTCAACAGCAGTTTCTGGTCCAAGCTTTCAGGAGAGGGTTCTTTGTAAAAGGGGCTGACAATTCTTTTTGATTATTTGTGGTTGCATGAGACCTAACCCGTGCCAGGTTGTGCTCATCTACATTTCTGTACCAAAGAAGAAGCTGATCCCTCTTCCTGCCTTGAGCCTGGCTACTCCAGCTTAGTCAGCCAGGAGCTGGGTCAGTCCAGTCGCATGGGCTGTGCTGTCACTCACCTTAACATAACCAGCATTACAAAAGGGAGCATTTGAGCTTTTAGAAAATGGGCCTTTCAAGCTCTCCTGAGCTGTAGACAGTTCTTTTGTTAACCTGCCCATACAAAGCAGCATAGGATGAGAAGTACCTGAGATGTATCATATAAACAATAACATTAGAAGGATTGGACCAGATGATCCTTGAGGTCCCTTCCAACCTGACATTCTATTGAGTCTGTGATTCTATGAGCTGCTCTGCAAGCCTGGGCTGACAGAAGTTTTAAAGACGACTTTCAACAAGACAAGAGGACACAGTCTTAAGTTGTGCCAGGGGAGATTTAGGTTAGATATTAGAAGGAATTTCTTTACGGAGAGGGTGATCAGGCAATGGAATGGGCTGCCCAGGGAGGTGGTGGATTCTCCGTCCCTGGAGACATTTAAAAAGAGACTGGATGTGGCACTCAGTGCCATGGTCTGGTAACCGCAGCGGTGGGTCAGGGGTTGGACTTGATGATCTCTGAGGTCCCTTCCAACCCAGACAATTCTATGATTCTATGAATGCAGGCAAAGTGTTTCTCTGGCAAGGTACATACTGCCCAGGTGCCAAGGAGTGCCCTGTTTGGGTAAGTGAGGGTATTACTCTCTCTTAGAAATCTGGTTGTTAACAATTTGTATGGGTGCAGACTTTTCTTTAAAGGACCTCACTTACCCAAACAGGGCACTCCTTGGCACCTGGGCAGTATGTACCTTGCCAGAGAAACACTTTGCCTGCANTTAACCTGCCCATACAAAGCAGCATAGGATGAGAAGTACCTGAGATGTATCATATAAACAATAACATTAGAAGGATTGGACCAGATGATCCTTGAGGTCCCTTCCAACCTGACATTCTATTGAGTCTGTGATTCTATGAGCTGCTCTGCAAGCCTGGGCTGACAGAAGTTTTAAAGACGACTTTCAACAAGACAAGAGGACACAGTCTTAAGTTGTGCCAGGGGAGATTTAGGTTAGATATTAGAAGGAATTTCTTTACGGAGAGGGTGATCAGGCAATGGAATGGGCTGCCCAGGGAAGTAGTGGATTCTCCATCCCTGGAGACATTTAAAAAGAGACTGGATGTGGCACTCAGATGATCTCTGAGGTCCTTTCCAACCCAGACAGTTCTATGATTCTATGAATGCAGACAAAGTGTTTCCCTGGCAAGGTACATACTGCCCAGGTGCCAAGGATTGCCCTGTTTGGGTAAGTGAGGGTATTACTCTCTCTTAGAAATCTGGTTGTTAACAATTTGTATGGGTGCAGACTTTTCTTTAAAGGACCTCACTTGCTTAGCAGCCCTCCTCAGAAATTTTATCTTTACTTTGCACCATCTAACAAAAGATTTAATTACATACTTGCCATTTGCATGTTGCAGTAGAGTGCACTTGCAGTGGGCTGAAGGCAAGGTTATACTGCTTCCTAAAATGGTTGTCATCATGGTTAATGCTGTCCATTATTATGGCATGCTGGAGCTTGAACTTCTTTATGATGACATGGGTAAGGAATTTCGCCAAGACACGACCCTTAAAGGGACCTGGGAAATGCAGTGTTCATTGCTGGTGTCAGCAAAGCAAGCATTGCCTGCAGTATCTTTCCTTGGCAAAGTAGAACATGACAGTGTGATGCATCTGTATTGAAAATTAAATACTCTTATGGGACAGCTGTTACTTTATATGTTGCTGCTGTGGTTTGCTGTTTTTTCATTAAAATTCAATTTTATTTAAGTCATCGGCTCTTAATTTCCTGATTCTTCCCTTTGCAAACACTGGATGCCAGTTACTGTGTAGCTAAACCAGTCACAAGCAGTGATACTACTATTGAATATAATATTAAAAAATCTTTGCAGGCATTCTGCTGCCTATCAACATCTAAGTAAAAAAAGCTGGAAAGTACATAAAGCTGTCCTTTCCAAGGAGCCATGGAGAACCAGCTCGTGTGCTGCTGTATGTCAGGAAAGTAACCACATTGTGAGCTGCTGCTGGCTCATGGACTTGAGTGGAGAAGTTCAGCCTAACTTCAGAGTTTTTTAAGAGGCTGTGGGTTCTTGTTATGAGTGTACCACCTGCTATCAGCTCATGGTGCCTCCGGGTGACTGCTCTACCAAGACTTCCGTGGCTGATGAGATAGCCTCTGGGTGTACCTACAAGCTCTGGAGCAATTTATTCCTCTCTCTCATGTTCTCCCCTTTCCCCTCCTAGTTATTTTTTGCAGGCAGCATCTAGCACTGGCTCATCTTGGCCCATTCTCTTTTTCAATAATGATTTGGGAAGTGTTGCAAGAGTCCTGGATGTCCATGTTAGTGCAGTGCAGGTGAATGTCATGTTTCATAGCAAAGCCTCAGGATATCAACCTCAGGATAAATTGTATTATGATTTTTGGCATTACTATGCCCTTTTTCTTCAGTCTTCTTCCTCCTGAGGTCATTTACATCCTGAATTATTCTGATTACATGTTGTGTTCAACATGTGTGTTGTTCTGGTTTTCAGTGTGTTGGGAGTTTTGTGTTGGGATTCTTTATCAAAATAAGATTGGAGTTTGATTTTGGGAATCTATTTTACAATTCCCATGTGAAAGCTGGAACAGAGAACACTGATTTCTACTAAAATGAATGCATTTAATTTCAAGGAATAGGTTCCATTATAGTAAAAGAATTCATTGAAACACACACATTCTTTGCTCAGTTACAGTAAAGGGTTACTTTTACTGAGATAGAGCACTGGTTTCTACTGTGGCAATTTCTTTTTAGCTCTTATTGAGTAAGTTCCTTGCATACAAGTCCTGGATACCAAGTCACAGAAAAAAGATTTTTTAATTATTATTATTTTATTTTTTTTAAAAAAAATTTTTTAAATTATTATTTTTTTTAAGGAAACTGCATTTCAGAAATAGAGTGGGAGTAGATTCAGGTAGAATTTTACCCTCCTTTGGATCTCCTCCCCTCAGCCACCTCCACCAAAAATTACAGTCACTGAAATACGATTTTGGACATTCCTAAATACTGCATATTTGTGGGAGGTTGTATCATACAGCACCTTCATGGGATGAGTGAATCCTAGCTCATTTCCTCCTTGCCTTAATTAAGTTAGAAACTTAAAGTTTAGTCTTGATTTATTAGGAGAGGAAGCTCTTGTTACAGATTTGGTCTAGCATGAGTTCTGCAGTCTGGTAATTAGAGTTCATTATTGCTGATTTTAATCACAGCAGGCTGGAACCTGTTTCCTTTTTCTCATTCAAATGTTGTGATCTGTGGAATCACCATTTCAGAGAGTGACTGAGTATTTAGCTAACTCATAAAAAGCAAAAGATCTCTAACTAGAGACTACCCAAATCTTTGTTACTGGAATTCTCTACATGATGGGTAAGAGACTGAAATTTGGGTCTGGCTGTGAATATCACAGAGGAAGGATCTGAATTGGGTATCTCAGCTGGCCATTGTGGCTGTAGGTCATGGGGCTGGATGACAGCAGCATGACACTGACTCTCCTCCTCTTCCTCATTGCCCTGTCTGCTTGTGGTGAGTCCCAAGGTTCCCCTGTGAGTCTGGTCCATTTTCTGGATGCCCTCAAGTGCTTAGGAACTGAGTGAAGGCAGCAGCACTCCTGCCTTGGTCTGCACCAAACTGATTCACCACTGCTGTGGTGTGATGCATCCTGTGCACAGAAAGGCAGTAGACTGGGAATCTCCAAAGTCTTACTGTTCAAAGTGTTGTTTGAAGGGAAGGGGGGATAATGTTGGTTTTGTCTTTGATGCCTGGATGTGTTGCTGTTCCCTTGAGTGGTTGGTGTTTGAATTTCAGGTCTTAGTGACATCTAGAACATTGCTCATTTAAAATACTGAATCCTTTCCTGTATGAATAATTTTTACCGATAAAAAAAAGATGGTTCCTGCTCATACATAGAGTGCTATCAGAAACAGTTAAATAGGTTTTGCTGTGAAAGTAGAGTTAGTCTGTATTAATTGTGCAGTGTAATAGTGAAGGTTCATCTGTATTTTACAAGTCTTAAACTATGAAATCCATGACAAACAGAGATTCATATTCAGCTGAAAATTGATGGTTTTGTCCAGGAATGAAATGCCCTGCATAGAGGATGTTGCCATTATTGCAACTTAAGGAAGTTGTTGGGGTTTTTTAAATACAGTATCAGCAGTAATAGGATGTTTAGAAGTGGGCTTCATCTCACTTAACTCTCGGTGTCTAAAATTATAGCAGCAATGTGTCTCTGCTCCTTCTGTGATAGCTGAGGAGAGACAGGTCTGTCCACTGGTGATTCATCCCACCCTAAATGTGGTATCCAACTGCATGGGATGAATTGCTCTCCAGTGGTGAACCATTTGAGCTTTAAATGGCAACAGATGGGATGGTTCCTGTTCACAGTCTATAGGAAACAGTGGTTTTCCAATGAATGTTGTGTCCTTCAAAAGGGTGGTTGTCTTACAGGGGGTTTCTTACCTGCTTTGTTATGGTTGCCAGATTACATTCTTCCTCCCCAGAACTTCCTCCCTGAGGTTCCTTGTCTGGCAATGAGCAACTTCTGCCTGGGTTTAAGGAAGGAAGAGCAAAGGAAAATAATTAAGGTAGTTTATTTGTTGGTGGGTTTGTTTCTTTTTAATCAAAAATGAGTTTGCTAAATAAGAAAAAGGACTTTATGTCGCCTGTTTATTAGTTTTCTAAGGAGGGAAAGAAAAAGAAAAGATCACTCAGTATGATTAGAAACAGATACCTCAGAGGTTTGGTACACAATAAAAGTTGCTTGACCAGTAGATTTTACTTAGCGAGATGAAAATTCTCTTTAGAGCAAAGGTTAAATATCTCAGGATTGCGGAGGATGTGCTAGAGAGGTGGGAGCTCTAAACATTATTAGGAAGAAGTGTCTTATTTCTCTGGAGTGTACCTTCAGAGTGAGGTGACACAGCCTTCCAGAAGCTATTTACCTCTACATATACTTTCATGCTTTGTAACTTATGCCTTTCTGTTGTTCCCCTTACACGTACATTCTTTTAGGGGACAGTGAGTCTTCAGGGTTCTTGATTTACCCTGTTGTTAGGTACCCATATATAGATTAAAAAAATAAAGTAGTCAAGATGGCAGCTATGAGGAAGCATGAAAAGAGGCCAACAGTGACAGCAACAGCCAAATCTTAATTGCTTTAGCAGAACTTTAGCAAAATTAGCTCCCTGGGTTGCTCTTAATGAATTTAACAGAATAGTTTGGAAGGATAAAGAAGGGCTTCTGAGATCTGATGTCTTCCTTCAGTCTTCCTTATGGAATGTGTTGGGGAAATCTTTTGCTTTTTTGTTTTTAAAAATGAAGTGTAATGAATGACTACCATACTAAAATTGACATAAGAATAAGCTGATGATTCATATTAGTGGGAAGTAGGGCAATAATTATTTTAAGTGTACATAAGTAGTTTGGTGAAGCTGCTGATGTACAAAAATATTCAATTAAAACCGGTTAGAAAAAAACCTGGTATTTATATCTTCAGATATGGGAGGAGGATGACTAGAATGCTTTCTTACATAATATCTTGCTAACCTCTGGGGATCTGTACTGTATGGTATTTTATCAGAAGAGCTTAGTATGCTTCAAAAAGAATCAATAATTGGACTGTTGGATGTATAACATTTATGCAGAGAGAAAAAAAACACAAAACCAAACCATAAATCTGGTTGATAGTTCCACAGCCTTATTTTATTATAGCCAAGTAAGTCAAATTAAGCATAATTGTTAATGAACTTAACACAGCAGAGGCAACACAGTACAGTTTCTGTGAAGGAAAGCGGAACTGTGCAGATCTGTGCTGATTAACATTAATGAAAAAAGAAATGAGCCTGTCTCATAAATCTCTTGAATTCTTTGAAAGTGAGGCTCTCTGGTTTCCAGTGTGCCACAACTGAGCCGAGACCTGTTCAAGCATGTGTATGTCATGGAAAGGTTTTTATTCTGTAGTGGCTTCCAATGTAGCTGCAGCTGTGTGTTGAGACAAATCCTCAGGCTTGGAGCAGTGGGTAATGTTTCAGTCTCATGCTCACAACATGCAAAGAGTGCCCAAGCAAAAAAAAAGTGGTGTTGACTTCAAGCATGTTGCTGAATTCTGGTCATCCATTTAAAAATAGAGGGGAAGAACTTCCTCTGGTATTGGGAAAAACAGAATCAAGTAGGAATAAGTTAGTGAGGATATATATGCCATAATTAATAATTTACAGGAGGCGAGGTGGGTGATATTTATTTTGACTGCAGTATGAGAACAGAGGTATGTTCACTATCGTGAGCATTAACCAAAAACTGTTTCCTTATTCCTTACATAGTGTCTGGCTAACCTGTGGAGCTGAGTGCCATATGATAACTGATCTGAAGACGTCAATGACTTCCAAAAATAATTAGACTTTTGCGTGGATACAGTCCTCTGTCTTGTACAGGAGAAAGATAAACTCTCCAGCTTCAAAGACAAGTTGCTAATGACCAAGTTTCAAAAAAACTTGACTGTCAGCCATTGCTCATTAAGAAAGCTTGAGTATCAGTTGTTGCTATTGCTGAGGGGCAGGGGATCTGCTGGTAGATACTGCTTGCTGAAAAACACTTTTGCAGATGGTGTGCTGTCTGGAGTGCCTTGGTTTTGCTTTGAAAGCATAAAGCCTCCAAGCCTGTGAGTGAAATGACACGTCTTAAGTACTGCTTGTCTTGGGATGTTTGCAAATAAATACCACGATGGGACCATCGTCAGAAAGGCAGTGTTGCCATTATTGACAGCTTTCTATTATAGCAATACTCATTTGGATTGTTTTTTTTTATAAACTGGAGATGTATGCTTACTATGTGTGGCACATGCCTCCTGCAGCAGGGAGAGTGAGTGAGATGGTGTGCCTGTTTGCAGATCAACACCCAGGCACCAGTTACAGAAACCCTTTTGACACTACTTATACTTGAACCAGAGAGAGAACAACGCAGCTGTAAAATTACCAATTGAGACAAAAATGTTTTATATTACTTGGCAGAACATAACATCTTACTTTGTAAAAACAACTTACGTGATCAGATTTATTGTATGAATTTGTTGGATCTGACGAGATTTAAATTAGCAAGCATCTTAAAGTTATCTGCATTTTTTGCAGGGTATCATAGAAAAATCCAAAGTGAAAGGAATTCCTATCATTATTGATGCTGTAAGTATTTTCTTAGTTCAGTCAGTGGTTTGAAATTTAAGAAACCATTCGGTAAATATTCTTCTTAACTGGTTTTTGCAGGATGGACTGTGGCTCATTTCCCAGCAGCCTTCTCTTATTCAAGGTTACCAGCGAGCTATTCTTACTCCAAACTATATGGAGTTTAGTAGACTGTATGAAGCCATGGTGAGCTGTTTTCCTTTTTGATATTTAAATACATGCAAGTTTAGTCTTTTAACATTATGTGCTGTTTCTTATATGCAAAAGAAGCATTCTCTAGGTTTTTATTTCACAGGATAATTGTCCCAACACTGCATATTCTTAAACAGAATTCTTTTTTTTTTTTATTTTCAAAGACCTTTCTTATGCATTTTTTGACACTGCAGTGGGTATAGAAAAAACATACCTGGAAAGACTGATGATGATGCTCTTCTCACTCCCTTCACCCCCGTATGCTGAAGTAGCCTGTGTTAGAATATGCTGAACTAGTAGTAAAATATGTACTGTGTATGGAATTCTTGTGTTGTAGCTTAGAGACCCCGTAGACAGTAGTGATCATCATGGATGTGTGTTAAGACTCAGCCAAGCCATGGGGAATTTGACAGTTGTTCAAAAGGGAGAAAGAGATCTTATTTCAGATGGAGAGAAAGGTAAGTGAAGTCTTTTGCTTTTAGCAATGTGATTTTTTGTTTGTTTGCTTGTTTTGCTTTTGTATGCTCTCAGTTGTAGTTCAGTGGTTGGACTATATATAGTAATTGGTTATCTGTTTACCCCTTTGGGTTGAAGAGAATGAGTGGCTTACTTTGCAGATCACCTTGAGATAATTTGTGTAAACTGATGTTTTAATAGAGTGCAAACTATTTTATTTACTGAAAAAAAAGTTGCTGATTTTATTTCTTATTTAAATAGCTATAACATATGGTTTACCTTACTCTGGTACTGAGAAACTAATTTTTCGTTGTGTAGTGCTTTAAAATTCTTAGCTGAGCTGGTCTATATAAGTGCAGATGTCATTGCTAAATTAATGTAGAATAATACAGTTGTTTCATCATATGTTTGTGTGCCTGAAAAATGAATGTGTCTTGAGGTTGTGGAGCTGGTCAGATCCTTGATACTGTTCACTGTGCTGTAGATTAGCATGTACATTTATAACTTGTACATTAGCCCTGCCAATCAAAAAAGAAAAAAACAAAAAAATTTAACTCTAGATTGCCATTACAACATTTTAGAACAGTCACTTAATAATACAGTAGAGCTAATAAAATCCTCTGCCTGTCTGATGGTTTTTATACTGTTCACTTACTGTGATCAGCATGAAGTTAATTCATGAGCACTTTTGTGTTGCACTTTGACTATGTGGTCTTATTTCACATACATAACAAGCAGCAGCTCTGCCTCTAATTACTTGAAATGCTAATCTCTGATAAATGTTTATGCTGCCTCAGAACTGTTTTGTGTATACAGTATTTTTTTTTTTCATTATTGGGACCCATGGGAGTCTTTCATAGCAGAAAAACAGATGTATTAGAACAACTGGTTTGTGCAGAACTACCTTCCACATACACCCACATTAGTACAGATGCTGTATCAGACTGTGAAACAAGCTGGAAGCAATATAATTACACCTGTCTGGGGAAGGACTTTGGCCAGTCCTGTAGTACCCAGGTTGCTGTGTGTGAAGTGTGCTGTCCTGTTTGCAGCCATGGCAGACTTGATCTGTAACCTTGTACAGTCAGGCCAGGCTTAAGGGACAATGAACTCTGCCAGAGGAGAAAATATCCTGGCTCCAGTTTATGCCAGCTGGAGAACTGTAGTAGCACTGTATTCTTTCTCTGATTTATGTCAACAATGTTCCTTTTAAGCAGGATTATTGCTTTTTTTTAAATGACTGTTGGGCATACTGGGTGAGAGCTTTAGATTGAGCACGTTACTTACTGTATCTCTGTTCTCCTTTTGAGCTTTTATACTTGAGATAAATGTGCCCTACCTTTGCTGGAGAGAGGGGACACTCCATTGTCTCTTCTAATGCAGGATTCAAAAGAACAGAAACAACTGAAACTCTTTCCAGTTTCAATTTTGAATATTCAGGTGTGGCACAAGTTTGGGGTGTGTTGTGTGCTTTTGGGGCTTTTTGTTGGTTTGGGGGTTTTTTCCCCCCCTTGTTCTTTCTCTCTGTTGTGTTCAGATATTTTTTTCTTAGTTAAGCAGCTTTTTGATTTGAAATAAAACGACTTGTGTGCCTTTGTGGCAGTTGTTTGATGCCCAGCTACAGGCTACTTTCTTGTTCATACCTTGGTTCTATGTGTGATGCTTTCTCTCCCCTGGATTTACAGGTATTACAGGCAGCATTGCTGAGATGTAAGAAAGCAGTTGTCAGGTTTAACACAGGTTATAATGTCCATTATAACCACGGTTTTTAGGGTTTATGTTACTTGTAAGAAGGTTCCTGAGATTTTCAGAAACTATAGCTTTCAGCTCCTTTGTTCTTAGAGTCTGGCAATTATTGTCAGTCAATTTTTTAAAATCTTCTTGAATGCAAAATTATGTTGAGAATAAGAGATTCTGCAGTCTGCTCTGTGCCACAAAACAGAATGTCATGTCACTGACCTTGAATTCTCTCCCAGGTTTTTCACTCATAACTTTTTTTCATCTGTCCTTTTGATCTGATGTTGTAATTTTTTTTCAGCTAAGGCAACATACATCATGATTCCAGTGTGAGGGAAATCCATTGGATCAAGCTCATGTCCTCTGAGCACAATCAAATACTACAGAAAGATCTGTTTAGTGCTCTTGCTTTTTATTTTTCATGTCATTGTCCATTTGTCGTGCTTAAGCCAAGCTATTTTCAGGCATTTCCTGCTGGAGTTGATGTCCTTAGCACACCGATGCTGTAGTTTCCATGTATCACTTTTAAACTTTTTGTTTTGGGACTATGTTTCTGGGGAAAAAAGAAAAAAAAAAAAAACAAAAAAAACAAACCAACTATAATAATACAAAAATTAGTCTCTGTGCTCTCCAGGAAAACCAGAAATTGCAAACTTAACTACCTAGCTTTAGTGCTTTGTGCTTGACAGTTGTGGAAGGAAGTCTTTTTGAGGATGCCAAATTTTGCAGCATTTAAGACTGACTTGGGGAACACTTCATAGCTTAGAGTGATTGTAGTGCTTGTTTTCATAGTATTTTTATTCATGAGCCTGCAGGAAAGTCAGTAGACAATTTGCTTCTGTTATTTGAAGACAAAAAGGGTTATCAAGTGATTCAGTAGTGAGCTGGAAGTACAGGTGTTGGTGAAGGCTTACTGTCAGCAGATAGCTCTGTCATCTAAGCAGACAGGCACAATAACTTCTGATTGGAAGCTAAAGCTTAATAAATTCAGATTAAAAGTAAGGCAGATTTTATTAACAGAGAAAGAAATTAGCTATGACAATAATGTACCTAGAACTTGATAGATTGCCAAACTGTGCAGCGTCTGGACACCCCTAAGGTTTGTTTTTACAGATGAGGTTAGATGGTGCAGGTGGTTCCATATGGCCTTAAAATCCATACTGAATCACACACGTGGCCTCTGTGAAATCAATAGCAATCCTCTACTATAAAAGAGGTATTTCTAAAATTTGTCTCCATTTCAGTTATGAGCTGCCAACTGCCCTGTAAACATAATCACCAAGATTTAAAATTAAGTTTTATATACTCTCTTTCTCTTTCCTTTTGCAATTTCACATTATAGCTTGGTCTACAGTTGTTGATTCCCTGCTCTACAAAGATGAGCTTCACCATGCTCTTGGTAGGTGATATCAGTGCCATCACTGACCAGGGTAGGAATGAGTACTCAGCCTGTGGGTAAAAGGTAAGTCAGCTTTTATTCACTATGGCACAGCTCTCTAAGGTTTTCTTTTTATTATTCTTTGGAGAACTGGTCAATAATAAAGTGTGGTTATACCAGTCTTAGTTCCTAACATGTTTAAAATTTGGTTAGGTCCTTGAAGTAAGAGGAGTTGAATTTTTGTTTTTAAATGTTATGATGAGCTTTTCTGTATTTTCCCCAGTACCTGTGTTTTGTCCTCTTCTCCCTTCCAAAAGGCAGACTTCATGGCTAAGCAGCCCTTTGTTGCCTGTGTCTTTTTTTACCTGGAGACAGTAGCCAAACATAGTTGCCCAGCTGCAGCTATGGAAAAGATGTGTAAGAGAGGGATTACTAAATATTGAATATGGGGTGAAAAGCCAGGTCTTGCTATAAATCCCTAAACAGTACTTATAATTTCTGCCATTAATTCTCTGTATAGCTGAAAAGAAAGCTGTTCAGTCCCTGGCTAACCCAGCTACAAGTTCTTAGGGTGTCTAGCATTTCAGCAAATTCTGCCTAGACTTTTAGCTGAGAGGCAGAACCTTCATCTCCAGTCCTGTTTCTGCAAAGTGAGTAGAACAGAGAGGTCGTGGTCCCTGCCCACAGTGTCTCTGTGCCCATCCTGCTGTCTCCCTGTAACTGCTCACTTGTCACCCACAGGCACCCCTTGGCTCCTGCACCTGTCCAAGAAAAGCAATGTAAAATTTGGAGCATTTTCTTTTAGCTTAAATTGCCTGGTGTCTCACACTCAAGGACCTATCTAAGTTTTAAAAGTGTGATTAGGGAATATAAAAGTATAAGCACCCTTTATATAAAAGCCAACTTACATTTTCCACACCAGTTGAGTGATTTCTCCAGCCAAAGTCATTAATCTTGGTTTCCCAGTCTGCATGCATTCCAGGACATGTTTCTGGGTGCCTGCAATCTCCAGCTATGGGATTTTGTGAATTAACTTGCAAAAGGAAAAAGATAAATTTCTTACCAGTATGAGTACCTGCCAGGTCAGAGATGTATACTGGTAAAAGGGTTTTAACTCAGGATCTGATAATGGTCTAAATGTGAAACTTGTATCTGATGGAGCAAAATGGTGCTTGATAGTGACATTATTTTGCCCAGAAGATGGAAATCTTAAGCCTTTCATTTTAATGATGGTGCAGTTACGCAGTGGTGTAGCTGTTGTTAGCTGATCCAGTCCAGTTGGATCAAGTCAGAAGTCAGCATGGTCAGAACCCTTCTATAGAAGGGTTCCTGAGCACATTAGGATAAGTGCTGTCAGAGGAAAACAAGTGCAAAGAACTTGGTCAGAACATCTGATATTCAGGGATTAAATTTTAATCTGCAAGCTCTCTTCAGGTCTGCAGTTTCAGGAAATGTGATGTTTTACACAGGGTCTTCAGCTGTTTTTGTTATCATCAATGTTACGTGTTTAGCCTTAACCAGATATTCCTTATTTCACATTCTGTGTTCTAATGTATCCCTGTTTTGTTTTGTTTTTTTCATTACTGTGTGAACAATGTGAATCAAGAATCAAGACACACACTATTTTTTATACTACGTGGGCTTAGTTTTCCACCTGCTATGTGTCTAGGAGCTAGTGTTGTAAGTAGAGCCATATCAAAATTCATGTTTCCTCATTAATTTGTAGCACTTAATCTCAGCAAAACTACTCATTTTTTTTCCTCCAAGAAAAAAGACAACTATTTTCAGTTACATAACAGACTGCTTTATTAATTAAGCATACAGAGCCTGTAAGTGAGTCATTCTTCTGGGCTTTGACCAGACAGCACAGTTTGGGCTGGGAGTTCTTTCAGCTGAAAACTTGCTGTCAATGGAATCCTATGACAACGTAGTCTGAGTGCTTCTCCAAATGCTAATGCCTATCATATCTTCAACAACTGCTGAAAAGGGAGAGATGGTAACTTACTTTGTGGCCTGAAATACAGTAAACATAGAGCTGCTAAATGATTTAGCCATAGTTACCCAGGAGCTCTGGGGCAGAATTTTTAATTGTGTAAAATCTAAAGCTCTTGAATTTCTATTTTCCATTATTCTGCCAACAACAACAGCCTTCATTTTTTTGTGTCTGTTGCACTCATATTTCAGTGCAGATTGTTTCTACAAGCTGGGTAAGCAAGAAATCACTAAATGTGAGCGATGTGGTACATTTGCTGCCTACAAATCTGGCAATATTTATGTCCCATTTAATTGCTGAGATCATGTTTAAACTCTTGAATAGGGCTGTGGTTGTTTGGGCTTGAGCAGGTCTCCTTGCTGTCCCTCATTCATTGATTTCTTCAGTTATGACATTTTTAATTCATCTAGTATTTTCTGATGATGGTATATGTCTGCTCCATGGGTAAGTGCTAGGAGCAGGGTTCTTTTATCAAAAAGTTACTTCGCATGAATCAGTTTTCATGAGAAGTCTGTCTGAAGTGGGGGTTTTTTTTTGATTCATTACCCTGTGAAATAATGACATCAGATGTGGTTGCCTAGACCTATTGAAAAACAAAGCAAGACAACCTGCACCAGCAGTTTGATCAGCATTAATTCTGGGTTTTTTTGAGCTCTTAAGGTCTGTGAGTTGAACTATAGAGGAGCCTTTCCATTATTTTGATTTGGACTTGTGTGAGACTCAGTGACCTTAAATAGCCCCGGGTTGCTGCCTTTCAACACTGATACATGGTGGTGATTCAGTCTCTGCAGTTTCCCTGTTGTCCAGCATCCGGGCATCTTGGTTTCCTGGGCTATTCCAAGAACAACCTTTTCTAGGCTTTCTGATGTGCACGTTCATCCCTAGCTGAACTCACAGAGCTATGGACCAAAAAACACTCCATCCTCATCATGTACATGCCTTGTTCTGCACCTCTCCTGGGAACAGACCCGCCGCCTTCTTGGCATCCCCGGGGACTGTTGGGCCGTGTCCATCTAGCCCAGGGCTGGTGACACTGCCACTCTTGTCACTGCTCAGAGCAGCACATCAGGACATCACCCCCGCCGTCCTAAAGAACTGCCTGAGCTCTCTTCACAGCAGGGCACAGGCACGTAGTGGGGGATGTTGGACTGGGGGAGTGGGAAGGCAGCAGCGTTAGTTTCGCTGTTCCAGGAGAAGGCTGGGAAAAGCATGGGGAAGACTTTCTTCTTTGCGGGATTGGCAGTGTGCCAGTTTGTCTTACAGTAGTGTGGGATTCCTTCTTTTCTTTTCAAAGCTCTTCACAAGTGACTGTAGTTCAGAGGAGCGCTTCATTCTTTTTCCCGTTGCCTGTTACAATGTTCATCATCCCTTTATTTTGAAATGTACTTTGAGGAACTGAGCCTCTGCACAAGAATTGCCCGAGTGCTATACCTTCCCCCCTCATCCAAGTGAATTTCCTGTAGTTCTGCTTCTTTGAAGCTGTTGTGTGGATTTGTTTTCCAGCATCTCTGTGCAGAGTACAAAGGTCTGCTTTTGCTGTTGCCTGTGAGGTAGTCTGCATGTATTTGAGACCTAATTTAAAAAAAAAAAAAGCAAACAAAAGACCACTTCTTTTTTTTTTGGTAGCAGGGTATTATAATTGGCCTAGTTTGAGATCTTGCTTTCCTGTACAGCTCAAAAGTGACTGGAAGGTTGTGGGGCTACAGAATAGTGGCAGATGGTGACATACAGCTAATAAGCAGGGGCTTGTGCTCAGCTGTCAGTCAGAAGGCCCCAAAGCTTTTGAACAGAGGATTTCCATCCTGCCTCCTGCCAGGAGTTCAGGCCCTCAAAGTGAAAATTCTGTGAGATACCATCTTCAAAGTAGCAGAATTAGAGGTAATTTCTCCAAAGCACTGTATTTTTTTATTAAAAAAAAAAAAAAAAAAAAAAAAATAGCCACACCACCGAAAAGGGCATCCCTTCTTCAAACAGCAAACTCAGGAGAGCATTGCACTTGTGAAATTTGACATTAACTGCTGCTTACTGAGAAACACAACCAGAATCTTAATTTGGGGGAGGGGGGGAGGGGAGAAGAGTGATTGGGAAAATTAACTGCTGGCAGTGCTGCAGCAGTGTGTGCTGTGTTCCTGGTGACAAATGGATCTTTGCCCTCCCAGTGGCAGCAAAAATGCACAACTGCCTGGGCCCGCTGAGCCCAGCGACTACTGCTGGGAAAATCAGTGGGAAATGGGAGTGAAGTACAATTCTTAGCTGCACCAGGTAACAACAAGCAGAAATGAACCATGCAGATGGACTGGAAAAGGGTTTCCTTGTGCAAAGGAGCATTTTACAGCTTGTTATTTAAGAAGGTTTACCTGTGAGTCATTCACTTCTGTGCAGATTTTTCCCATTACTCTGTAGGAGAAAAATTCCTTTTAAAAATACGGATAGTGCTCCCTCTACAATGCTTGGGCTCTTCTGTTCATACACCTTGGCAAAACCCAGACAAGGTGACTTGAGAAAACTGCAGGAAGAGTACAAGGAAACTGTTATACAAGGAAATGTTTTGCTTTCTGCTTTGTGTCCTTGGCATGCTCAGGAGCACACAGCTGATGGTGTGCATGGTCCTGAACCTGAGTCAGTGGGCAGTAGCTGACTGGACATGATAAGGCTCTGGATTCTGCCAGCTCTTCTTTTCTCTTAGGAGAGGAAAATACATTTCTCTTGAGTTTTTCCGAGCCCAGCAAGAAAGAAACCTAATGATAGATACATACCCACAAGAGAGTTTGGAAAAGGCAGCAGAATTGATGGTATTTTCTTTTTGTGTGCCTTATGTACCCTTCAGGCTTCCTGCTAGGAAGTTAAGAGCAAAGAACAAAGGAGTTAAATTTAGTGAAACCATTTGCATGTTTTTCATAGCTAAAATCCCACAAAGTGATCAGTTTGACCGAGGTCCTTGGTATATTTAAATAGAAATGTAACATCTGATATTATGACAGAGCCTCCCCATGGTGATACTATTGACAGAAACATACACGGATGCTGAAGACACAGTTGATTGGCAGAAAAAGATCTCTTTGCATATGGTGTTTACAAAGCCTAAGGAAAAGGCTGTTTTCAGTAAAATACCTTTCTGACAGGCACAGCAGAAGATTTGAGGGTTTAGTTCTATTTTCCATTTGCTCTCTGTAGAACACCTTGCTTTACATTTGTAAACTCTGAAGGTCAGAGACTCAGGAGAGCTGCATTTGTGCAATGGCTTTGTGGGGGAATCTGGTCCAATTTGGGGTGATTGCTCATCGTGGCAGCATCAGCTCACATGAATCACTGAACTCATTAGACTGAATCTTCTGTGCGAGCTGAGTGGAGAAAGTGTATACATGGTGTGATGTTATTTGTAAAGGACTGAAGAGTAATTAGAAAAGTATTTTTAAATGTTAATGCAATTATATTTTTTCTCTTAAGACCTGCCTCTTTCAGTATATGCCACTGCCTGTGATTAATCTCTCACCTGTTAACCTCTGTGTGCCTCAGAGGTTAAACCTCACAGTGACAGCCATAATTATACATAGAAGAAAAAAATGTACATGACTTTGTTTTTGGTTTGTCTGTTCCTAGTACTTGTGTGCAGTCACGAAGGAAGCAGCCGGAGATGTGGTGGACAGGGGGATCTCCTTTCTGGTTCTCTCGGAGTCTTAGCACACTGGGCATTTCTTGCTGGAGCAGAAAAAACAAATGGGTATGAATATTAATCAGTAACTTCTTAATTCTTGTGAGTCGGTGTTCTCGTATGGCAGCTGGTGCAGACCTGCTAGAGACATTGCTAAATGAAATTGGAGTCATTAGGATGAAGGTATCCATATATTTCTAAAAATATAAAGGTGTCCTAGAGCTGTCTACATAATAGTTACAGTTCTAATGAGACAAATTTTTCAGTAATCTAACATCTTCCAAGCTTAAGGCAGAAGAAATGTGTGAACCTGGATCAGTTCCCAGGAACATACACGTATGTGTTTTCAAAATAATTAAATGTAGACAGAAAGCATGAAGAATAAATAGGTGGCAGTCTGAGAGAAAACATCTGAGAAAACATCTCGGGAATTCAAAAAATACATCATTTAGCACTGTACCTAAGCAATTCAGTGGGGCAGGTAAGTAAAGCTTGCAAATAAAACACAATTTCAAAGAGTGGGGCCATTCTGAGGCCAGGTGGCAGTCTACTTTGGTTGTATGCATAGCAACCATACACCAGCAGCTCACTCTTGGCTCTTTTGTTAAATGGCATCAATTCCCATTTGAGCAGTTGGTCCATGTAGCCATGGTGTCTTTCTGTGAAACTAGGTGCTTTAAATAAAGTTGAAAGGAACCCTGACACAAGCAGTTAGGGAATGAGTCCCTTTTCCCAGTGAGTAATGAGCCTGAAGCTTTAGGAGTGGGAGATCTTCAGTAGTCTTTTGGATGCTGTATGCACAGTTAGATATCCACAGGAGTTAACCAGGCTGTGCATGTGTCACCTTGACTGCACTGTGCTAGGTCCCCCAGGAAGAGTAAGAGACCAGTTGAACCAGACCTTAAAATTCTGGAATCTCAAGTAACCCTGAATGAAACCAAGATTGTTTGTGTATTTGAGGTTGCAGCGGCCACTGAGAGGGTAATACTGTTTTGCTTCATTAAAATGGGGACTTCATTTTTGCATGGTGTACAACATATCAGTAGTAAACTGCTGGAGAGATGAGCAAACACAGCACATGTTCTCCAGGATTGGAGCCCCTGACTTGGGCTCCTGTGGCTTTTTGAAACAGCTCACTCAGAAACTCCATTATTTTATAGATGAAGGAAAAGTGGGAGAGAGCATAATTGGCATCAGCAATACATCCTGTCTCCTGTGGTGGTGTTAAGGTGACCCTTCTCAAACTCTTGCTGTACAGATCCTGTTTATCTTGCATGTTTCAGGAGAGGAGGAGCTTTTTGGGTTCAGTGACTATCAGGGCATCAGGCTGTAGGCTGCACTCACTGCAAGCAGTCCAGCCAGTCCTTCCATGCTCATGCCTGGCTCTTGTTTCTTCACAACATGTCTGTGCAGGACAGGATTTTGAAACATTAGAACTTACTGGCTTTTAAGGGTGCTAATGGTGTAGTAGATGGGGCTCTTGTGTTTGGTAGGCAGAATGCTAAGGTTGTATCTTTGGAGTATGGTGTGTGTTGCACTGGTTATGTGGTAGCCTTAGAGAGAGGTGCTTTAGCTGTCCTGAGCCCAGAAGCTGTGTCCAGTTCTGAGCAGCATTTGGGCATCTGATGTCATCCAGAGGGATCTGGAGAAGTGGGCCCATGTGAGCTTCATGGAATTCAACCAGGCCAAGTACAAGGTCCTGGACTTAGGTAGAGACAGTCTGTGCCATCAGTACAGGCTGAGGGATGATGTGAGAGAGAGCAGCCCTGCGGAAAGGAACCTGGGGGTCCTGGTGGACAAAAAGCTGGACATGAGCCAACAATGTGTGCTTGTAGCCCAGAGGGACAATGGGATCCAGGGCTGAAGCAAGAGAAGTGTGAGAGGGGATTGTGACACTCCACCTGGAGTACTGTGTCCAGCTCTGGAGCTCCCAACACAAGAAGGACATGGAGCTGTTGGAGCAGGTCCAGAGAAGGGCCATGAAAATGATCAGAGTGCTGGAGCAGCTTTCCTGTGAAGGCAGGCTGAGAGCTGGTGGTGTTCACCCTGGAGAAGAGAAGGCTTCCGGGAGAAAGTACAGTGACATTCAGGTACCTGAAGGGGACCTACAAGAAAGCTGGAAAGGGACTTTTTACAAGGGCATGTAGTAATAGGACAAGGGATAATGGTTTTACACTAGAAGAGGGTAGATTTTGGTTAGACATTAGGAAGAAGATCTTTACTGTGAGGGTGGTGAGACACTGGAACAGGTTGCCCAGAGAGGTGGTGGAAGAAGTCCCATCCCTGAAGACATTTGAGGTCAGGCTTTTGGGGCTCTGAGCAACCTGATCGAGTTAAAATGTCCCTGCTCACTGCAGCAGGGTTGGACTAGGTGACCTTCAAAGGTCCCTTCCAACCCAAACCATTCTATGATTCTATGGTAAAAATAATTTCTTGTCCACACCCTCCTGTCCTTCCCCCACTCCCTGCCAGACAGAACTAAACTGAGTTACCCATGAGGTAGGAAAGGGAGTTAAAAGGCTGCCTTATGACACTTTACCTCTGAAGGAATGGGTGAAATTTCACGAAGGTAAAACCAGACATGGAACACACCTTGCACACCTTTTAAGCAAGCGAGCAAGCGTGCTTTCCTCTGGCATCCCTCAGCCCTGGTGTTTCTTGCTCAGTCACATGCTGTGCCAGGGGAAGGGAACTTAAAAAATTTGTCTCTGCAGTGCAAGTCTGAAATTCAAACACAGCTGTTTGTTTAAGAGGCCTTCCTGACAATGCTGACAAACATTTATGGGTACAAAGATTTTTGCCCACCACCTTCTGAATTACACCAGAGTGTTCAGATTTTGTTTATAATGTGTTGTTTTTTCCCTTTTAGTCAAAATCCCTTTCTGGTGGCTGCATTTGGAGCTTGCTCTCTTACAAGGCAGTCTAACCACCAAGCTTTTCAAAAATTCGGACGTTCAATGACTGCCTCTGACATGGTTTCAGAAGTTGGAACAGCTTTTAACAAACTTTTTGAAACCTGAAGCCAAAGCAGAAGAGACAAAGAGGAAGAACAATGACTGCAAGAGTAATTACATTTAAGTAGAATTTACATAAGTAATGCACCCTTTCAAGTGCTGTAGCAGCATTGGTATGCTAGGTAGATTTTTTTTATTTTTAAGAATAGAAAAATATGATTAATGTAGATATTTTTTAAGAGTTTGGAATACAAAAATGTTTTGGCTGAAATAAGCTGTAGTTGCAGATCTGTTATAATATAATAAAACTAAACTGAAAGTATTCCTCTGTTCTTTTTGATAGTTATTGAGCAATAACTAAAGTGTGAACAGCAAAAAAAAAAATAAAATAAATGCACTTGATACTTAGGTAAAATTCTTCCACCAGCTCAACTGAATTTCTTGGATTGCACCAAGGTTGTCATGTTTTCATTCTTAGATCCTCTGTCTAGAATTAGAAATTGCACTTAAATTTTTTTGCCATGCTAGTATATTAAGAAGCAAAAAGTAAGCCTCTTTGGCAAGGGAATGCATGAGAGTTGCTGTAGCTTTTGAATGTAATTAGTTGCCTTTTCCCATTCCCAGTCCCAGAGGCAGCGTTTATTTGGACAGTACAGCCCTTCCTCCAACGTCCTGGGTTTTTCTGGAAAAAGTTTCCCCAGCGCAGAATAAGGATACACTGTGGGTATGTTAGCATTAAACACGAATTGTGTTTACCTGAAAACATTTTCTGTTCCTTTAACGGGCCTTGTCTAGAACTCAGTATGCTGAAATTACCATTTGGAGAGGTACCAGGTGGGCTGAGGAACTTAAGAGATACCAAACTGAACTGGCCCAACCTCCACATGATCCTGGAAGAGGGAAATGATTTCAAAACTCACATTGGCTGCTGAGTTAGTTAGAGCCCTGTGAAGATCCATGTAGGTACATAGGTGTCTGACCCAGCAGGGACAGGAACTGAAGGAACAAATGGCAGCCAGCAGCACATCCCCTGCACCCCTGCTGTGGGGGGGCAGCCGTACTCCCCAGGTCAAAGGCCAGAATAGAAAAATGTTGCTTGGCATCTGAGCTCCAAGTGTAGCACCTGGGCTCAGGGGCTTTTTGCTTGCTCTGTAGCAAGAGGCAGGATGTCTGCTGTTAGGGCCACGCTTAGCTGGCTCAATAGCAGGGAACAGATGAGAGTGGGGCAAAAGGGGAGCTTGCTTGGGATTTTTGCACAGTATCATCTCTTTGAATTTTCAAAAAATTCAGTTAGATCTTCTAGGGATTGAACCAATATGGAGAGAGGGGTAGAGAGGGGCAAAGTAAATTTAGTGGGTTTTGCCCCTAAACCTACTAGCTCCCAGTGTATATACTCATTAAAGTGTAGGAACAGACATGGCACGTTTCTGTCTGGTTACTGCAATACATGTTGCTATTCATTGCAGCCACGCTTCTCCAGTCATCCAGCTCTAGGCTGGACCGTGGTGTCCTGCATTCAGGTCAGGCTGCAGCCTCATACCTTGCAATAGCTGCCCACAGAAAGCACCTGGATTCAGAAAGGCTGCTCCAAGTGTTTCCCTTCATCCCTTATAGTTGATATTTCTGGATGCACTGTGACTACTACCTCACCCCGATGCATTTTTGTTTGGGTGGTTTTGGTTTTTTTTTTATTTTTAAACCAGTTACCTATTTTTAAAATAGGTTTTTAAATGTTTGTTCATTTTGGTCTATGAGGGTTCACAGACTTCTTCAATTGGAGCAAAGTCTGCTCAGAAGAGATGGGGTTCTGGTGTTTAATTTAAGCAGTTTTGTAAACTGTGTACATCTTCGGGGAAAAACTAAGCTACAATTGTTTTCCCCAATAAAACTATTTGAGAAGCTTGATTCCTTTAAATAAAAACAGAAACTAAAACCTGATTTTAAAACAGCTACTGGATTTCATTTAAAATGAGCAAATTTTTTTGTATTTAGAACATCAGTGGTATGGTAATCTAAATGGCATTTGTAGGCGAAGTCAATCGATGAACAGCTCAGTACAGATTTCAACCTGCCGCGTTGGTTTTAAATCCACACAGAAGTTGTAACCGTTCTTCACTAATGTATACAAATTGTTACATTTTTAAACATTCTGGAAATGTAGCAGTTTCTTTCGGTAGGAAATAAAAATAATAGCAAATGAACTGTGTGTACTTTGCTTGGTGTGTTCCAATCACATTTCCCACAGCAGCCCAGCTGCCTGTGGGCCTTTCATTCGAGTTTACAGCAAGTACAGCCCCTACCTGGCAGGCTTAAAATACCAAGTGTCAGGTAAGCACCTGCCAAAGTGCTGGCAAAAATCCCCCCAGGGCTTCTCTAGGAGTACTGATAACCTGGAAAGGGAAGAGAAAAATAGCTACAGATATTATTCTCAACAGAAAAAAAAACATTTATCCTTTTGAACTGATTACTTCTGTGAACTGTATTTTCAAATGAAATTCCTTGCAGAGGAACCCATGTTCTTATTTCTATTTTTTGATAAATTAACTTAAAGTATTTTTCATAAATTCATTTAAAGGAAAGGACAAGCATCCTATGTAAACTCAGCCACTAGAATGCAGGTAACCTCCTGCGTAAGGGAGCCTCTGCCACACCAGCCAAGAGATTTTTTTTTTTTTTTCCCAACACAAACGTGGCAAACGAATAAAGGTAACTGAACAGGTATTAATTAAACATACAGATTTTGTGTTCCCAATTCTGATGGAGAGATCCTGAGCATGCTGTGCTCTCAGTGCTGGAAAAATCTCAATGTATGCTGCACAAAAGGAAAACTGAGAAGACACCAAGCCCTACAGATGACCAGAAACCATCACACCGTGGTTAAAAGTTTTCCCAGAACCAAAGCAGCACCACTGGAGTAAGGACATACAAATGTCACCTCTTTCTGTATCCCAGAGGAACACCATTGCTTAAACCAGTAGGTGTAAAACTAAGTATTTTCACCTTCAAAGACAGGTTGAGTTCTTGCCTCTGTCTTCAGTGTTCTAATTCTCTGTGCCAGCTCAGCAAAGCAGGGTGTGAGCAGAGCTAAGAGGCAACTGAGGCATTTCCTTGCATGAGGCAACGCAGCAGCTGCTCTGTGCTTTGGATGTTTCCAGCACCTGCACTGTGTACACACCTGCTACCAGGCCTGGATTTATTTACCTGGTAGTAATGTCCACAGTTTATGGTTTATCTTTGGAACAGAATGGCCAACAAAGCTTTTATTTGGAAAGTGCCAGTATTTACAACTGATGCCAAAGCAGCTGAATTGAAAAACAAGTCCAAGGATAAAAGATCAACTTTTTTTCTCAGTCTGCTGCTCTGCTTGCCCTCCTTCCACCATCTCCCAGGTTGAAGCAGCAGCTCTGTCCTGCAAGAAGAAACAAGCAGGTCAGTCACAGCAGCAGTCACAGCAGTCTAGAGCACACAGGTATAATACAGGTGTAGGTATCAGGCTTTTAACCAAGCTTCCTACAGGAAAAGCTATTAATCCAATCAGGTAAAAAAGGTTGGGGATGCCATCTCCTGAGAATGCTGTTGTAACTAATAATGCTTACAGTTTTAAGACCAAAAAAATTATTTCCAGTTCAGGAGGAAAAAAAACCCTAAAACTGGAATGTCACCTCTTAGCATGGGATGCTGCAGCAGTGTGCAGTCTCTCACACATGAGTAAATCCTGTTAAAACACAGGCAATCACATTGTCATGTTTAAGTGGCTCAGGTGCGTGGAAAACAGCTCTTCATATGGCCAGTACATGAGAAGATGCTGCCTAACATACTTCATCTCCCTTTGAATTTTACAGGATTGGCCTGTTGCTGTAAATAACTGTAATGCAGTACTGTCCTGTTTTTGAAAGAGATTATTACAGTTGAACTGAGCATTTCTGAGAGGTGAAATCTAGCTTCTTGACAGTATCTGTTGAAAATAAAAGTTAATCTGAATATTAACGCACGACAATTTTACATGAGGTCTGACTCATGACAGAGGGTGGAATGCAATACAGAATCTTTAGATTAAGTGAAAACTGTTTTTTATGGGTAAATAGCCATTTACTTACTACATCCCACTTAGTAGCCTAGCTGTGCTTGCAATTTCAAGCATGCTGTAGTGACTTGAAAAGGCTGGTGGATATTTTAATCAGTTTTTTACAAGTTCTGTAACTTCAAACAGAACATCATCTGCATTGAGCAGCCTGAAAGAAGAAACCAGTGTACAGAAATCACAAACTTAGAAGCTGAAGGAGAAATTACCCTTTCCACAAAGCTAATTTTTAAGGGAATTAAGTTACTAGCATTCTCTAAGTTGTTACTCACACACTAGAGCAGCCAACCCCTCCCTGCCCAGCCCCAGACCACAGGTTCTTAGTGTGCACTGGGTGTAGAACAGGCTTGTCCTCTTGGTCTGTTCTCCTGATTTTCCTTCTGCCCATGGACTTGAGAAGTTGCTGAGGGACTTTGGCCACACAAAACCAGAGGAGCACACATTAACAGACACATCACCATGTGCCTGTCGTGGGGTTCCTAAAAGTTTCATAAAAATTGGAGGCTGGCTAGAAAAGAGAAATTCCAATTACTGGTGGCTGGAGCCCTGCTTTGGGTAGGACAATGCTTTGGGTAGGACTACGTGTTGTCACCATGAGAGCTTTGGTGAGCTCCAGTGGGGAACTGCAGAGCTGCACCACTCAGATTGCAGGACTCTGCTGGGATGGACAAAGGCAACCTGCCAACAAAGGGTGGGCAACTTTCACAGCTCACCTCCAGACACCTCCACCTAAATCCCAGCAAAAAAAGCAGGAGTTCAGCTTTCCATGTGTGTCCATACATGTGGCTGTGCTTTGTCTTCAGGAGATAGCTGTTTTGGTACCAGGAGGAGACTGATGATGTGATTTTAAAAAATGCTTTAAAAAAACAAACAAAAAAACCCCCAAAACTGAAATAAATGCAATGCACTGAACTCTGACTAAGGCAAATTTCTACGAGGTTATTAAATATCCATAAATCCCTTCAAAACAAAAAGAGTCTTCAAAAGGGTGAAGGGGGGTTGTGGTAGTTTTGCCAAACAGATCAAAAGGGAGTCTTCTTCTCCAAGACTTTGCCTCAGTGGAGCTGTTTGGAATTGCAAACTTTCTTGACAGATAAATGGAACGAGGATTTAGTTATGTACAAACAAGCTAAGGAAGCAGATGTTCCAACTTCCCACAGTCTTCCTTTGCTTTCACAGCTGCAGCTCACCACCACTACTGCACTTTGGCCCTCACCCCAGTTTGTATCAGCACTCTCCCTTTCATCTGAGACCATGAGACAGCTGACCACACTCTGGATTTGCTTTCAATAGGTGCATTGACAAATGGCAGCTTTCAGGTTCAGCAGATAAAGGGGGTGTATGCTGTGACTCCCTAATGTCCTTGCACTTTATATCTTCTCACTAGTGAAAAAAAAGCAAGGAGACTATGCAAAGCTCAGTTCCCAAATGAGGGAAAAAAAGCAACGTGAACTGGAGGGAGGGAAAAAGACACTGTGAAGAAAGTGAAGAATTATTTTGTATGTATGGAGCAACATCAATCCAACAAGGACTGGAACAGAGGCAAGAAGTGCCTCTGTGAAGCAAAGTGAAGCAAAGGGAACTGGAAAGAGTGGCACCCACTAAAAAAGGAACACAGCACCTTGCAACCAGGAGATGACAGGAAACCAGTGAAGGGATTTCTCTGAGCAAGGGACACCCTTGGGTTAATGGAAAGGGAAAAGCACAGTGGCATTAGGTATATGCTGAAAGTAGAAGACAAGGTGGAAGGAAAGGTACTAAAGGAGTCAGAGGAAGTACTTATGGCTCAGGAACACTTGAGAATGGAGCTGACAAAGACAGACAACATTCCTCATGGGGACTTATCTTGTTGGTGGGGGAACATGGGGAGGACAGAGAGAAGGCATTAGTTTCATAAGTCACCTCAGTTTACTTTCCAGTTCCTCTGCAATCTTTTGATCAACACCACACATTACTCATAGCCTTCTGTCTGGATTGGACTTGAGCAACTTGGGGATTTCTGAATATTACAGGATTTTTAGTGGCTAAATAACACACCCTTAGTAACTGAAGAACTACAGCTTGCATGGAGACACAAGGCTGAGAGGGAACAGAGGAGAATGTCAGCAGTACAACCAGACAGAGGCTTGACTTCCACCTCCTGCTGCTGCAGTCGTACAGGGAACCGGGCACAACACAGAAAGCTGCTGGAGGGCAAAAATAAACACTCTTAAAAATTACCAACAGCCTCACAAAGAGGTTACTGTCTTCTACCTTTATGTGGATTCCAAAAGCAGCAAGGTCTCCACGCAGACTGTCACAAGCCTCCAGGAGGGGTTTTCTCTCCTGCATTAGCTGCCTCCTCCTTTCCTTTTGTTCTTGTTTTGGTCCTTCAGCTCCTCCTGTGGTGCCCTCCTTTGGCACAGCTTCTGCTGCTGCTTCTGGCAGAGCAAGCGCGTAGTGTCGGACCTTTGCGCGGAACCTTACAAGCTCATCGATGACATTAGAGAGCATAGAAGAGTCACCTCCTCCCAGAGCCACCTAGAAATCAAACAGGTTGCTGTATAAACATCTGAGAACAATTTGAAAATCAACCCCCACTGAGCAGCATTTTTGGAGGCTTCGTCACTTCTCTTGGTTGTGCATCGTCCATTGTGTTGCTGTGATTAAAATGTCACAGTCTCACTAATGCCGAACAAAAATTGCAGTTGAGGCATGCTCAGAGGTAGCTCAGGGTATTCCTATATAGAAAAGTGTCTCCTTTTGGCTCAGAGGGCTCTCATGTGAACATAGCATGCTGTGTAACCCAACTGTGGAACTCATCACCACAGGAAACCTTCTAGATGACAGAAGCGTGCATAAATTAAAAGGAGATTAAACAAATTAATGGAAGAGAGGCCTGGCAACAGCCATCCAGCACAATAAGGAAAGGCCAGTTGCCAGCTCAGATAGTCCCTTGGCTGCAAAAGTCTGCAAAGCTAGAGAGCACTCTTACCCTAACCCTTGCCTTTGAGCACAAGACCCTCTTTGGGAATCCCAAACCAGGAAAATTTGGTATTTTGTCTAGAGTCCCTAGCCCACCCTTTCTTCTTGTGTCTGCAGAAGAACTCCCCAAAACCACAGAACTTTTATCTCGTCTGCTTTATCCAAAGTCTCAGCCACCCAACAGGGCCTGGCCAAGGAGCAGCAGGGACCCAGGACAGGAGATGAGGTGCCAGCAGAAGAGGAAGGCCACTCCTTGGTGAGGACACAGACAGACTCCTGGTCTTGCTCTCAGCAGAGAAACCATCCCTGTTTGTCATTAGAGGCAAAGTCCTAAGGGATGGACAAACCCCCAGCAATCAAGAAAAGGGCATCACAGTATTTTATCACTAAGACACAAGAGGGGGAGCAGGCAATGGAGCAGTGAAATGTAAAGCACAAGGCCTGGGGGTGAAGTTGCTGGCAGTGACACACTGGGAGCAGAAAAGCAGCTGAGTAATTAAAGCCAGAGGGGATTGTATTTAGTCACCAAACAGCAGGATGGAAATGAAAGGGAGTCGCTTCAGAGGTCACCGACTGAAGCAAACAAAAGGAGGAGAAGGAGACGAGGAGGAAGCTAGTGGAGGGCTTGAGCATGAGATGCTCAGTGCTCTCCAGAATGCTAAAAGGCAGCAGCTTCCCCAAACTTTCAAAATACGCAAACATGCTAAAGAAGAAGTTTGAGATTGAAGGAGGTAATAAATCTAAGTGCCAGAAATACTCTGTCAGCACCTGAGGTAGGCAAAAGAGCAGGATAAATGCTTAAATACAGAAAGGGGAGGAAAGATGAATAACGAGGGGAACAAGAAATGCACCTCTACAGACACCACTGCCAAAGTTCAAACCAGGCATGTGCTCAGGACAAGGCAGGATCCTCCAAAAGGAGGGGCAGCCTTAGGAGGTGAACTGATGAGATTTCCACATTAAACACTGTGTACCTCCTGAGGGCTGATCTCTAATTTCTCCTCCTACAGTCCCTACCAATCCAAAGAGCTCATAAGAAGTTTTATACAAAAATTCAGCCCTGGCCTATCCCACAGATGATCAATCACCTGTTTGCCCCCAGCTGCACCCACGAGATTCCCCAGCAGAGGAAAAGGTATTTTCAGATGCATTCATCTTACCTTCCTGTGGCTCTCCAGGTTTCTCTTACCAGTGCAAAAAGTTACAGGCAGTCTTATTCTACACAGCTATGATAAACCATCAGACTATGTTTATCAGACTATGATAAACCATCCCACAGTGGTGCCTTATTCTCTTGACCAACTACTGCAGAAGCACAGGCAGCTAACATTAGACTGTAAAGCTAATTATCCAAGATGAATCCCATCATACAAGCAAGACAGACTCACAGACTATGTGCAAACATCCAGATGAAGGGGGACCAAACACTGCTTCTTGTAAGCCTGTACATAAAATTATTAGCACAGCAGTGACCAGGTCAGCTTGCTCTCTCCCAGAGAGCCCAAGTGCTGGGACCTGTGGTGGTCAGCAAGCTGATGTCCAGTGCCACTTGGCTAAGGGGCAAGAAAGGTTGGACACCAAACTGCTGTGGCTGGTCTTGAGGTCAGAAAACAATCCCTGCACCATTTCATTTACTAGCTTGCAGCAGCCCACAGACACATTTGATCCAAGTTTTGATTGGTTCATTTACTGGAAGCTGGAAGAGCAGAGGGACAGAGAAGAGTCTGATGTGCTGCTCCTTCCTTCCTGCTTACTTCAAACCAACATCTCCTGCTGACCCTGCTGCCCAGAGAAACTGGCACAGCATGCAAAAGAGAAAGGCATTCGGACACTTGTTTCAGCAAAAATAAAGATCAGATATAAGGGCTTATTATGCCACTAAAAATTAACATGACAAACCATAGGTTATGAGGAGTAACACAGTGCTAAATCACATCCAACTGCTGTTTTGAAAGACACTTTGTGAAAAAATCCACAAGGAGGCAAAGTAAATAAATGCCTTTATTGCTATACCGCCTGACTTGCAAAGGATCAGTAAGGTTGTTTTCTTATCCTCTTCTCCCCCTCATCAAAAGAAATTCTTGCAGAACAGTTTCTCTAGAAGAATTTTAAATCTTCTTGGAATGGAGCAGGAGATAGGCACAAAACAGCTTGCTAGTCTCCAACCCCCTGTGTTATTTTAAATGCTCCCCTTCCATACATTAGGAGATGTCTGTATTTATCACTCTGTATTTATCACTCCCTTCCCTGTAAAGTGTTTGGCTCTGAGCTTTCCTCTCCTCCTTCCCACCTTTCCAAGCACTAGAGGACACGTGAGCCATTTCCAGCAATGGCCCCTGCTGTCCTCCTTTCCCTGCAGCCTCCCCTGCCTCAAGGCAGAGCATCCCCTTTCCCTGCTCCCTGGTTTTCTGCAGAGGAGCTGGACCCTGGCTCCTGCTGCACAGGGAGGGCATAACTGCAAATATTCGTGCAGCTTCCATCAGAAAAAAAGGAGGAAGAGCCAGGGTAAAGCCAGACACCTAATGGGGACCAATTTAAAAGGCCTCCAATTCTAACTTCTTGTCATTTCATTGCTCTGACTTTCATTTCCACAGCACAATTGCCACAGAAGTCACTGGGGAGTATCTCAATGAAGAAAAAAGCCCACACTTTGTTCCACCTGCTCACACGCTCTCCTAGGACATCACAGCAGAGAACTGCAAGCAGTGCAGAATGGTTTACTTAAACCATAAATAACTGATGATTTCAGAAAAGCGTTCTAATAAACACAGTGTTGGTGCTGCTACCACGTATTAGTCGACATAGCAGAGATGTTTCATACCTGTCTTTCTCCAAAGGACATCCCCAGGGCAGTAAAAAAGCCTTCTATATAGGAAATAATGCTTCCATACACAACTGAGCTTCTGGGAGCTCCAGCATCCTGTTTAAAAAACACTCAAAAGAGATTGTCCAGTCAATACATATTACAGAACTCAGCATCTCTCTGTAAGCTAGTCCACATGGGAAAACTCTTACTAATTATATAGATCTACCTCCACCAGTAACACCTGCCCAGGCAGGAACTTTTATAGAGATATAAAAGCAACTCGCAACACAAAGGGAGAAAAAAAAAATTAAGTAAATGGGGGAGGGGAAGTGCTTATTCCCAGCATGTGCAGTGAGAAGAGATGCGTGAAGCTGCCACGCATTACATGTGTGCAGTAAATCAGACCTAAAAATAGCATTTCTGGGCATGGAAAGGCTGTGTGTATGACAACAAAATAAAGGAAAAAATCCCACCTTCAAGGGCATCTGTAAAATAAATTACTAAAAAAAACACCAAACCTTTTTTTGAATGTCTTATTGATTTAAGCAATGTGAAGACTGCTTTGAGATAGCTTATGGTGTGTTTTGTAGTGCTCCAGTAGCACCAGCAATAAAATAGTGGTTTTATTAACACATGTGTTTCTTTCTTTCCCCTGTATTTATTGCACAAACAGAAATTAAAATGAAGATTAAATGACAGACTCAGAAGCAATTTACAGGACTAACCCTTGCCTGACAGGAAACTGGTAACATACACAACCAAATTAGCATCTGGTACTGGATTTTATACAACATCTTCACTAGGGCCAGAGATAAGCCATAACCTAAAATTTGCAAAGGATCTGAATTAGAAGGAGCTGATTAAGCAGATGGCTGAGGGAAAGGAACAGGAAGAGGCCAACTGAGGTAAGAATGGCAAGAAGGTTATAGAGAGGAATCAGTAGTTGTGTTTATGTGAATTTATTCACAGTTCTTAAGGAGAAAAACTATGTGCACAGTAAGTAAGAGGTAATGCTTTTCTGGCTGCACCCAGAAGAGCTCCACTGCCACAACCAGAAATCTGAGTCAGCTGCCCCACAAATACCCCACCCAATTCTCAACAAAATAATTGACAGAAGGAATTCAGGGGAAACAAGCAACAACTAGCAAAATGAGGCTACTTGTATTTAGGAGTGGTAAAGCTGTTACAAATCCTTGCTGCAAACTTATTTGGGTCAGGGATTCACTCAGAGTGATTTTGTAAAGATGAGGCTAAGGACAGAATCTAAAGCCAATGCCAAAACAGGACCAGGAGGAAGTGAGATTTCTAAATCAAGGAGCTAATCCTCTCTTAAAAATCACATACTACTTGGTATTCAACATTTCTTTCACAACACAAATATGGTGGGCATGATGACACCAGCAATCAAGGAGTACAGCAAAAAGGCTGAGCTTCCCACCTATTCCAAGAATGTGAACTCTTGGTACAAGGAGAGTCAGAAGTGCTTCAGACAGTGTTTATTGCTCAGGTCTGGTTGTTAGGAGATGCTGTCAGGACTGAGAGATCTTAATAGGGTCCCAGTTTGCCAAAAGCCACCTGAAGACTGACTCATGCAGGCATGCTGAGGGCCACAGGTACAATCTGCCAACAGCAGAAGCCACTCAGTCTCCAACTGAACTCCCCACCATGAATGCCCTGTTCACCTGAGATTACCTCCCAAAGCCCCCACAGACACCACCACCCCCCATCTCCCAGCACAGGCTGAATTTCTGTGCATGGGTATTAAGTAAAGAAGCAGGGAGAGAAAACCAGCAGGAAAATCAGCAGCATGCCCCAGTGGCTTCAGGCCTTTCAAAACATTAGGTATAAATAATACAGGGCAGCAGGAAAGAAACATCCTTTGGACACCACAAAGCACAAACAATAGCCACAGACAATCCCTGCAATACGGTCAGGACAAATGGGCACCATTAAGGTCAACAATTTACGGAGCTTTGTTTCTGCTGGTTTCTTATGTGAACAATAAACTAATCTGTCTGCATTAAACAGTAGGACAGTGGACAGCTGTCATTTTCTGATCTCTGTATCCTAATGGGTTACCTTAGTAACAGCCTTAAGCTGTCTGTTGCCATGGTGAATGAGGTCCATAATTGCTGCAACAGCCCTGGAGGTGTCAAAGTCATCTGCAAACGCAGCCTTCACAGTTACTTTTGTGTTGGCTAGCCTTCAAGAAGAAAAGGTGATGTTTAAGATAAGACAAACAAGATGCCAGCAGTAAGCTGAATTCATCAGCTATTCAGCCTGAGGGAGTCATTGGAAGGACACTGCCCTATGATGGGCGGATGTTACACTGATCAGAGAAAAAGGCATCTTTCAGCTGCAAAGGGAAAAACTTCATGCATGTCAAAATCCCAAGTGCTACATCCATTCAGCAAAAGCACTGTTAATCACAGGAACCGGCAGCAGCAAAGTTTGCCTTAATCGTTTAAAACCAGATGGAAAATGAGGTTGATATTAAGCATGCTAATGATTTTGCTAACTTTCTTTTTTTTTCCAGTAACCTGTTCTACATGCTAATGCATTTTTTTTTTCCAAAGCCACGCTGGGCACACCACACCATTGTCTGTCTGGCAAGAAAGCTGACTCAGGGTCAGCCACGCATCCTGTTGGCAGGATCCAGCCTGGAAGCAGGCACTGCTTCCTCATTTCCCGGGTGAGCCCAGTCTCAGCCCTGGCATTCCACTTGGCTTGGTCCAGCTAGAAAGAACTGGTGGGACTATTTGTGTAACAGCACCAAAAGCCAGCGAGTGACCAGCACTTGCAGCTGCAGGTAGCCAGTGCTTCCCACTGCACCTGTGGTGAGCAGGATAAGGACAGCAGCAGGAATAAACATTGAGCTGCTAAGAGCTGCTGGCAGTGTGCTCCTGCAGACAGCCAGGCCAATGGGACCTCGGCAGCACTATCCCAAGGATGCTGTTTCATGATAAAGCTCAGGGTTACCTGGAGAACATCAATCTACCCTGGCACCTCCGGGGCTCTCCTGAACCCTGTTCTGCCTGTTTGTGAGTGTTTTTACCTGGAATGCCTGCCTCCCGACAGACACAAGATGTCTGCTCCCCTAACTCATTCCTTCCTACACTCTTTCCCTGCTATGCTTCCCCCTCTTTGACAAGTATCTGCCACTTTCCTAATTAAGAGCTGTTTCATTTGGCTGTGTATCACTGGATGTACGAAGCTGGGCCTCCCCACCTCAGCATCCCCACCTGCCTCACACGTGTCTCAGCCTTATCTCACACCAACAGCTCCTCAGCAATCTCCCACTGAAGGACTCCCTCTTGCCAGGTATCAGTAGTCAATTCAGTTGCCCCTTCTCTGTAACACATTTCAGTGGCCCCTGTAAACCTTAAGCCATGTGGCTGCAAGCTCCCCTCATGCACCTCTCACTTCTACAGCACAGACATTTTCCCCTCTGATCCAGATGTCCCAGAGCTGCCTGCATGTACATTGCTTCAGGGCACCTAACACCCCCCCAGCCTCAGCCTCAGAGCACTCAGCTTTCTCTCTCCTGGAAGATGACCTTAGGAACTCCAAACAAGATTCTCCCCATCACAGTCGAGGTCACAGCAACCATAATTTCATCTTTCCCTGTGACATCTCTGCCCCTGGCCAGTTTCTTAATAAGCCCTTCTCTGCTCCACACCATGGTGGCAGCCAGCTTGATTACAAGCTCAGTTGCCCAAGGCATATGACCTTCCAGTTGTCTTCTTTCTTCTTCAGGCAGTAAAATGCACAGTTCTGAAAAACTGGGAAGCCTCACATCTTCAGTCACAGCTTTACTTTCTACATCATTCAAAAGGTGCAAAGACGTAAGTGTAAGGACAGGCACACCAGATAAATGACACAGATTTTAAAAATACAATGAACTAAATGTAGCAGGTTCTGGGGAAAAACAGCTGCCTAGAAAAAGAACTAAAAAGCTGCGCTTGGTGAGGGCTGGCAGGGAAGGCTGCTTCTCAGCTTTTCTTCTTGTCCTGCTTCTTTAACAGAACTCTGCACACTACACTGGCTACTCTTCTGAGCCTGTAAGCACACTGTTGCTCAGAGATCACCATCTCTAAGATACAGGAGGTACACTTACCTTTCCCATAGTATGTCTTCTCTAACAGGGTCGCATACCAGCTGTCCTTTTATATAAGCATTTGCATCTCTAATAAATGAGGAGATTGCCTGAAGAAGGTGCTTTGCATCATCCATGCTTTCATCACTAAATTCTACAGCTAAGGAAAAAAAAAAACATTTGGGTATTACTATAGAGAAGATGTTGTCTGTCATGCATAGGAACACCATGCTGAAACAAAGTCATTCCAGGACAAGCTTGTTATTATTTGTTGCAGCAAATTTTTCTTACAATTAATTGCACATTTAATTAAAAACTTGATTCTTCATGCACTGTAGGTGAATTAAATCACTCCATCTGACAAAATATAGCCTACTGAAAAGGTATCAGATTGATTCAAAAAGTGTCTGGAAGCTGACTGAAGCAATAGCTGCTTTACTCCAATTTTTTTTTCATTATTGAAGCTCTCTGTGAAGTTATTACTCCAAAGCACTTGGACTAAATATATTGGATATATTTCTAAGCATTCTCTCAAATTTCAGTTTTCAAGACACCTTTAATCTCACCCCTAAGTGTTGCTCCTATGTGAATTCAGGTAGCCACCAGCTGTCTTTTGAGACCGAACCCTCACCAATGACTCTGTGAGCAATACAGGCACTTAACAGGCTGAAGGGCTACTTCACCAACATCTAAAATCTAGGCACACCTAAAATTTTGCAATCCAGATTCTGCACTAGATGTATGATTCCCTCACAATACCAAAGCTAAACCAACCATATAAACTTTCACAGGCATCCATAAGAGAAAATACAAATTTCTTAAACTCATAAGGGCATGCCTGGAGAGGTATTCATCACACACAACTTACACAGTTACATCTAAGTCTCTTACAGTCACTGGAAAGAAAGATAAAACTTTAAGATAAATGATTCATCGCATCCTAAGCAGAGTTCTGCTTTATGATGAGATCTGCTATAACCCAACCCTACAGTGCTTTTCCTCCACCATCTGGAAAGAAAGCAGCAGCCCCCCCACCAACACAGCATCCATGCACACAGACACCCTCACGCCATCCAGGGGGACTCTAACTTCAGCAAGCAATGAGGGGCAGTGGTTTTAAATTAGAGAAGAGTAGATTTAGACCAGACGTTAGGAAAAAAAATCTTTACTGTGAGGTCAGTGGAAAATGGAACAGGTTGCCCAAGGAGGCAGTTGAAGCCTCATCCCTGGAGATATTCAAGGTGAGGCTTGATGGGGCTCTGAGCAACCTGATCTAGTTGAGGATGTCTCTGCTTACTGCAGGGGGGTTGGACTTGATGACCTTTAGAGGTCTCTTCCAACCCAAATTATATGATTCTATGACTGCTCTTCAGGAACTATTACGAGTCCACATCTGCTGGCCCTTTCACTTCCTCTTGCCTGGCCCACACCCTTAGAAATGCAGTTGCTGGACTGCACCCCTGGCATTTTTAATGCAAGCTGCCATTGGAAAGACAATTTTTTTAAATTATTTGTACAGCAATAGGCAATTTTCTACCAAAGAGCACTTGGACCCCACACAAGACAACTTGCTCAACCTTGGTGGAAGTTGTGTCCACCAAGAACATGCCTAAGTTTGAATGTTTTCCTTCTCACAGCATCAGACCAGAGTAGATTACTTGTATCAAAGAGCCATTTGTAGTCAGTGCAGTGTTGCTTCACCATTTTATGCCTGACCTCTGCATTAAGGTACATCCAAACTATAGCTTGCAGCATATTCCTAATCTCATCAGGACTGAGCACCACCTGGGGTTTCCACAGCAATCTCAGCTCTGGTCCTGCAGACATTACAGCCCCACTGCTCCATGCAATCACCCCATGCTGCCCAGACACAGACTCTTTACATCAGGCAGTGTGAGGAAGGGGACAGATCCAAGAGGGCAGAAGCAGACAGCTGTGAGACCTAATCTCCATTCCATTAGCCTATAATTCCAAAGAAGCCCCACTGAATTGACTTTCCATACAGTTTATCCCAATATAACTCAGGGTAAGCCTGGACTTCTATTTGTCATATTTTCCACTTGCGTGTATTTAAAAATCTGCATTACTGCCTCATTAACACTGGTTTTAAAATTAAGCTTTACTCAGCCTTTAAAAAAGACTGACATAACAAACTTCAGGAAAATAGTGAGATATTGAAAGAGATCATTTATATACACTATGATTACTCAACTGATTACCTTGGTTACATGGACTCCAGGAGGAACACTTGATGCAAGTTTATCCTGATGAAGCCCACTCTGATTAAAGCCATTCTTCTTCCCAAGTACATGGCACCTTCCTAAACCACTGCCTGCAGGCACTGCAAACCCACAGCACAGGGAAGCCCAGCCCAGTAAAGCTTCCCTGTATTCCCTACTCCTTCCATCCTTTGCTACTGTGGGCACCATCACTACATCTTGAAGTTACAAAGCACATGTTTATTAGCACCAATAAGTAATTAAAAACCAGAGGGACCAAAACATTACAGTTAACTCAGGTTTACAATACCACTGGAATAGTTCTGGTGGCCAGGAGAGCAGTTTGGGGACAGAACCCTGCTGCCTGCAGCACGTTCACAGCCCCTCTGCCTCTCTGCAAAATAAAAACTACTGCTGATGAGATACAAAAGGAAAAGCAGTTCCTCAAAACAGGGTCCCACAGGGCTTTGGAGAGAACACCTCTCCTGTTAAGCTGCACCCAGAGGCAGCCTGGAGGTGGGGCACCATTGCTGCCTATGGCACCTAGGAAAGAGCTTTTCCCAACAGCCCCAGGCAGGCCAAAAGGTAGTGATTCAGGCCAAGAAGGAAACAAACAGGGGCATCAGCCAAAGCAGAAGGCCCAGATCACCACCATAGCTCCTGGAGCTCAACTCAACCCCAATGAGCTCAGCCCCATCTGCCTGAGCAGGCAGAGAGGATGATGGAGCACCCTGCAGAAGACGGGCAGTGGAAGGGTGATGTCCCATGTCAAAGCCTCTTCCCTCTGACTTTTCTCCTCGTCTCCATGGGCAAGGCATCCAGATTTATCCTCCCTGTGGCAATGACCACCTTGGGAAGGTGTCCCCACTCTCACAAGACACATACATGTGTTTTGCATGCACTCCCTGCATCTGCCCCTCCAGGTCTTGCCTTTCAGTTGCTGGGGTAGTTTGGAATCCAGTTTATCCTCAGGTGCCCATCAGCACACACACAGGCAGGAGATAGCCCAGACAGCAAGGGCCCATTCCAAGCCCAAGATCCATGTAAAACACAGTCCCAAACAGGAGCCATTCCCAGCCATTAGGTGCTGCCCTCATCTATGTGCCTGCACATACGTTTTATGGGCTCAATCCAACAGTATGGTAATATCACCCAACCCCCTCAGCCTGGCTTTTAGCAAGTACAGAAGGCTCCTCTTCATAGGCAGGGATGGCAGGAATCATCACCAACAGGTTTAGGCTACAAAAACCTTTTTAGAAAGAAAACAGAAGATGCTTGGGATCTGACTTCTAATAAAAATATTTGAGAAGCAGACAGCAAGGTGAGAAGGAGTGCAGCAAACTTACCTTCTGACCAAAGTGAATTGATAACAGGGACACAAACTGAGGAGCTGCACAGTAGATACCTGACCCAGCAGGGACTGACTCTGATTCTTTAGCTTAGTTCCAGATATAAGGTAGAGGTGGCAAGCACAGCAGAGCTGCAAGTAATCCTTATCTGCTAAGGGGCTTGCTGGCACTCTGACATAACAAACACCACTGTATCCTCTCATCACAGCCACCTGTATATGCACAGGTAGCCCTCTGGTTTTATCACAGGAAGGTGATAACATAGAAGAAAGGCAAAAAAAGGGTCACATCCCTCTTGAAGAGGTTCAAATGCAGCCAGCTGACCTGCAGCTGAAAAAGCAAAAGGCATACAGTCAGCCTTTGGCTGCAGGGCTCCAGGGCCATTCCTTGCCCTGAGGCAAACTTAAAAGTTGCCAGCCATCAGGTTTTTGTTTACAGGGAAAACGTACATATGATACTGGCTGAGGTGTTAGCCTCTTTTCTTTTGTTTTAAATACACATTTGTTCAAAACTCCTAAGTGCCTCCAGTTGCAGCAGAGGAGCCATTTACATGTGCACAACCTATTATTTCATCTCCTGACAGAGACCCAGAGGAAGCAGCCAGGTGTGCCACTGCCCTACAGCATCACCCCAAACCAGCTGGGAATGCCACCACCTCAGCCCGTGGTGGCAGTGCTCCCTGCCTCATCTCCCCCTCCAAATGGGGGCTGCTTCTGCAGCAAACCTCCCACCTGGATCCTCTTCTCCCTTCCTGCCACGGTGGAGGTCAGCAGTTAATAACCAGCAGTCTCTTTACTGTCACACTTTGAAATATTTCAGGGACATATGGCACTCCCAACACCTTCATCTGCCATATGAGAGAGGGAGGCTCCACCAAGATGATGAGAGGTGTGGGTCCTGCAATCAGCTGGAGGTATTAACAAGCAAAAATACTTCTCAGAGCAACGACTCCACATCTACAAAGGTTTGTGGTGCATTGCACACTGGTGAGCACTAAGCAAAGCCACGGAGCCTTAGCCACAGCAGCTCTCCTGGTCACCCTGTTAGAGGTGCCTTACTTGAGGTATAACACAGTAAGTGCTGCCTCATCCTCTCCCATCCCCTCACCATGCCAGGATGGCAAACAAGCCAGATGAGCCAGCAATGGTTATGGAACTACCACCTGCTTTTGGCAAGCCCCACTCAACTAATAAAAACACCATCTGAAAACCTCTTTGAGTTCAAAGTGGCACCTGCCTCCTAAAAACACCACAGGGTAGAGAGGGGACCTGACAAAATCTCCCACACCCTTCCCCACCAGCAGTGTTAGCCAGGCTAGGATAATCACTAGGTTATCAAGTGCTGGTGTAAGCCAGCTGCACTGCACTGCACCACGAACTGCTTGAACACTCAGCAACTCCACGGGACAGAAAATGATAACACAGCAGGGAGATAAAAAGTTATTATAGCAAGCCCTTGCCATACCCTACGGGAATATAAGGCAAAGCTCTACCTAGATACATCTCCAAAAAGAGCTGATCGTGACTGAAATACAAGTGACTGCAGCAGATGAAAAATCAGAGATGGAGGTAATTCATTAATTGGAAGTGCAACTGAGAGTTGCAATTAAATGCAGCTCAGGAAAGTATTTAAATGAATGGTTACGTACTGTGCTCAGTAGAAATGTTTTTCTACATGAGAGCCACAGACCATTCCCACAGACCACCACCAACCTTCCCACCCTCTGGGGGAGGACTGCAAGGGCACTGCCCCACCACTGCCCCTCTGCTTGTGGGAGAAAACATGCATATCAACAAACAAGGGCTTGGGGGTTTTATCCTTACCTGAGCTGTACCTGCTGCGCAAACAAAACATCCTGAATTGATCTGATGAAAATTTCTTCAGGAAATCCTAAACTCCACCCACAAAAAGAGAGTTTTAGCAATATATCAAACCATTTCTTCAGGAGTTCTTCCACCTCCTTACATTAGTTTCACAGCGTATTTCATACAAACTAACATGACAAATAACCCATCTTTTTAGTTCAAAACAGGCACAAGGCTTTAAACTGCAACACTAGTTTAAAGTCTAAACTAAGCAAAACCTAATTCCATATAAGGCAGATGTGTAGACATGTAAAAGACTTAAATATGCACACAATGCCAGATGAGACAGTAAAAAGTACTTTTTAACTATGATCATACATACACTGTATAAAGACCTTTGCAAAAAAACCCCAAAACAATCTGAAATCAGTAGACTAGGATTTGGAGATAGTCTTGCAGGAAAGCTCGTGAGCTTTGCAAACTTCATGAAAAAAAAAATCAGTTGAAAAAAACCCATGGATTTCTTTCTGCAGGACTAGAACATGAAGGAAAACGGGGAATAAACAATAAGAGCTACTTTTTTATATTGCTAGAATTTACCTGTGTTAATTATGAAACCTAATTAATTTCACTGGAATATGTATCTAGCTTTACAAATAATTTAGTAAACAGCAAATTATTACTGTTACTACTAGTGCAGTTAGTTTATACTAATAGTGTAAAGAACTGCTTAAACACTGGGAAGGTGCACTGATAAAACACTCAATCACTTCCAGCTCAGCAAGGCTGGCTCCAGCAGTTTGACTGTGAACACTGCATTCATGCTTTTTTTTTTTTCCCCCCCGATTTGCAAACTGATGATGGTAAGTTTGCAACACTGAGGTGCACCTAAAATAGAAAACTACAAGGGGAAGTCAAAACAAGTGATAAAATGTAGAGCGTGTCATTTGCTTAAAGAGGCACATTTTGAAATTCAGCTTCTGTGACCAGACTAAACCAGCCTGAGCACTAAAGGTAGCAAAGCATCAGCTATGTGCTGTGTCTCAGACAAATAACTGAGGCAATCAGGGCAAGTGAAACTGAGAAACAGACAGTGATATTAAATGTTTGTTTTGGTGGTGTTGGGGTTTTTTTGGGTTTTGGTTGTTTTTTAGTTTTTTAAATTAAACTGTATAACTGAGTGTACCAAGTGTACCCAGAAGCTTTACAGTATGAGCAAAGCATGGATACAAATTTTAATTTGGGAAAGGGCCACCTGAACTGAAAAAGAAGAAATTTAAAATTCTGCCTTTTGTTAAAAATGGAGCATAGAGGAAGTGTTACCGCCCTTTCAAAGCAGGTTGTTTGGCCTTGCAATATCTCAACATGCTTGATTCTGAGGGTCAGAATTAACAGATATTAAGGAAAAAGAATGTGAGAAAAGAATGTGAGAAGGGGACAAAGGGGAGGAAAAACAGGGCAGCTAAATGCAGAGGACACAGGGCAGCCATGCCTGGGTGACAGCCTGGAATGCAGGGATCATCCCAGAGGGGCCTCTCCTCTTTTGGAGCAGGCATAGGAACTTAACCTTCAAGAAGCAGGAAGGCTGTACAGGGGAAGAAATTTGTTCCACTGGACTGCAATTCACTCACAGGGTATGATTAATACTTGCTATGTAAGAGTTTAAGCACAGAAATTAAAAGCAGAGACCCACAAGGGAAGAGAGGGGGGCCTTGAGTTTTTGTTTTCTCAATACAAGCAAGTCACACTGCAGAGGCAGAAGGGAACTTTTCTATACATTATTTTTAAGAGCATGCACTGCAATCATGTTCGTGTCTTCTCTCTGTCCACAATGTCTGCTGAGACCCAAGAAATTTCTGTGAGCAACGGGGTCATTTTCCTGGGGGAGACAGGGCTTAACTGTACCCAGACAGCATCAGGAGAATTAAGAATAAAGCAGCTCACATTGAACTCCTTTTTAAAGAGATTTTAATTAAATCTTCTGAGAGGGCAAAGGGGAACATATGTGCTGAAACAGCCTCCCAAGCTTTGTCTAAAGGAAGGAAATTACCCACTTCTAGCAATAGGTATCAGCCACCACAGGAGCAAATGCCTGACAGAAGAACCCTGCTCTAGGCTACACCACAGGCTCTGGGACACAATAAAACAGGAGATACTGACATGGTTTGTGGGTACCAAAACACAACTCACTGTTCACCAGCAAGGTGACTGTATGAAAATAAAGGCAGATACAAGAGAGTGCCAGCATGGTGCTGTTGCAGGACACCTGATAGCTTCCTGACAAAATGCTGACACTGTGTCCCATTTCACCTCGAGCAGAACAAGGAAAAACAGCTGCTCTTTTCCAGGTCCCAAAAGCATATTGTGCTATTGAAAGCAGACAGATGAGAACCCATCACTATAGAATGGAATCATTTAGGCTGGGAAAGACCCTTGAGTTTGTCAAGTCCATCCATAAATGTACTATGCAGAAGTCTGGTATCAGCCACAAATGCTGCTCCTACCAACTCTCAGCTCAATGAGATCCAGGTGACAGGCAAACCCCAAGTCTGAGCAGGTTTCCTACATCCAGATCATCAATAATAGGTACATCAGGACTAGAGAAACACTCCATTTCAGGTCTTTCACTGCAGTGCAAACACTTTTTCTCAAAAGAGTGCTGTGATTAATATTTACATATTACTAACATATATTGCTTCGACTCACAAAAACAAATTACCTTAATTGTTATGTAGTTTTTTAATGACTTGGACATTTTTTCTTGACTGCCTTTAACATGCAAATGCCCTGGAAAAAAAAAAAAAAAAGAATCATGATAAATGAGCATATTTCTGAATGGGGAGCGAATGAGAAAGACTGCACTGAGACCCTGGGAACACTAGGGGCAGCATCTGCTGTGATATTAATGTGTCAACCATTGAACTGCAGTGCTTTCCAGTAGCTTTGCCCTGCACACCACTCCATTCTCAATTTTGACTAGATGAATTTTAAAACACAGGTCAAGAAAATGTTTTAAAAAACCCACAAAAACAAAACACACCACTACGAGCAAAGATATTAATAAGGAAAAAAAACAAAAAGTTTCTCTACTCAGAATTGATAAAAACAAGCAAACAAGGAAGGAAATACTTTTTAGTCTTCCCACCTTAGCTGTTACACTTGACTTACCGTAAATATTTTAAGACCCTTAAACACCTTCCAGTGATGTTACATTACAGTATCACAAACAAGTTTCTGTATTTATTACTTGCTTTACCCTTATATTTTTTTAATCTAAAAGTTTATTATGCTGGTTCAAAATACCTCACATATAAAATGAACACTCTACATATTTCCTATTTCTCCAGACTTTGGGAGACTGAGAAAAAAGAAGGGGGATGGAGGAATATAGATACGATGCAGTTTTTATTATTTTAAAATGTAATCTCTGAGCACATGAATTGTTGTTTTGCAGGGCTGTGGTACAGGAAAAAGTCAGTAACCATCTCCATCACATTTATGAGAGTATGTAGAGCTCAGCTTCAGGACTGAAAGACCTGCAGAAGAAAGACCTCAGCAAAAGCTCAGGCTGTGCACTCCTGGGCCTCATCCATGTGATTCACATGCATGATCCATGCTGATGGAAAACATCAGTTATTCACAGCACCAGAGAGATGCTGAACACATAGCCAATAAAAGCAGCATCATTTCAGAAATGTTGTTAAAAGCCTTAATTGGCTTGTCCTAGTAACAGAATAACTCAGTAAGTTCTGTAATGCTGAAAAACTATCACGCAATTTTTGGGCCCTCCGTGACCAGCAGAATCCAGCACTTAATCATACTTAAAGGCAGATTTTTAAGCAAGAACTTTTCTTCCTCTTGAATACCACATCAGAGCTCTACATTCTTCCAGATTTGGCAGTCCAGCATTACCACTGCCTCAGAGTGCTCTGTAAGGATAACCTATGATCATGCTTTTGCTTTTACAGGTGGTGGTGGTGGTGGCAAAGGTGGCTCAAGCAGCTGTCTGAATCTTGTGCTACTCTCTGCACAGCACTGCTTTTGCAGTCTTGCCTGGAAGTCCCTCTCTTCCAAAGGTGGATAAAATCCCCATTACACATCTGGATAAAAAAGCAAAATGCCCAGGCCTGGTAATGGCTGTGCAAAAAATATTGTTTCACTTCTTAGCTACTTCTAACAATGCTTCAAAAGCAGTAAGGATCCTCCATAACAAGGCTACATTCTGTCCTACCCCAGCCAGATGGAAATTTAAGTTTGCACATCACACTCTAAAAAGGAATCAGGAGATCCGTGGATACAGAACCAGATAGAGCAGAAATCTATGATCGGCCCAAAATTTCATTTTCATCATATTTATCCTGCCACCAAACAGTTGAGGCCATTTTCAACACTGCATGTTAAACTCAGGGCTCTTAATAAGAACATTCATGCTGTCAGAAACACTGGCCACCTGCAGCTCTTCTGAGTCAAGTAAAACCCACAGACAGTCAGTCCTGGGAGAAGGTGAAGAGCCTGGGTACAATTATATTTTTCTTTTGCAAAGGTACCTAAATATTGACTTACTTAACTTCAGGCAGCCAAGCTTAAAATAGTTTCATTGTGTTTTCCTAATAAGGTACAGGTAACATCTGAATTTGAAATAATATTCCCCTTCAAGAGTTCCAGCATGTAAGATGATTTCATTAAAGCACCACAAAATAGAAGGATTTTCATAACTTTGGCTTGGCGCTTTTCCCAGAGTACAAGTAGTCTAAAAATAAGGTCCTTATGAGGAGATTTATCCCCAGTGCAGGGATTTTCTTCTAATGGGGATTGCTCCTCCAATTCTAAACCTGCTAAAATTCCAAAGTCTGTTGCCAGAATAAATTGTTCCTGAAGCTGATTCATCTGTCCTAAATAATTCACGCTATCATCCTCCAGCAACATTTTTTGACTTAATGAATGTAATCTGTCAGCTTCTAGAGAACCTCAGTGTACAAACTGCCCCTTGGAATTAAGTCCTTTTATCTTCCCTTTTTAAGAAAAATGGACTCCTCTTTATTTAGTTACTTTCAAAAAAATATTACCCCTGTAGTTTCACTTCCAAGCTTGAAAAATGAGATTCGCTGATTTGAAGGCTTCACCTGGCAGTAAGCAATACATCTCACTGGAAGCTCACAGAATTCCCCAGCATTTCAGGAGCAAAGCACACCCTGGAGGATGTACCAGCCTCTGGACAATTGCTACTGCTTTACACCATGCTCCATACTGGGAACTGAGACTAGAATTCAGTATTTGTTCTGTACAGTACAAACACATATAAAAGGAAAAGCCCAAGAGCATAGCACAGGCTTAACTCTGCATCTCTTACTCAGGGAAGCAGCCCAAAGAGTTCATAAAAACATCTTGCACAAAGTACTGTAAAGAAAAGAGACTGCAGATTTGAACCTGACTTTCTGTTGACTTCAGTTCTTTGGAGACCATCCAGAACCACCATGACTGCAACAGGAAGAACAAGTTTCAAGATTTCCATCAACACAGAACAGTGCTGGTACCATGAGATGATGTAACTGAAAGCACTGTATGTACAGCACAAATGACACTGAAGCACTGTCACACAAAGGCAGCAAGCAGCAGCTCTACATAACGCCAAGCAGCAGCATCTGCTGAAGACTAAACAAGTAAATGACACTTTGGTACAGTTCAGACAGGCATAGCCAAGCAAGGTCACTTCTGGGAGGAGAGGTTTGTGATGTCTATGGGCTACACCAACAAGTCACTCACACTCCATAGGAAAGCAGAGACAAACTGGAGTTAGTCCAGAGGACTACAGAGAGTTAAGGGACCACAATGGTGAGACTCAATGTCTCCACTTTTCTGCAGAGCTGAGAGGTGCCACAGAGCTGATTCTCTCCAACCACCAGCAAGCTCAGTGACCATGCCTTACTGGAGCAGACCAAAGCACCGACTCACTTGGTCTTCAGCATGCATCTTGTTTCTCATATCCATCACTAGGCATAATGCTATCAGTGGATAAAAAAGGCTTTCCATGAGAATTTAAATAGTTACAGGTAGTGAATTGCACACATGGGACATCCAATAGTTGGGTGCTGCAGCAGACCATCTGCCTGCAAGGCTTCTCCTACATTTCAAACCACACAAAACATCCCAGCTCTGATATTTCTCTTGGGGATCACAACATTTTGAGTTTTGTTGGTTCATCGGTTCATGTATGAATCTTAGCATTCTTTTCATTCTTATTTTCCAGAACTACCAATGTCTTTTCTTAACATGATTAAAAGCCTATCACTTTATTTACAAACACAAGCTATTTTATTCTGCATGTTACTGAGACATTTTTTTAAGCTTATAAGAAACTGGTGCTGAGAGATGTGGGAGAACAAGACTGGTTTATTCTACTCTGAAGGCTTTTAAAATGTTACAATCAACTACCTGTCAGCTTCATTCCCTGCCTTCAAATAACCCACATTCTGGTTCTAAGAACACAGAAATTTCTGGCTTTAGGAGGACTACATAAACACATATAGAAAATATCAACTATTTTCATCTTCTTCCTGCAGAAGGACTGTTACAGCCAAAATACAATTAAAAAGTAAAGCATTTCACAAAGAATACCCTCAAATTTTGAGGAAACTCAAATGAAAGGGAAAGAGAATCTATAGGAAAATCTCTTCTTCTCACTTTTTTAATTAGGAGTGAACACCGTACATGCGCAATGCATATACTGCTATTATTGGAGATTTCCCCAGATGAAATTCAGGAATATTTCACTGTAAATGCTTCATTAATAAAGGCATTTATTCTACAGTTTCAAGATTCACTCTCATTCATGTTTCTTCACTCAGTGAGGACGGGAACTTGGTTACTGTAGAGGATGATCTGCTTGGAAGGTTCCCCTCACACTTTATACTATATAAATGCCAAACCTAAAAAGAAAAAAATTCCTACAGGTCTGTTAGGTGATTAATATTTTTACTTACCAGAATGCAAAAAGTAATTTCCCCATTGCTCACACTGATGATACGCCTCACACTGGGCTATTTCATTTTCGTGATGAGGAAATGCAAGATCTATTCCACCAGTATGGATATCCAGCTGGCTTCCAAACACTGCACTGAAACAATATTTTCCTGATCGGTAAGCAGAACACAACAAAAGCTTTTTGTAAAAGAAATGCAGAAAAGAATATGATGAAACAACAAATTTCATGGTACAATTTAATGACTACTAGTTTTAAAAAAAGATTTTACACAGATTTTGGATACCAAAACTGCAACAGAACTTGTATGTACAGGACTGGTATCTTCTTGCAACTAACTCCTTAGTAGAAGTAACTGTTTTTCTACCCTAGACTAAAGAATAGCAAGCAGGACATCTCCTTTCCTTGTTCTGCTACAGTGTCAGTGTCACACCACTGCCTTCATCTGCAAACCAAACAACTTGGAAGCGATTACCACATGCAAATGTGGTATTAGTATCCTTTATCTTGTAAATTCTCTGTAAAAATTCAGGCCATACTGTACATGGTCATGACAGAAAATATTTAGTCCTGTATTGTTATAATTTAAAAAAAAGTGTGAATGCCTCTGATCTCCCAAGGCCATCCCTCTCATCCCAGCAGCACAGCTGCATCTGTATGGGTCACCCATGGAGCAACACAGGTCTCTCTGCAAACACTGGTGGCTGGAAGGAAGGTGTTCATGGGGCAGTGGGACAGACCTGGACTCCTTCTGGTTAAACACCAGGAGCCAAGGCTGCTTCACTCTGCCACCCTGCTGGGTCACGCTGCTCAAGTTAGTAACTTCATTTTGCCAATGTGTTAAACTAAGACAACTTTACTAACCACAGGGAGGGTAAAATAACACTCACTGGCCAGAAACCAGAGACACTTAAGCTGGGGAAGATGCAAGATCTAAGCAAGCAGAAAATAAACAGCAAGGTGCACACACGTGTGCATACAGTCTTCCCATATGTCACATTAACAAGTACCTGGCTAGATATTAATACTTTTGTCTCTTCTTGGGACAAAACACCCTGTCTCACAATAGCTCTGCAAAAATTGCTGGGGCACAGAAAGGCAAGAAAACAAGGAAGAGAGCAAAGAAAGATTGGCTGTTGTCACTTTCCAAGCTCACGTCCCTCCTATCTGCTCCAAAAGCAGCTTTTACAAGAGTGGCCCCAGCTCATTCCCTCCCTTGTGCCATCTACAGAGGAGCACTGACCACTTGCTGTTCCCCTCAAGAAAATCACTAAGAACTGATGAGAAGGGAGAGCGGGATCAGGGGCAGGAGGAGCAGCCCATCTCCCTTCAAGGAAAATTTCAGAGAGGAGATCAGACCCAAGAGACACCACAGGTGGTTCCTTCCTCCAGGGCTGCACTGGAGCTCTGGACTCTCACCTTCCCGGGACACCTTTCAAAGATACTTCAAAATTATTTCATCTAACTTATTTACAGTGCTGCAAGACCTTTTGCAAAAGAGGTGGGTGAGTAGCTATTGGTTAAAACAGGCCCTGGGCAGCTGACTGGAACAGCCAAATGTTTCAGGTAACCTACCAAAATAAGCTCTTCCTTTTTCACAGTCCAAGATTACTACGTTTAGTCTGCATAGGTCAGCTCTTACATGTCAGGAGCCTCATCCAGCTGCAGTAAAATAAGTTGTTTCAGAAAGAAATTCAGACTATAAACAGCAGTGTAGCAGCAGACAGGCTGTTTTGTAATGGCCTGGCACTTCTTACCTAGAGTGCACTTCTGT
>JAAWXA010000003.1:23544675-23606074 GCA_038090715.1 Florisuga fusca | reverse complement strand
CTGTTACACCTAGCTCAGGATATAGTGCTGTGTCAGGAAGACAGGCTGTGGGATTCCATCTTGACTTCAGTGAATGTGACATCCTGCTGGGTTTATCCTAACAGCAGTTGTGATGTTCATGTTAATCATCTAAGTGTTACCTAGCTTTCCTTAAAAGTCAGTCACAGTATTAAATACTCTTGATTTCTCTGTGGCAGTATATTATGTGGGCACAATGCAAATTGTGGTAAGTATCATTTTGCTTGTAGTTGTTTAAAATTAATTTGCTCTTAAGTTGGAGTTTCATTTTCTCTGCAGAAGGGTAGTATTTTGTCCTGCACTGTATTAATTTATGACATTTTAATCTGTGTTTTTTAAAAAAGACTGCACTGGAAGATTGAGAGTGGTACTTAGTTTTGTATTAGTATTGGATGTTTTTCGGAAGCTAATATAAAATTATTTAGCTCTAATGCTCTTTAGCTTGAGAGTTTTCAACTCAAGCTGAAAGCAGACAGAACAGGTGCTTTAGGTTTCACCTTCATATATTTTGCTGGTGCTCCTGGGGTTGTTGGTCATTAATACCTGATTGTGAAAAGCTTTTATAAGGGTGATTTTCTGTCTGTAGCTTCAGCTCTTGAAACAGTTCTTAAAGCAACCAAAGTGCACAAAACCATGATGTATTTGAAATGCAGCCTGGGACAGAAGTGCACTCTAGGTAAGAAGTGCCAGGCCATTACAAAACAGCCTGTCTGCTGCTACACTGCTGTTTATAGTCTGAATTTCTTTCTGAAACAACTTATTTTACTGCAGCTGGATGAGGCTCCTGACATGTAAGAGCTGACCTATGCAGACTAAACGTAGTAATCTTGGACTGTGAAAAAGGAAGAGCTTATTTTGGTAGGTTACCTGAAACATTTGGCTGTTCCAGTCAGCTGCCCAGGGCCTGTTTTAACCAATAGCTACTCACCCACCTCTTTTGCAAAAGGTCTTGCAGCACTGTAAATAAGTTAGATGAAATAATTTTGAAATATCTTTGAAAGGTGTCCCGGGAAGGTGAGAGTCCAGAGCTCCAGTGCAGCCCTGGAGGAAGGAACCACCTGTGGTGTCTCTTGGGTCTGATCTCCCAAGGCCATCCCTCTCATCCCAGCAGCACAGCTGCATCTGTATGGGTCACCCATGGAGCAACACAGGTCTCTCTGCAAACACTGGTGGCTGGAAGGAAGGTGTTCATGGGGCAGTGGGACAGACCTGGACTCCTTCTGGTTAAACACCAGGAGCCAAGGCTGCTTCACTCTGCCACCCTGCTGGGTCACGCTGCTCAAGTTAGTAACTTCATTTTGCCAATGTGTTAAACTAAGACAACTTTACTAACCACAGGGAGGGTAAAATAACACTCACTGGCCAGAAACCAGAGACACTCAAGCTGGGGAAGATGCAAGATCTAAGCAAGCAGAAAATAAACAGCAAGGTGCACACACGTGTGCATACAGTCTTCCCATATGTCACATTAACAAGTACCTGGCTAGATATTAATAGCTAGATATTAATACTTTTGTCTCTTCTTGGGACAAAACACCCTGTCTCACAATAGCTCTGCAAAAATTGCTGGGGCACAGAAAGGCAAGAAAACAAGGAAGAGAGCAAAGAAAGATTGGCTGTTGTCACTTTCCAAGCTCACGTCCCTCCTATCTGCTCCAAAAGCAGCTTTTACAAGAGTGGCCCCAGCTCATTCCCTCCCTTGTGCCATCTACAGAGGAGCACTGACCACTTGCTGTTCCCCTCAAGAAAATCACTAAGAACTGATGAGAAGGGAGAGCGGGATCAGGGGCAGGAGGAGCAGCCCATCTCCCTTCAAGGAAAATTTCAGAGAGGAGATCAGACCCAAGAGACACCACAGGTGGTTCCTTCCTCCAGGGCTGCACTGGAGCTCTGGACTCTCACCTTCCCGGGACACCTTTCAAAGATATTTCAAAATTATTTCATCTAACTTATTTACAGTGCTGCAAGACCTTTTGCAAAAGAGGTGGGTGAGTAGCTATTGGTTAAAACAGGCCCTGGGCAGCTGACTGGAACAGCCAAATGTTTCAGGTAACCTACCAAAATAAGCTCTTCCTTTTTCACAGTCCAAGATTACTACGTTTAGTCTGCATAGGTCAGCTCTTACATGTCAGGAGCCTCATCCAGCTGCAGTAAAATAAGTTGTTTCAGAAAGAAATTCAGACTATAAACAGCAGTGTAGCAGCAGACAGGCTGTTTTGTAATGGCCTGGCACTTCTTACCTAGAGTGCACTTCTGTTCCAGGCTGCATTTCAAATACATCATGGTTTTGTGCACTTTGGTTGCTTTAAGAACTGTTTCAAGAGCTGAAGCTACAGACAGAAAATCACCCTTATAAAAGCTTTTCACAATCAGGTATTAATGACCAACAACCCCAGGAGCACCAGCAAAATATATGAAGGTGAAACCTAAAGCACCTGTTCTGTCTGCTTTCAGCTTGAGTTGAAAACTCTCAAGCTAAAGAGCATTAGAGCTAAATAATTTTATATTAGCTTCCGAAAAACATCCAATACTAATACAAAACTAAGTACCACTCTCAATCTTCCAGTGCAGTCTTTTTTAAAAAACACAGATTAAAATGTCATAAATTAATACAGTGCAGGACAAAATACTACCCTTCTGCAGAGAAAATGAAACTCCAACTTAAGAGCAAATTAATTTTAAACAACTACAAGCAAAATGATACTTACCACAATTTGCATTGTGCCCACATAATATACTGCCACAGAGAAATCAAGAGTATTTAATACTGTGACTGACTTTTAAGGAAAGCTAGGTAACACTTAGATGATTAACATGAACATCACAACTGCTGTTAGGATAAACCCAGCAGGATGTCACATTCACTGAAGTCAAGATGGAATCCCACAGCCTGTCTTCCTGACACAGCACTATATCCTGAGCTAGGTGTAACAGAGACTGCAAGAAGTGGAAAGAAGACAAATAAATGAGAAAGACTTAACTTTCAGTAAAAATTTGGTTACTCAGTCAGTTCCAGTTAAAAGACTTGCTACTCAACTGTGTGACCCTGCATGACATTTTAAATACCCAAGTCTGGTCAAGAGAAGGTGTCCAAACATAGCAAGAGAGCTATACCATTAAGGTGGAGCAGAGTTTATTTGGGCCACAGATGACATCCCAAGTTGCATGAAATATTAACATTTAAACTGGTGCTTTCTATTGATCCAAAAAAAAAAAAAAAATCCACTTTCAATACTTCTGCTACTATTGTACTGTAACTTAAAAATAAAAAACAGCACTATATTTAAAATCCATGAAATCTCACCTTGATATTGTAGAACACTCAATGTGCCATCCAGGTCTTCCTTTTCCCCAGGGAGAGGTCCAACACAGCTCTTGTGGTTTGGCAGCCTTCCACAAGGCAAAATCTTTACTATGTCGTTTATCAGCATCAACTGCCAAGAATAAGTGATTTGTTAATGGGATATGTCTCACAGGAGAAAAATGAGCAAATGAAAGCTAGTGGAAATGTGCATTTAGTTAACTACTCTGAATTTAATCTCTTTTGCCCAACTTCCTTTCCTGCAACTTATACGGGGCTTCCAGTTTTTCAAGCAAGCATCTGAAAAAAAATATGTTGAATTAAATTTCTGCAGGCAAAAAAGATGGATTCAAGATTCTTTATTACATCCTATCCTTTTAATCCTTTTTGCCTTCTCTGTTTTTACATAATTCATTTAGCTACTTATCAGCCAGCTCCCCAGGACAAACAGACTGTACTGTAGCAGAAAAGGTAACAAAACCAACCCAAACCAAAATTAAAACAAAACGAAACAAAAATCACCATAATTTTTTTCTCTAGATAGAATTCCATAATGAGATTCTATAAAACCAAGAATATGGAGATGAGAATCAAACCTATTTTTGCACAGTGGAAACCTTTTAGTACCATTTTCTCCAATGGTTTCTCTACAAAGGTCGCCTCCCCAGCTCTATGTGTTGCTTCCTTGACCACACAGACAGAGATGTAGTCCTTCTTGCCACAGTTCTGCAGAGGACAGGTCATCTGGGCTGGCTCCTAAGCCCCAGTGGGGTACAGGTACTTCCAGAATGGGGTTCTAGACTCTGCATTCTTTTACTGACAGACACATGACCAAGCTTTTGATTGATGTAGAACAAAATACTAATTTGGGCAGAAGGGATCCAGCATGGCAAGCATCTTGCACCCTTTTAACCTCCCTTTAATTACCACCACCCACCTGTTTTATCAGCAGTTGACATTTACTTCTTTCCCCTACTTATTTCAGACTGCTAACAAAACCACAGAGTACAACTGGGTTGGAACCCATCCCCGGAGCAGTCCAGCATCAACACATTTTACAGTGACCCACAGCTGTTTTGGGAGACCTGTTAGATGGTCGTTTTTCTTGAGCCATTCCATTTGTACTTTATTGATATTATACACAGTCTTTATTGGGAATGTGATGTAGCATTAAGGGAAGCACATTACAAAAATCCATTACACGTGCTTCATTATTTAAAATTGACAAGCTATAGCCCTAGATTTATCCACTGAATCTTTATCTTGACTCTTTCACTAGCTTGCCAAGCTCTGGCTGACCAGTATCTGTTCACTTCATCCCTCTTTTGCCTTCATGTGTTAAACACCCTCAGAGTAAAGAAAGGTTTTTATTAAGTGTAAGTGGAATTTCCTGTGTTTCAAGTTGAGCACATTGCCTCTTGTCCTGCCACCAGACACCCCTGAGAAGAGCCTGTCTCTTCTTTACTCTCCCCATGAGGTATTAGTACGTAGGGGTAAGATGCCCCTGAGCCTTCCTTGCTCCAGGCTGAGCAGGCCCAGCACTCTCAGCCCTTCCTCATGTGAAAGATGCTCCAGTACCTCCAGTGTATTTGTGGCCCTTTGCTGGGCTCTCTCCAGCATATCCACGTCTCTAATACTGGGAAGCCCAACACTCAACCAAGCACTCCAAGCACATCTCAGCAGTGCTGAGCAGAGAGGAAGGATCACCTCCCTTGCCCTGCTAGCAATGCTCTTCCTAATGCAGCCCAGGAGGCTGTTGGCTACCCCTGCAGCCAGTAACTCCCTCTAAATAACTGATGACACAACACATCCCCTCTGTGAGTTGTAATGCTGAAACAGCTCCAGAGTGGAGCTGAAGGAAGTTTCTGGCTGCAATTTGTCTGAGCATCAGCCTGCCAGACATTCGCAGTAATTGCAAACAGATTTTTTTTTTTTTTTAATAAATGAAATACTGAATTATAGTGTGTAAAGGATGGGGGAGACCAGAACCAAATTCTCCAACACTGAGACCTGATCAGACCCAACTTTCAAAAACTTTCAAAACCTACAGTGTGGCTCAGAAATCCTGCTCAACAGCTGGACAAATGCATCAAAAAAACAAACAGCCAAGGGTATAGGCTTGCTCTACTGCAGCCTGGAAAGAGATTACTCACCCTTACACAAATAGGGTGCTTAGCAGTAGCTCAACAGTAAGTAGTAAAAGAAGCAAATTCATTTCATTATCAGGTTTCAGAAGGGTGCTACTGCCCAAACAATAACATGGTAGATGACATTTCCCTGTATTTACCCTTGACTGTTTCACTGCTGGCTACTGCAATGGATGAGACCACCAACCTCACTATAAAGTTTGTATGTACCACTCCCAAGTATTTAAATAAAATTAAGAATTGCAATTGTTCAAGGGTACCAGAACAAAGGTATAAAGGGTACCAAGTATTAAAAGAAACCACCAAGTTTCCTCTTGCACTGTCAACAGTGCATGTCTAAATAAAAAATTATTAAAAAAATAAAATAAAATAAAATAAAATTAAAATAAAATTAAAATAAAATAAAATTAAAATAAAATAAAATTAAAATAAAATAAAATAAAAATCTTAACTCTCCACTCTCTATACTCAACAGATGGTAAATCTGTTTCAGACTGTTGAATCAAAGTTTAGGCCTAAACACATCACGAGTTCAAACAATGCATTAATACAAAGATGTTGGTGCCATGAACTTACCTGCTTCATCTTGGGTATCAGGATAAATAGTAGTTAATACTCCGTATCTTTTTCCCCAAGACTTAACATCAAAATAAACATTGCCTAATAGAAAAGAAATATTTAGTTTTATAGCAAAGATGGAGCACATTTGTCATGAGGAGATAACATTTCCCTGAAAGCAAAAAGAAACAAAATGCCCTTCAACTCCCATTTGAAATTCTGATTTAGAAAACCAGAAATACTGCAGAAGTAGTAGCAGATGTTTCTAGGTTACCAGCTTTTCAGTAACTTCATGACACTCTGCTCATTCTGCATACTAGAAAACTGTGTTCTGGGTCTCTCTCCAGGTTCTTCCTGCCAGTGCACAATCAGCAATCCCTTCTCTGAAATGTAGCCTACTGCTACTCCAGTTATTACATGCTCAAATGCTTCTACAACCACCAGCTCTGCTAAAAAAAGACCCACACACTGTGTTTTGCAGGCACATCTTTTACAGCACACAGCAGATACCCACCTCCTGTTCAGATTCTCCCAGCTCACTTGTAGAAGCCAGGCCAGGACTTCCCCAGAGGAGCTTAGATAGCAGTTCATTACAGTAAACAATTATATTAGGTAATGAGCTTCATTTAACTAAGAAATTGAGTAAGAGTTGTTCTGCTTACTCATGTCACCACAGACAAGTTGCTCACACCCTGACTGTTAACAGAAGAAAAAGCCTGGCACAGGGTGTCTCATCTGGTCCCAGAACAGGATTACTAAAAGCATTCATTTCCCATGCATGTGCTGAACAAGGAGTGGTCTTGCTAAAAGTCTTACCTTGTGAGGTTGCATAAGCTTGTCCACTAGCAATTATTGTTTTTATAAAGGAAATTATCTGAGGAATATTATCAGTCACCCTCATATATACTGTAGGGGGAAGGACCTTAAACAAAGAAAGAGTAACATGTCATAAGCCTGTACGAAAGACACTGCTGACAGGTTCCTTCACTCTAAGGAAACAAACTTTAAAGAACATTGTCCTATATTGTACCTCAAAATAATAGTAAGAAAAAATGTTGCAAGTATCATTTAAAGGTCATAAAAATCATTCAAGAAAAAAAAAAAAAAAAAAAAAAAAAAAAAAAAAAAAAAAAGCAAGCCACTAATGGCTCCCAGTGTCTTACTCCCACAGAGTATGCTCAGAGTATGTGGCTTCTGACAAGTATTTTCTGGACAAGAAGCAAAGTCACCTGAAGTCAGTGAAAGAGTATTTGATGTTTCCTATGCTTTAGATCAGCCTAATTCCACATTATAATAAACATGTATTATCTGCGAACCAAAGCTTTATTGCATGGGGAAAGTAATTTGTGCTCTTGAAGAAATTCAGCCTGTTCATTCCAAAGCCAGGGTTTGCTTCTGCACCCATTTCCTTACTCAAAAGTTGTTCAATATCTTTCCAAGAAAATTAAAAACTCAATCAGTACTCAGTTTCCACGCAACACTTCGTAACACAAGAAATAAATTTTTTTTTCAGATCAAACTGTCAAAATCAGATTCCTTACTACAATAATTGCTTTAAAATATTCTTAAATTGCTTTAAAATACTCTTAAATTTAAAAGCTCAAGTATCTGTACCTTCAAGGCAGACATATCTTGTTTAAAGTCTTCTTCATAAATACGAGCGAGAGCTACCGGCGAGATATTCATCTGAAAAAGAGAGAAGCAGATTAGTAAATCATAAATCAAAGTAGTAATATAAAATATTGCAATCTTTTATCAGACAGCTAATAGTCTGGAAGACTTACAGAGCCCCTAAGGTAAAGAGCCAGGCTTATTAATCTCACATTCATGGGGAGATATAAGTTATAAATAACATTAAAGGAATATTTCATTTATGGTTCTGAGTTGCCAAAATATTAATACATATCTTTTAAGAGAAAGCAACCAAAGATTAAAATAAAAAACTCCTTCCCTTCCTCATTATTTTCCTCTTAAAAGAGTCTTCCATTTCCAGTAACAAGATTTACTACAGTACACAGGATGTGAAATTCATTCAACTATTGGCAGGGGACACCAATACCACCTACATGTCAGAAAGACAGATCAGAGACTCACAGGATGAGACAGGGTATTAATTTTCAGTTATTAGGAAAAATAAGCTATTTCAGCTGATCACAGTTACTCACAGCACAATCAGGGGAAACGAGCTGAAAGTCAGCCCCACACTTTGCCAGTGCAGCACTTCTCAACCACCTTCTCTGTGTTTCTCATTCATGGGGTGATGGACAAGAACAGGGATCCTTGGAGAAGTAACAAGAAAGCACATCCCAAAAAGGAAGGAAACAACTTGTACATGACAAGCTGCTTGTTCTAAAATATTCAGAAGAGGCCAGGGCTTGCTACCATGCATGGTAGCAAAAACTGCTCTAGCAAGCAAATGCACAATACCAGTGTTTCAAATGCAGGCTTCTCTGAGGAGAACCTGCTGGGGGGGGAGACAACATCCTGCCAGCCTCTCCAGCTTGCAGGTAACAAAATAAATCCTCTTTCATCTTTTCCAGTTCATTAGTGGAGACTCTTTAAGGGGCATGACTTTCAGAGCACAGGTGGGTATCACTATTTTGACAAGCCCCAGGACAAGGTGAAGGAGTTCTGGTGAAGACAGACCAGATGCTTAACCAGCAATTAAATGAGTAAGATCTTCAGCACTGACAAACAAAGGCATGCTTCTGCCTACAGACCAGAGAGTGCTCTTCCTGGCCCCAGAATGGGACTCATCTCCCTAGACAAATCATCTCTTTGATCAACAGAGGGACAAAGATGTCTACAGGAGGAAGATGCAGAAATTCCTCCTGTCCAGACAGATGTTCAAAACACAGAGACTCATCTCTGTCTCAAAGGACCATTGAGGGGATGCAGCATGCTCATCATAGACTAGATGCCCATCTTTCAAGCTTTCTCTATAGGAATCTCAAGAAAGGATGGAGAACAAGCTTAGGTATGTTAATCCTACTCCTGTATTGCTTCTGGTACAGAGGTCTTGACAAGATCAAACTACAGAGCAGGCAGCGTCTGCCATTCAAACAGAATACACAGAAGAGAGCAAGCATTTCAAAATGTCACCAAAAAAGGCTACAAAAAGATTACTTCACAGAAAGAAAGAATGCAGTAAATGAACACAAATTCTTCTAAAACATCTTTTCCCCTCTTCTCAAACACAAAATCTCCATAATGCTCTGATAATATGGAAAAAATGCACATAAAAATACTAAATGCCTGGGGTTTTTGGATGGTTGGGGTTTTTTATGTTTGTAAAGATGGCCCACTGCCTTAGAAAACTGAAAGTAAATGAACTAAGGGAACACATATTTCTATAGGAGTGGAGTGATAATAATAATTTGAATGCGGTGTCCTATATTTAACTGAAATAGTAACTGTTTGCTTAAGGATTAAATAAAAGTGACAGCTGTTTCTGGCTTCACGAAACTAGCTTAAAGCTTGCAATGGCATGTCCAGAAGACATGAGTTACAAATTCTAAAACCAAACAAATTCAAAATACAGAATACATTCTTAGTGTTTCAGGGTCCAAAACTGAGTCTGACTAAAACACAACTGAGAACCACTCATAGCCCCAGTCTGACAAAGGGCTACCCCTGTGCTCAGTGTCAACTTTCATGTAGGTGACAAGGCTGACAAAGCTCTCTAAGCTGACACTGCAGCTAGATGGTGCTCGGCACCTTTCAGGAACCACCCTCAGCCTCACATGTGGCAAAGCTATATATACCACCTCTAACCACTGAGGGCACTCAAGGCTTCTCTCCAACAGAGCCAGAAGCTTCCTAAGTTTTGGGATAAGATATTGAGGATTCATCCCAGCCTTCTGCTCCCTGCCGGCCTTCCAGGCAAGGGCATGGGGATCCCAGCCAAGGGTGATGCAATGAAGTCCTCCTCACCTCTGCCCCTCAGACACCTCTGCACCCATTTACCTCTACACAGCCTTCAACACCCAGCTCTCCAGGTTCCCAACCCCATTACAGCCATGCTAAGGGACTAGAAATATCTACATTTATCATGTACTAATTCAAACAAACAAAACTTAAAAAAACAACAAAAAAACCCAAACTAAACCCCCCCCCCAAAACAAACAAAAAAACACGGCTTGATTTTCCTATGTAAGTAGCAATACAAAATAGCAAGAATTTGGGTCGAAGGCTGCAGCAAACACTTACCTCATTGGCTCTTTTTATTATCTTGTCATCTATGTCTGTGATCCCCATCACCATGATAACTTCAATTCCAAAAAAACTAGTCATTATCCTCCGAATTATATCAAACTTAACATAGGAGCTGGAAGAGAAAAGAAAAAAAAAAAAAAAGCTTTTAAACATGTAGTAGTAAGAATAAACTTAAATGAAAACAAGCAACGGCACTAACAGCCATAGGGACTATCTAAATACCCCAAAACTTGCACTGAAAAGATCTGAAGTGCACAAAGTGCTTTTCCAAAGCCAGTTACTGCCTGCAGAAAAGTCAAGCAAATTTGCCTTGAACTGGCCTACCCTCTTCTGGCATTAATGACACATTACATCAAATTTTCTGAGAGTTTGCTTTTGTTGCACCTTTTTATTCAAGCACCAAACTGTGTCAGAAGCTACATGTGAACCAGGAGACTCTCTCAAAGCAAGCAGTACAGACACACAGATCAGATATTCATGAGAAACATCCCTCAGGCCTCATATATTTTAACATGTTTTCAAATGCCAGGGGGCAAAGAGAATAAGGCGGAAATAAAGTTCAAATGAACTTTGCTTGGGGCTGAGTAACAACTATAGCTACCAAGAAACCATTCCATTTATACATCACCACAGTCTTTTTCTGATAGCAAAGATGGGAGGCTCTGGGGGCTACTTTGTTCTATATACTCTTGAGAATAAATTCTCAAAATTATTCAGGCTCTACACCACAAAACAGAGTGTTTAACACTGATAAACTGATGTATCTATAAGCTATACAGGGCTGTGAAAGTCTCTTCTGCTGCTCCACTCAGTTCTCAAAACACACGTTGAGTAAATGCCAGGCTTCTTTTAGGGGAAATTCTAGATGGTGACCAGAGGCTCTCTCTGTTCAGCCTGCACTGGCTTTGGAGGAAACAGAGCCCAAAAGGAGACTTGCAGATCTACAGTTTCCCATTTGACCCTCAGCACCACACAAACTGCAGCTCCACAACTGTCTGAGCAAAGAAGTTCAAAGAAATGGATTTGCATCCTTCTCTGTAGTGGCAGGGGCCAGGTGGCATTAGGGTTCAGATTTACAGATGTGTAGTGTCTTGATGAAGAAAAATACTTCCTGTTGGTCATGGTCTGTATTACACCCGTGTTGAAAAATGCTTTTTGATAGGTGGGACATGCTGCCAGGGGGATAGTTTTTTAATGAATACCAGCTCACTGAGAATTCATCTGATGGGGTGACATGATTCCATAAGAATATTAAATACATCTTTGGAACCCATTCCAAGAAACAATGCCAGCATCAAATGCTTGCTATTAGATTTAACAGCCCCGAAGTCTTGGTTCCCAGAGCAGACACAGATTTTGCACTTTTTCCACTCCTATGATCTTCTAATTGAATTAGTGGAAGAAACACTGCAAGAGCCCAAGCAGATCTGACCCTTCTGTTAAGGGAGTCCTTAACACTTCAGGACTGAAAAGAAAAAAAAGAAACCTCCCCCCAGGCAGGGGGTTGGCAGAGCAGGCAGAAGGGACTGAATTAAATCTCCTCTTGTGTTTGGGTTTACTCTTATTTCAGAGTATTCAGCCAGGAACCTGGATGCCAGTCATGCTGCAGCTCACATCAGCATAATCAAGTGGGAAAACTGAGGGAAAAGATGGCATTATCTGCCAGTCTGATTTTTTCCTCATATAGCATAAGCTTTGGATATTATATCAAGGTACACAGAGCACCCATCTTGAAGTCTGGAAACTCAGAACGCCAGAGAAAGATGGATTACTTGGAAAAGTAACATAACCTTATGGAAAGGAAGGAGGAAGGGAAGAAAATTTTCAAATTCTTCTTAAGGATCTCAAATGTAGAAAGAAGGGGAAAAAAAGGAATTCTAACGATAATATGTTGCAAGAGTGCAGCAAAACAATGGCATTTTACAAAAGTGGTACTGTAGCAATAGCCATCACTCCATTTGACTTCATACTTTTTCCCCATGATTTTCCTGGCCTCTAGACCCCCATCTGCAGCATGCCTTAAAAAAAAAAAAAAAAAAAAAAAAAAAAAAAAAAAAAAAAAAAAAAAAGGGCAAATCAAGAGTGCTCCACCATCCTGAACAAATCAGCTGAGCAACAAGACACTGGGAAGGCACAGGGAACTCCTCACACACTTTCTGGTTTAACTGATCAGGAGACAGACAGGAAGGTCTTCAGCACAGGCACTGAGCCACAGAACAGTGCTACAAGAAACAACATGTGAATGCACTAAAGAGGCAGCAGAAAGAGTGCTATCTGCACTATCCACAGCTCCAGAGGCCATATTCAGCCCTAACTATTCTTTCTTAAATCTGCAAGTGAAAAGGTCAGACCCAGGTGGCACAGACATATCTCCATATCAGAAAAGCTTCAAATTGTCAGCTTAGACATAGGATAAAAAGAGATGCTAAGAGATTAGGCAGAGTGAACAGGGCTTTCATACTCCCTCTTTTAATTGAAAAAGCCTGAAGGCAGGAGAACAAGGAGAACCACCAATAAAAAAAGACATTCAAAAGCCACTGAGAGAAGAAAGACCAAAATTTCTCTGCCTTTATAAATATCCTACTCTAGATCCACTACTGCTCTTGGTCTCTGCTCTAGCAAAGAGAAAACCTGACAGAGCACAAGATGGTACAAGACACTCTACTCCACATCCCCAGGTTGCTGCAAGGAGTTGTCCATACCTCTCCTTCCTCAGTACAACATTTGATTAGTGAAACATTATGTTATAAAAGCACCATATACACATCCAGAAAGGAAAAACACTGAAAGGAGCTGGAAAGACACTGTGGATGCTGTTCCCCAGCTTCCGTTTTGCTCTTTATGGTATTAAATACTGTCCTTTGCTCAGCAGTCTCAAGAAGCATCCATACAAACTCTAAAAAGAAAATCAGTAAGCTTAAATATACATATATACAGTTTTACAGTACTGATCAGTTATCTCCTAGGGACAGAAGAGAGCTTGCAGTTTCCTCCCCTGTTTACATCCCATCCAGAGCACCCAGACTCACTGATGGAATAATAAAAAATAAAAAAAAAAGAGTTAACATCTTTTTATACAGTTGGTCTCAAGCTACGATTTTAAACTGTAATTATTTCAAGGAAAACTGTAACATAGCCTGTATTACAATATATTTAAATACACAAATTGGTATGACTTTTTTTGTAAACATTAAAAGTTTGCCTGAAGGTACCAAGTACAAAGAAAATAATACAAGATATCTCTTTCTTGATCTTTGTATCACCAGTAAAAAGCTATGTTAGTCTTCTGGTAAAACTGGAATAAAACAATAAGGAAAAAAACATCACCACATATTCATAATGGCACAGCAGCACTTAAAAGGTGCTTGCCAAAAGTGTTTTTACATCATTGGCATTTGAAAACTTCCACTCTAAAGAAAGAAGTGGAAGTTGTGCAGTACCACAGCATCTCAACGCTGAGCAAAATTTAACACAAATTTCTGAAAAGAAGTTGAGACTAGAGCAGAAGCTGCGAAATGCCATACATTAAAAGGGAATTACTCAAATATACAGCATCCAATCTTCACACAGATGGCAATTACCTAATAAACTCGTGTTCTTTCAAGGAGCCCAATGCATGCTGCTCTTTCAAGTACCAGGAGACAGAAGCTCAAGAGCAACTGAGCTGCTGCAGCACCCCTCAGCTTCTCAGGAACCCTGCAGGCACCCTGCATGTCTTCTCATCAGGTGTGTTGTTTTAAAACAACTGTCCACAACCTTCTCTGGTGTATTTAAAGCATTTGGGTTTTTTTTCAAATTACTTACAACAGAGCTGGTTTATTACAATTATCCTAACAACCTACGAAGAAAACACAGTGCTGTTCTGTTGGCTGTTCTTTCTAAACATAGAAAATAAACATAGACATAGGAAACAATCATAAACATAGAAAGCCACTGTTAGTGTGTGAAGAGCTACATCGTCCTCCAGATATTTAAAAGCAGGCGCTTTTCTGTGTTAACCTTAAAAGCATCCTCATGCCGATACGATTTGAAACAACTCGCTCTGCCTAGCAAAAAAAGCAGGCGCACGTTCTTAACACTTCCCACCCCACTATCAGGTCTCTGTCTGGGGGATCTGCTCTTCCTCGGGCCGAAAGAGCAAAAATTACCGTGCCCTTTGCGCGGACCCTCAGGCGATGTGCCGGGGCCTCCCGATGTGCCGGCACAGAGAAGCTCCCAGCGGGCTCTGTCACCCGGACCGGGGGAGTTTGTCTCTCCCCGCTCCCAAGGCAGCTCCGGGGCTGCCTCGCACTCCCACAGCCGCCGTGCCCACGCAGAACGGGACCCCCCGGCCCCTGCAGCCATCCGGGACGCGACTCACCTGGCGTGCCCGAGGTGCGCCCGGTCGTACACCGTCGGTCCGCAGCTGTACCTGCGGAGAAGGGAGGCAAACCGCACCCGTCACCCCCAGCCCGGCCGGCATGGGAGGCCCTGGCACCCCCCCCTCTGCCAGCCCCGCGCCTAAGAGANCGCCCTGCCGGCGGTACCCACTCCCGCCGCCATCCCGCCGCGTTGCTGCACCGCCGCTCCGCCGCCTTCCCTGTTCCGGGGCCGAACCGCCGGGCGGCCGCCACCGCTCCGCGCAGCATGGCCACAGCCCCCGGCCGCGGGCGGGGAACCGGAGGCTCCGCCTCTCCGCTGGGAGGGGGCGAGGGGAGAGCACAACCCGCTACGCCTGTCGCTGCGACAGCCGCGCCGGCTGTGCCGGGAAACAGCAGGCGAGCGGGGGTAGCTACAGCCGGAGCGGCAGGAAGAGGCGGGGCCTGCGGGGAGGGAGCGGGGTCGGGCCGGGCCGCGGGGTCACCTCTTTGGGTCGTTGCTCCCTGTGTCGGCCTAGCCCGGTCCGGGCGTTCTTCGGAGCGGCCCCGCGGTGAGTCTGGGGAGCCCGGGGGTGCGGGGCTCGGGCTGCGCGGTGCCCCGCTTGAATTCGGCCGAAATAACGCGTCCGCAGCCTTGTGCTTCGGTGTAACCGCGGGCAGCGCCCCGTTTCTTCAAAAGGAGGTTGTTAGTAAGGGTGTTTTGTAGGGAATATGTGATAATTTAACGCAGTGGTCTCCGCTGTGTCGAGTGAATTCCGTCAGACGGGGGTTGAGTCTGTTTTAGGGGCTCTTTCAGGTCAGGGAACGGCAGGCAGCCTGTTGGCTCCTGAAAAGTGAAATGTGGCGTGACTTTGCCAAACCGGACTTAGTGAACTGAGTCTCAAAAAAACCCCACTTCTGCCCTTACAGGCTGGATGGGGCTTTAAGCTACCTGGTCTAGTGAGAGGTGTCCCTGTCCGTGGCAGGAGGGTTGGAATTAGATGATCTTGAGGGTCCCTTCCAACCCAAGCCATTCCATGATTCTGTGATGCCCTGTACTCCCACATGCCTGTGTAAAGGTCCTACCCGACCTCGGTATTTAAAAAAATAAAGTGCTCTGAGGTACTCGGTGAGGCTTTAGCCAGATGATTGTCAAGGTCTGTCTGCCTCCTTTCCAGGGTTAGGACAGGCAAAGGGTGTGTGTTGTCTGATGACACTTGTCTCATCTTAATGCGGATTCTTTTTCTTTGTTTCAGAGGATACAAAGGAAACTGAGCTTAACTGGCTGAAGTGCCTTGATCTACTTCGGAAATTCTCAGCTACTTATCTGGAGGCAATAAAAGTACAACAGAATAGACATAAGGGTGCCAAAAGTCTTTTTTAACTAGTATCTTTGTTTCCAAAAGTAACTATGACCAGGCACCAAGGAAACAAGCGAGAACTCTACAAGCAGATACAACATTTTCCCAGCTCCTAGGCTTCCAACCAAATGACATCCTCATCTGAATGCTTTGGGTTTCCTCCCCACCCCTCCCTTGTTTTTTTTACTCTCCCATGGTAGATTACTCCTACCGTTAATTTCCCTGGCCTTTGTGAACCCACATCAACTCCAGCTTTTGGCAAGGAGTACCACAAATCTGCTACCATTTTTAGGTAGCATCCTCTTGGCACGTGTTCAAGCTGAGGCCTGTTAGCTCCGAGTTGCAGCCATCCCCTGAGGAGAGAGAGTGAACCATCACTTCCAGCATGGGCTGTCTGCCTTGCTCCCGACTGTCCTCCTCAGTAGGAGTAGAGTGTTCTGAGCAGAGGCTTTCTGGGTCTCCCAGATCACCGGGTTACTCACCTGCTAAAGCAGCTGTCTTGTTGGCCTCTGGGAGGAAGGTAATGCGGAGCAGTTGTGGTCTCTTTTGACTGCATGCTGCAGGGAACAGGTCTGCCTCACAGAAGTGCTTGTGTTGATTCCTCTTCTGTCTGCCAGGGACAGGTTTGATATATTTTTCTTATATGTAATATGGTAATTTAAAATTACTGCTTTTACATAAGAATAGAGGCCTGTCTGCATCTTGATTCATTTTAGAGAGCATCAAATATAAAGCCCTACCAGTGGAAGAGGTTTCCTTTTTTTCCTAGTATGCACTTTCCACGAGTTTTTTTATTTCACAATCCTAACTTTTTGATCAAATAAGAAACCTGTTTTATGGGCTTGCTAATTTGAGACTAGCTAGGATGAAACTGAAGATACCATCTAATAATCTTTGTAAATGTTTGCTTTTATGCTTCTCAGGAAGCTTCACAAGCCAATTATTTCAGTTTCCATAGTGAACTGGTTTTGATGTCTTTGCCCTTCAACACACATCCTGTTAAGAGTTGTCATTAACTCTGTTGCCTTCTTTGTTCTGCACAGTGCCAAGTGCTTTGACGGAGTCCAAATCAATACTAAGTAACAATGAATGTTTTTTTTAGCTTTAATTCTGGGTTTAGTTATCATGGATGAAACTGCCAACAGATCAGAAGAATGCAGGAGTTTTGCCTTTCCCCAGTGGTTTCAGAAGGCTTAGTGTCTGTGCTATCCAGACTGGCTGTTAGCTTTTAGTTCAGAAATCTCTAATGTCCTGATATAACACATTATTTTCTAAGTGTAGGAAAGGCCACAATTATCAAATGCCTGAAATAAACAGTTAACATCATTTGTATTTTGATTTGTTTTAATGCAGCAGAATAAGTTCAATGGAATGAAAGTATTCTGCATGCACTGAGGTACTACAAGAATACAGTTTAAAATTAAAAGCTTTAGTAATGCTAGTAGATTAGAAACATAAATTATCCATCTTAAAAATACTGACATTCTCAGAAACAATCAGTCTGTGGTTATAAGCACACTTCTACATTATGCCACCTATACCTCTGCCTCCTTTCCTGACACCATTAGTCCTGACCTGGGACATGTGGAATGAGAAAATACTTGCCTACCAGAGAGACAGAATAGCAGCAAAGCATTTTGTGTCCCTATCAGAAGGTTCATCTCTGCTTCCACCTAGAGAAGAAGATGCCTTCAGAGGCTGCCAGCAGCTGGAGCCAGGGTACACCCAATCAATACCAGGCCTGAGCCTGTTACTTCTGTATTTTCTGCTGAGTAGCTAGTAGGAGATGTGGTCTGCAGAGTGGTAGGTCTCTTGACCAAAATCCCACTGAGGTGTGTTTATCTGAGCTTCAGGTAAAAACGTTGTTTCTGGGATGAGCAGGGAGGATCTTTGGGGGGTTCAGGCTCACATGGCTCCTCGTGTATTTTTCCAGTTTCCACTCCCAGGTATTCAGACTGTGACTACAGACAAGATTTGCCCCCAGGAGGTAAGATCAGTAGCAAGATCATAGAGCATGTTTTGTGTAATAATAAATAAGCTAAAAGTTCATTTTATCTCTCTGTTTCATAATTAGGAGATACATCTTTGTAAGGCTTTACAGTTTTCCCCCCATTGATTAAAATGCTGCCTTTTTCTTCCAAAAAATTAAACCACACTGTCTTTGACAGAGGAGAAACATGGTATTTGTTGTTTTACATAAAGCACATTTCCAGTATCTGTGGCCCTTCTTGTCAGACTCTAGTTCAGCAACCTGGCAAGGAAGCTGACCCTGAGAAAATAAGGGGGGAGGGGGGGGGGAGGTGAAGGTTGTAAAGACAAACTACAAACAAAAAGCAAAGATGAGCTAAACCCACTGCAGTGGGCTGAATTTCTCTTGAAGCTCTGTAGTAGTCTGTAATAACAGACACATTTTGACAGCCTTCTTAGTCTTCTTGAGCTTTTACTAGGATGCAGAAAAAGGACCAACTCAGCTACATTTGTTCTCCACATTTTAGAATCCATTAATTCCACATATTTGCTGACATGAACGGGTATTTCTGGCCCAAATATCTATAAATGGTGTACACTTTCCAGTGAAGAGGTAATGCATATTGCATGAAAGTGTGAACTATGATTTGTCTGCTGGTCTTCATACTTGCAAACCTCAGCTCTGTTCCTCTTACATGTTAACCTTTTGCAGTTTTGTTTCAAAACTTTCAAGCATACACAAAATTATTAGACTTGTAAAATTCTATTATCATCATCCAGTAAATATGAACTTAGCCTCATAAAGAATAGACAAGCAAAAAGCCCCAAACCCATATGTAACTGTAAAAGAGATGGGTTAAGCTATTAAATGGTGAAAACCAGCAATTATTAGAAGGAATAACTTATCTGATATGTCTGTACCTATGAAGTACAATGACTAATGATCAGAAGACATTATTTTCTAATAAACAGAGACGTAGATGAAGTAATTAAATAGTATTTCATACAGCAATATTCAACTAAGGCAAGTAAGGGTAAGAAGGCAGCCAGAATTCCTTATCCCAACTACCCTCATATATTCAGTACCTGCATTTGGGGAACATATTGGTGGTCTGGGATTTTATCTTCCCTATATTAAGAATTCTGAACTTCATGCTGGTGAGATGGAATAATCATAGTGACCAGGACAACCATAATTACTAGAGTACTTAGATGAAGTATGTATTATATAATATTATGTATTATTATGTATTATATAATATTACGTATTCTATAATATCACATATACATAACATATATGTTACACAGCTGTTGCCTGAGTTGTTGATCTGGGTATTTGTTCCCCTAATTCCCACTGCTCTAAGTTTATCTCTTTGGTAAAGTAATAGCCTCAATAAATTAAAAAAAAAACAAAACAGAGATCTTGGGTTCTAAACAGAAAAGATCTTGTAATCAGAGCAAAGGGGCTGGGCAGCAGCAGGAGGAGAGATGGACACTTTATTCTCCTATCAAGTATAGAAAACAGGAAGAAAATCAAACCCCCCAAGTTTCTTCTTTCTCTGACACATGACAATCATCCCTATACTTCTACTTGTGAGTGCCCCACCAGAGTAAGAAATAGTCCCCTAGTTCAAAAGAACAGCAACTTCATTCAGAATCTCCTGCTTCCCACCTCCTGCAGTTCAAATGCAAGAGGCTAAAGTGAAAAACAAGAAGATCAGGAGGAGGGAAAGAATCAGAGATGAGCAATGGGTGTCAGCTCCACATATTCCAAAACTTTACAAGAGATTTTAGAGATGTACACATATGCCTGATTTTGCTGCCTGCCCATCCCATTTCCTACAAGATGGCCAACATGCTGCTGAGTGTGAAGGGTGGGTGTGTGTGTGAGTGCAGAGAATAGGTACTTCTGGGTTCAGGTAGATTTGATTACAACAAAGCACTGAGAGTCATCTCTGGGAACTTCCAGGTGTGTACCAAATGCATTCTCAGATGAGCTCAGTCACATTCTTTCTGTAGGACCTGTGAAAAGTCCAATTATATTTTTTCAATATATATTTATTATTTTTATATATTTATATTTTTTTCCCCCGTTGCTTTTCTGGCAACATATAAGAGGCTAACAGAGGACAGATGGCACTTGTAAGAGGAGGATGATACCAAGCTCTCTATCTTCAGTGCATATCAATACTATTGAGCATATTAATGAAGACTAGCGGGCCACAGCTGAAAGATGTATTTTCCCACTTATTTTTTGTCCATAAGAAGGGACGTAAATGCTTGTTTAGTAAATGAGCAGGTACTTTTATGATTTCTCATTTGTTTGTGTGATTACTACTATGTGTCTAGCATAGTGGTGAACTTTTTTGCAAGAATGAAGGGTTTTGGGGACTCATTTGAATTCTTTTCAGATGTCTTGTCTCGACCAAGTCATAATTACTGGCTTGGGTTCTTACACTACCCAGGGGACTGTTAACTACCTCTAATTGCTCCCAGTGGCTCAGCTTCTTCAAGGCAGGGGTGAAACAGTCTCTAACTAACAAGGTGGTGCCAACAATTTAGGTGTTCCCAGGCTAGATGTGCCACTAGAAAACTCCCTCTTGATCTCACCATAAACCAGAGCACACAGGTCCAGAAACACCAGCTTAGAGTGCTGCCTAGATGCCGTAGTACTCATCATCATTTGCATACTTAAGATCTCAGGGTTTTGAGGTTCGCATCAGCAAGTACAGCAACTCACGGCAACAGGAAATGAGGGGAAGAAAAGGATGGAGAGCTTACAGGTATCTCCAAAAAATGAGCAACTGCCTGAAATACACCTGAAGGAGTGGAGTAGTCAGTTCAAAATGGGCATAGTCTACACTACGGAATACCAGCTCTGTTCCTCAGAAGTATCTTTATGCCTGGCTCCCATTGCAGGGATCAGTAAATAGCTGCCTGTGCTCCCCTGAAACCCGCATTCTGGGTGTTCAGACACTAAGTTGATGACAGCAGCAGAAACACTCCAGGGGGGTTAAGATGCTGAGGTCCTTATTCAGGCTGTTGCTCCCTCTGCTCCCTACAACAAGAAGCACAAGAGCAGTGCCTCAATAACAACGACCGCACCGGCAAGTCTCAGCGTTTAGAAATGATGACTCAGTCTCCCCGAAATTAGGGGATTGCCGGTGACGCTTAAAAAAAACCAAAAAAACCCAAACCAAAACAACAAAGCAGAAAGCGCACGTTGTTTCTCTTGGCTGGACCCGAGGGCGCAGGTTTTCCAGGCCCGCCTTCCCTACTCCTCGCTACTCCACACTGCCGGTCCCGTGTGCCTGAGGGCTCCGGGGACTTCCCGAGAGGAAATGTCAAGCACACGCCGGCGGATCGCCCTGATGAGATAGGAACCAATTCGCTCCACCCCGCCGAGCCGGAGCCCGCCCTGCGCGGCCCCACGGGCGGGGTTAGGCCGCCACCACCTCCCCTCAGCCGCCATCCCTCCTCCTCCTGAGGCGGGGGGGCTGGGGGCCCGGAGCTCTGCCAACCGCGGGGGGAGCGGGGTGGGCAGCGGAGCGGGAGAAGAAGGCTCTCCCAGCCCTGACACCAAGCGTGGCCGCTCGGCGCGGCCCCCCAAGCGTGGCCGCTCGGCGCGGCCCCCGCCCTGGAAAGGAGGGAAGCAAGGGTGGACTGGGCAGTCCCAGGGGGCTCGGAGCAGCCCGGGGAGAAGAGAGAAAGTGTGATGTCCGGCCGGCCCGCGGTGGGGCGGCTGCTGGGGTATGAAGAACCAAAGTAACAATTTCAAAGTCAGGCAGCCCCCAGCGAGCCCCAGCCACGGGATGGAGAGGTGACCGACAGCGGGCTCCTTCTCACGACTCCCGGACCACCCCGGCGGGGACAACTCGAGCAGCACGGGGCTTTACCGGGCGCCCCTTCCTCCTCTTCTTCTTCACCGGAGGCGCTCAGAGCTATCTCCGCCGGGGACCCGGGCAATGCCGGAGCAGCCCCCCCCAGTCTGACAACTCCATAAGGCACCACCCCGTAGCGCTTCCCCGCCGCCTCTTTGCCCTCTCCCTGGCGGCAGCCCCGCTACACACCGCCGCAAGGGGGGAAGGGGCGCAGCGGCAAGGCCGCCAACGCGCATGCGTCGCCTCCCGGGGGCCCCTGGGAAATGTAGTCAACTCTCGTCCCTAACGGACGGCGCCATTTTCTCCTCCAGCTGCGGAGAGCGCGCATGCGTCCGCCCTCCCCCCTCCGTACGTTACCGCCCCTTCTGCCGCGGTCGGTATCCCTGGTGGCGTTGTCACAGCGGGTCCCGCCCCCCTCCCTCCCGCCTGGTGAGGATTGGTCGAGAGGCTACGGGGCGGGACACGAGGGAAGCGGTGATTGGCTGGGGCGGGTGTCACTCTCCGCGGGGGATGATGGATGCGGCTGCCTGCCGAGGAGGGAGGCGGGAGGTAGCGTTTCTCCTCAGCGTCCGGCGCCGCGCCGGGTACAGCCCTGCCCCCAAAGCGGGGTGGCGGTGCCACCGCCGTGGCGTCGCACGGTTCTTACTGCCTTTCCCACCCCCTCTCTTCTTTAGGAAAAGCTCTCGGAGCTGCTCCTTGCGCAAGGGTGAGCGCCGCCTCCGCCAGCAGCTGGCAGAAAGCGAGAGACTCCTCTAAAGTCCGTGCCCTGCCGCAAAAGCATCCAACTTCCCCCGCTCGGCAGCCCGCCGGCCCCACGCCGCGCACTCTGCCCTCAAAGCCTCCCTGCGGGCTCTTCTCCTCACAACTTCACCAGAGCCTCCGCCTTCCACACAACACCCTCCCCCCCCACCACCACCCCACTGCCCCCTCCGTCTCCGGCCGCGGGGGCTTCCTTCCCCACGCCTACGCCAGCAGCGAGCCGCCCACCCGCTCGCTTACGACCGCATCCCTGCCGCCTTCCCCTCCCCAAACGTGAGTAAGGGGAGGAGGGACGATGAATATGCAGAGGAGCGATCGCCCCGCCGCGGTTCCGGGAGGGGGAGGGGGAAAGAGAGTGTGTGTGTGCGCGGTGAGTGTGCCTGTGCCTGTGCCTGTGTGTGTGTGTGTGTGTGTGTGTGTGTGTATACAGGGCTGGGAGGGGTGCGCATGCGCCCTGCGTGGCGGGGCTGAATGTTTCCCAAGTGTTTGAAACTGGTATTTGGGTTTTCCACGTTGGATCAAGTGCGGCGTATAGGAGCGAGGGAGGCTGCGTTCATATCACCGGGGAGCAGCGGCGGCGGCGGTGAGGAGAGAGCGGGGAAGGGGGGAGCGGAGGAGAAGCGGAGCAGAGCGGCGTTGGCGCATGCAGAGGGGCTGCTGCTGCTTCTGACAGACACTTTGCGGAGCACATTTTGTTTCCAGATTGTTTCGGAGGAGCTGGTTTAAACCCCCCCCCTCTTTTCTCCTCCTCCTCCTTCCTCCCCCCCCTCCCCTTCACACACACACACACACACAAATCCCTCTGATTGTTCCTACCACCTCCTTCGTGAATTACCCACAACGACAGCCATTCAATCAGCTGCTGCTGGCTGTAGGGGACTAGCGGAGGGTGTGTGTGTCTCTCTCTCTCCCTCTGTTTCACACAAGAGGAGTCAGATGTAGCTTCTCTCGTTTTTTGGGGGGAGCTACAGAGAGAGGTGGGCAGGGAGTGAGCCGTTCATCGGGGTTACCGTCTTTGGAGGGAGCAGCACTTGCTCTCACACAGGCAGGGAGAGAGAGGTGTGGGGAAGGATATTTTTTTTTTTTTTCTTTGCCGGATGAAAATGTTGAGTCCTGCAAACGGAGACCAGCTTCACCTAGTGAACTATGTGGAGGATTATCTGGACTCCATCGAGTCTATGCCCTTCGATCTGCAGAGAAATGTCTCCTTGATGAGGGAAATTGACGCCAAATATCAAGGTAAGTGCTTTCTATATATGTGTGTGTGTGCGGCTGTGTGTGTGGTATGGGGCTCAAGGGGGGAGGGTGTCTTTCTTTTCTTCAGAGCTGAGCCTCGGCTCCGTTTGCCCCTCTGCACCCCACAGAGATGGTAGTTTTATTTTTGGGAGGTGAGAGGAGGGAGAAAGCCAGAAGGAGATATCCGAGGAGAGAGAGGGGCTGATCTGCAGCGTTAGCTCTTGTCATGGGGCGGAACAAAAGGTCTCCAGCTTCTCTTATTAAGCAAGGACTCTGCTTTTCTGTGTAAATTGCTGGCCAAGAAGGCGGGGGCAGGGAAGTGGGGTGTGCGGTGCACAAAGCGGGGCCGTCCCCGGCCGGGGGGCTGAGGTGGAAAGGTTTGGGGGTACGGAAGAAAGTGCTGGGTGGGCAGAGAGGGAAAGATTACAGCACAACATTTAGGAATGTACAGTATTCATTATGGCTGTAGTAGGGGAGAGAGGCAGCTAGTGAGGGAGGGAAGGAGGGAGGAGAGGGGGGTTCGGTGAGAGTGGGGGGCAGGGTGTGCTTTCTTCGCTCCCTTCTCGGTGGGTTTCGTTTCACCCCGTGAAACAGTCTCGCTCCGTGGGGCGGGGGGGCGACGGGACTGGCGTGTGGTGTGTGCGGGGGGGTGTGTGTGATACGGTNGCCTGGGGCGGGGCGGCCCCGGAGGCAGCGGGAGGTGCTGCAGAGGGGTGGGGCGGCGGCCGGGCCCGCCCCGCCCCAGGCTGGGGTGGATGTTTGTCCGCGTCTCGCACGCCGGTTCGCCGCCCGCTGGCCTCTGCGGGTAGAGTCCTGTTGGCCGGGAGGCGGAGGAACCCAGAGGTGCCGGCGTGGCTTCTGCCATTCCTACCCGCGGAGGTGTCTCCCGCCCCCGCTGGCCCCTCGGGAGCCTGAGCTGCCCGGGGCTGCTGGCGGTGTGGGAGGGGGCGTCAGGGTACGCGGGCACGCAGCCATCACGGCCGTATCTCAGCCCCTGTGCAAGGGCTACGGAACTGTCCAGGGAGTAGAGCTCTGGCAATATACGGAACTTTTTTTTTTTTTTTTTTTTTTTTTTTTTTTTTTTTTTTTTGTCATGTGAATGTGGTTTGTGATGCTGGGGGTATGCATTGGGGGTGAACAATTGCATAACACGCGGATCGCGCAAAAATCTGCTTCCCGGTCTTTCTGTTACCAGCACGGCAGGGGAAAGCAGTTCTGTGGAATTCCCACAAGCAGCCTCCTTAGGGCTGGGAATTGTGAGGAGAGGTGGTGCAGTCCTCCCCCGAGCTGTAGTAGACAGCTGTCAGGCTGTTTATTCTAGCTGGACACTGCCTGAATAAACGCGGTTTCCGCACTGGCGCTAAGCATCCCTTTCTGTTTGGCTGCTTTTGTGGAATAGCACATTATCCCGCACGGTGTCTTACATGCCAAACGTGTCAGTGCCCGAGGACGCACTCGGCAGGGCTTTGCAGAATTCCAGATCATTGCAGCCAAACGTTTCTTCTGCGTAACACAGCGGTTTCAGGAGGCGGTGTGGTGCTGTATCGTCCATGTGTATGTGTGCGGTACTAGAACTGAAGCTGCCTGACTGAAGTCGTTCAGTCACTAATTATTTTGTAGTATCGAGAGAGTATTCTTAATGAAAGATGCCTGCATGCCAGTTTTCAGATGGGTTAAACTAATGAATCAGTCAAGTGCTGCACCCTAGAGCGTAAAACTGCATTCCAGCCAGTGAAAATAACAAACACTGTATTTTGAGTCTTTCTGAATACCTAATCTTCTGTACATTTGATTGGTTTTAGGTTATAGGAGTGTGGGTTTTGGGGGGGTGCGTGTTTTGGGGGTTTTTTGGCTGTGTGTTTTAATGTTTGTGGGTTTTTTAGATAGAAAAAGGGCACTTGCTGAGGATAGTTAGTGGCATCAAAATATTAATTTTGGTCAGACAGGTTGTGCTGATGTGAGAAACTTAGGCTGCAGCTCTAAAAACTAAAGTAAAACATGCGTAGGCTTTCTGTGTCTTCACAAGAAATTTGGAATGCATGTATTTCAAAAATCTCCCCAGGCAAGAGAGAACCTAAATCACAAGATAACTGTTAGCTGCTTATGTAAATTGCCACTATTGCATTTTCTTCCTAAATTAAGGAAAAAAAAAAAAAAAAGGTTCATATTTGTGACATCCAGAAACAGTGCTGGTAGTATCATTTGCATGTATATGAGATCCTGGTATCTCCTTAGGACAGAATGTTCTGCCCTATGAGAAAGGGAAAATCTGAGAAGAAAGAAGATGCAGAAAAAGCATTTTGCATGTTTTTGAGGACTTAGTGCCAAGTGTCCCATGTGTTTGAGTTGATTTGAGTATCGTAGGGAAAGTTTGAAAATGTATTGAGAACAGTTCTTGGAACTGTAACCACACCTGAGCAGTGTTACTTCTCACATAGTGGTGAAACAACCCTTGGGGTGCAGTTCAAGATGTAACATATTTCCAGTGTTAGCATTTTAAATTGAAGACTCTAGCTGTTCCAATTGTTGCATATCATCTTTAATGTGATCTTCCAACTTCTTCATCTCCTTTGCAATAAATATTTAATGAAGATTGTATTTCTGTGTTTTAAAAAGTAAGTGAGAGGTTTTTCACAGAACTAAAGGTTGGAATAATCTAGACATCCTTGATATTGTAATCCTAATTCTTTAGTTTTAGGGATTTAAATGGCCTCACATTTTCAGCAAAAATAACTCTGTGGTATCAGATGGAATTTGCCATAGCTTAGGGCCCAGCCCTGTGTGTTTGGAGTTCTTCTGCATCATCTAGCAAATATGACAGTGATTATTTAGTAACTTGGCATCTGATTTCTTCACTGGTTTGTGCTTTCTTTCTCTCTCACTCTCAGTCATTCACTAAAAATACTAATGTTGTTACAGAGGAAAAGTCCATGAAAACAATCTATTAATTTGCCCTCTAATTGTACAGTTAAATTTGGAACTTCTTTTTAATTACTGATACATTTTAAACTAACTTCTCACGGCAAGGAGTTATGTTTAGTCCTTTTTTTTTTTTTTTTTCCTAAATCAGCATTTGCATTCTATTCCTGTGGAACTGTTAAAAAAGTAATCTGCTGGAGTCACGAGCCCCTTGTCAGGTACCAGCTTTGTGGAATCTGTCTTTGAGCAGCTTTGTGCGTTACAAAAAGGAAGGGGAAACACAGGAAGGCTTTGTTTCACCATTCTCCTTGCGGAAAATATTTATAGTTTCTGTTTCTTCCTTGCAGAGATTCTGAAGGACCTGGATGATTACTATGAAAAATTTAAACGAGAGACAGATGCAGTGCAGAAGAGGAGGATGTTGCACTGCATACAGAGAGCGTTGATTCGGAGTCAGGAACTGGGGGACGAGAAGATCCAGATCGTCAGTCAGATGGTGGAGCTCGTTGAGAACAGAACCAGACAAGTGGACAGCCACGTGGAACTGTTTGAAACTTGTCAAGAGACTAATGATACCACTGGCAACAGTGGAAAAGCCAGCCAAGATAAGTCAAAGAATGAGACAATCACACAGGCTGAAAAGCCCAACAATAAGAGATCGAGGCGGCAAAGAAATAACGAGAATCGAGAAAACGCTTCTAATAATCACGACCACGATGATATCACCTCAGGAACTCCAAAGGAGAAGAAAGCAAAAACATCCAAGAAGAAGAAAAGATCCAAGGCTAAAGCAGAGAGGGAAGCTTCTCCCCCAGACCTTCCCATTGACCCCAACGAGCCAACATACTGCTTATGCAACCAAGTCTCCTATGGAGAAATGATAGGATGCGATAACGACGAGTGCCCCATTGAGTGGTTTCACTTTTCCTGTGTGGGACTCAATCATAAACCAAAGGGCAAATGGTACTGCCCCAAATGTAGAGGAGAAAACGAGAAAACTATGGACAAGGCATTGGAGAAGTCTAAAAAAGAAAGGGCCTACAACAGGTAGTTTGTAGACTTTTCATAGTGAAGAAAAAAACCACCAAACCAGTGTATTTATTGTCAGTGCCACCTTTGTTGAGGTGAAAGGATTGTAAAATGTATATTTTTAAAGGAAGTTTAAAACTGAACCATTCCTGTTATAGGGACGGCAATAAGCAATTTTGTTTTTCATTTGGTAAACTGTAACAACTCTGTGGTCTGTGGACCAATGTATTCCAAAAGTAAAGTTATGAGAGTTTAAACTGAATATTTGGGTGGGTCTTAAAAGATAAATTAATACTTTTTTTTTTTCTTTCTGGTGCTGGTAGCACTATTCCCATTAAAATTTTGATGCTAAATATCTCTGAAATGTAATTTCGTTTTCTTTATTGAAGAATGTTATTTACCTTTGGAGCAAAATTGTTAAATAGTTTAGCCATCTGATTGTATCTGAATAAAGCTGCAATACATTACAAATGTAATTTCTTTCAGCGATAAGCAGTGCAAGAGCAAACAAAAGAAGGGTAAAATTTGGTTCCTGCTACAAAGTGTCAGTATAACAGTTCAATAGCAAATGTTTAAATAGGCTTAGAGGATTATTTTTTAAAAAGAAAAAGTTAATGGTTAAATTTTACACAACAAATATTTTATATGCTGGCCAAGTACCACAAGGGCCATTTTAAAATGATTGAATATGTTTTATATTTAACCAGGAAGTGGTTTAGTAACAAGACTTAACATAAACAAAGCTTTATACTGTCACAGATAGTAGTGTAGCAATCCTTAATTTCTTTAAGTTGTATAAATGTACATTTTAAAGTGGAGTTGCACTTACTGTATTATACTTGGAAATGCAGCCAAATGCCATTGTGTAACCAATGTGCATTTCCTGCTTTATGTATGAAAATTGTACAGCTGTGATATTAAGAAATAAATGAAACAACTTTGACAGTTTGCTTCTTTAGCAGTCATGTTTAATGACCATATAGCTTATTAAAAAAAAAAATTGTCTTTAACCTCAGCAGCTCCAGCAAGCTTCTGCTAGGATGCCTGAAACTGTTGTAGTGGTAACCAAATTACAGTTGTGACAGTGAATCTTCACAGAATTTATGGCCAGCAAGGTCACAGGGGAGCCAAAACAAGCATTTAACTTTCCATCTAACTCTACTCTTTCTGTGCTTGCTGTCACTTCCAGACCAGGCCATTTATCTAAAAATCAATAGTATAGAGCTGGTCTCGTTCAGTTGTTTTCATGCTCTTACACTACAGATATAAATTATTCTGTGTTTGTTACCAGCAGAAAGATCATTAGCATATTATTGCATCCATTCCCAGGTCGGCACTTTTATTCTTCCTGGTCATCTCATACAAAAATACACCAGGTATGCAGAACCTCTGTCATTTAGTTTTAGTGGGCCCGGACAGATTGTTTCCCTCCCCTGCCTTGCTGGTGGAGTCGATCCTCTTCTTGTCCTCCTGGGAGCCTTCACTGAGAAGGGATGGGATCAGCACCTGGAATGACACGGAAGTGAAGGTTGTGAGCTCTGGTGGATCAGACTTGAGTCTCGTCAGAATGTGGGGGGCTGAGGGGGGTTGGGTATTTATAATTGTGGTTTTTTGCTTTCTGGACAGAGAAATCTTATCACTGAGGGGATGCTGCTTTTCCCCCATGTATTCCAGCAGGTCTTCCTGTTGGAAGTAGGGGAGACAAAGCTTTGGATCCAGTCAGACACAAGGCAGCTGAAGGGGTTAAGTATTTTCTAAAGTTGTACTGAGAAGCCACAGGATGCAGGGCAGCACCTTGCATGGGTGTTCCCTGCCAGACAGACATGCTCACAGTGACAAGTAGAAGTTCTGGTTTACTCCTACATAGGTACACCAAGTGTGTGTGTGTGTGTGTGTGCATTGGTGTTTACAGTCACCACGGCTCTGGAGCAGACTGTCAGGTTACACCAAGCCACCTGAGCAGCTGACCACTCTCAATCTTGTCTCCAGCCCTGGAGGTGGTTAGGGTTGGCGTGTCATTGCTCTTCTATCCTTACCCTTTTCCTCTACTTTCTAAAGCTTTCTGATTTCCACTCTCCCTACAAACCCATCTTCCTTCTCCTTCCCTCCATTTGCTGTTGTGGCAAATTCCAATGTTTCTTGCCTTTTCTTCCTTAGCCATTCTGTTGTCCTCCCACCAGCCTATGCTTAGGAACATGAATACTCGGAAGGATTGTACTCGTGAACTCCCAGCAAAACTTTTGTAGGAGCTACTGCAGGCACAGTTTCAAACCGAGCTGTTTTCATGGAATGTCTGAGGGGGTTCTTTTTAATGTGAACAGCCAGAAGAAAACAACAAAGGTGCGAAGGAGCGCAATAAGAAATTTCAGCTAAAGATGGATCAGAACAGCAATATTTATATTGCCCTTAAATTAATGTATTTCCAGCTACTGGCGGCTTGCTGTGGCCTCCCATGTTGCAGTCTGTTGCAAAAGACAGATGCTGGTCCGCAAAGTGGCTTGGAGTGTTTTTCCAGGAGTCGTGTTATCTTCCCAACTTGCTCTCTTTCAGGCTGCAGCATTGTGCTGGTGCTTGACCCCAATGGCTGACTGGACTGGCAGAGTACCATTTGACAGGTCTAGTTTCACTCAGTGAGCACAATTAATTAATTTAGTTAGATTTGAAGGACTCGGCTGTGGCACTAAGCCCCTTGTTGATGAAAGTGAAGGCATCTCACATTATACTGACACACTGCCAAGTGCTGTGTACTCTGCAAACTTTGTTCTGGCTTTGGTGTCTTGTCTAAAATGCTGTCTCTGCAACATGTCTTTACAAATCCTCCTTTCTCAGTCAAAGTGCATTCAATGGTCATGAGAAGCTGCCATGCTTTGAGCTGATTTTCATTATTTCTGTGTGATAGATCAATTAATTTGCAAATTTCCTTACACTGCTTGGCAGGGTGACAGCGCTGCCATTCAGGGAGGTCAGCTGCAGGTTTGAGAACCATAGAATCACAGAATGGTTTGTGTTGGAAGGGACCATCAAGATCACCTAGTTCCAACCCCCCTGCCATGGGCAGGGACACCTCCTGCTACACCAGGTTGCTCCAAGCCCCATCCAACCTGTCCTTGAACATTTTCAGGGAGGGGGCAGCCACAACTTCCCTGGGCAGCCTCTTCCAGTGTCTCACCACCCTCGGAGTCAAGGATTTCTTCCTAGTGTTTAACATATATCTACACTGCAGTGTAAAGCCATTACCCCTTGCTCTATCTCTTGCCCTTGTAAAAAAATCCCTCCTCAGCTTTGTTGCAGGCCCCTTCAGGTACTGGAAGGCTGCTAGAAGATCTCAACAGAGCCTTCTGCAGGCTGACCAACCCCAGCCCTCTCAGCCTTTTTCCATGAGAGGTGCTCCAGCCCTCTGATCATCTTCATGGCCCTCCTTTGGACCTCTCTGGATTTCTTGGTGACCCTTTCCCTCTGAGGCTGCCAACAAAAGGCTTGAGTGAGAGGAAGGCTCTTTAAGGAACTGAGCTAAAGCTTCTGCCTTATTTCTCATGGCCTATTTCTCATGGCCATCAGGCCATCATGGTAACTAATACAGAATATGAAAATCAGCAGCTATTTGTTGGAGAGCAGCACCAGGAAATGCAAATTTCTTAAACTTCTAACTGAAAAGATTCAGGCAACACTGACCACTGCTGGCCTGTGGTACATCCCACAGGAGAGTCCGTGTTGTGCTGCTGAACCCTAGAGTTGATGATCAAATCCTTTTTACTGCTGAAAAATGTCATTTCAACACTCAACACCAGGGAGCAGGCAACAGATCTTGCACCGGGGTCTTCCCCGTCCTCAGATGACAGATTTGTTGTGCAGTAGGACAGCTGGCAGTGAGGAGCTGGTGCTGAAGGTACGGATCAGGAGGAGAAAGGCAGCAATGAGGAAGCCCTTTGGGTGCTATGTCAGCTCTGATTCCGAAATGTTCCTAGTGGGATGGAGACAGTGAACCAGCATGAGCCTGAAACAGCAGAGCAAAGCATCAGTTTGAACTGTTATATCACCTGAAAACATCCCAATTAAGCAGAACTAGTGTCTCCATTAAGCAGCAGCAACCGTGACCATGTGTATCATTAGGTTTAAATAGGTTTCTTACTAATTAAGAAACAGTTGCTGGTTAACTGTGCCCTGATTTTGTAGAGCACGCAGAATAAATACAATTGAATTGGACTGCTCCAATCTCGGTTTTTTTGGTAGGGTATTTTTGGTTAATTTTTAAAATCACAATAAACACAAGAGAGACAAAATATTTTAAACTGTTTCACAGAATGTAATAACAAAAAAGTTCTCTGTCACAGGAAGGCTTCAAAACAAATTTGAATATCCTTGGAGTGCATTTTGTTGCTTCACTTAGATTTAATCTCACCCTTACCATCCACGTGTGCCATGCACATAGCCAAAGCTCTGAAGATCTAATAACGACTCACTTCTGAGTATTAAAATCAGTGCAAGTATTCAATATAATGTAAAAAAATAATCAAGCTAATAACTCTTCACGCAGCTTTTTACTTTGCCAGGTGTTACTGAAGTCCCACAGGTAACAAGTAGGAGGAGTCACACAGTAAGAATGGGCACCGTGTATGGTATGTGCATAGAAATACATGTACATACATAAAATATGTATAGAAATCAATTATGTCTAGAAAATATGTCTGGACTGAAACATGGTATTAAGTTTTTTTCCCTGAGTTCAGGATGCCTAGATTACTTTTCCCACTAAGTGCTTGTTGTTGGTAGACAAAACCAGGCTAAGGTAGCTCTGTCCCCTCTCACAGCAAGGGAGCTGTGTTGGTGGTCAGGACAGGAGTGTGAAGGGCAGGTGACTCCCCCAGTTGGAGGCTTCTGGTTGTTGGAATGTGAAGCCTGATTACCAGGTGCAATTGATCCTTTGGTTTGCTTTATAAACAGCTTTGTCATCCTTCACCCTGGTGTGTGTCAGCTGGCTCCTCTGCAGGACCTCCCTGCTATTGCAGATCCTCTGGAGGAGGACAAAAAGTGCTTGATATTAAACTTAAAAAAACCCAAACAAACAGTTGAGAAGTGTAAGTAAACATTGTGGCTTCACGTCCTTGAGAAGACCTGGTGTCTTTCCTGTCCTGTCCACAGCACCTTGGTAGTTCAGCTAACCATTTTTAAAGACATTGCATACTGTACTTCTGAAATGAGGTCCTGACTTCTCAGGTGCTGCAGTAATGAAGAGTGTGGAAGTAATCCTGGTCAATTGGATGGCCACTTTGTAGAAGCCAAAATTTCTTTCAGTTGTTGGGGTCAAAATCTAAGCATCCCAATTTTAGCGAACTAGTGAACCAGGGGGCAAAAAAAGGGTTTGAAGTGGCAGATTTCCTTGCAGTACAGTACTTCACGTTTCTATACAACTGTGCTGCATGGTCTGCATGCCTGTGTGCTGAGTCCGTCCCCCAAAAAATGTTTCAAGGCAATAATTCATTTTCCTTATCAAAGGAGTATCAAATATCCTATGGATATTGACAGTAACATTCATTTTTAATCTGCTTTAAGTTGTTCCTTTTATACTTGATAGCTTACTTTAAGAAGTCAGCCTTCCTGTATGGCTCTCAGCTGAGACTAAGGGCTAGAAGAGACTCTGTGGGAGCTGCAAAAGATGAAGGCAGAAAGTGACCTCATGATGCATCATTTGTCCACATGGGCACTGCCTGAACTGGGCCTGAACTTTGGCTTCTGCTTCACGCTTTGTGGAGAGGATCATGCTGCAAAGAAAATGGAGTTATCTCTTGCATTTGGCTTGCTGACAAGTCAGGTAAGACCCAAAGAGCTTAACATAGCTAGGGCTGGTAACTCAGCATGGAAAAGAAAAATTATTTGTATTCTTAAACATGGATTTTTTTAAAGTGAATATTTTAAAACTTGGATAAGAGAAATAAAGTCACCTTTATACTTTCACTTCGTGGAAGAATTAATGCAATTTAAATGACTGCTCTCCCCTCAGTGCTATATGTCCTGAACTCCCTCATCATACAATACACTTCCCTAGTTCAATGTTCTTTTTTTTTTTTCAAAATAAATCAAACTTGCAAAAAAAAAAGTTTTTAGTGATAAGGATGAGAAACCCAGGTGACTTGTGCATAAATGACTTATCTGCATACAGAAAGGAATGTTTTGCTATGTTAATTAAAAGATATATATCAGGGGACTTTTCTTCCTGCCAGCCTCTACTCTCCTTGAGATTTGCATAGTTTCATCTGAAATAAAATGCTCCTTTTTCATAATAGCTTCTTCAGTTTTATAACTTTGAGAATGGGCAATTCATTTAGAGCCATATCAGTAAAAGATGAATTGTTAGATGCATCTTCCACATAGTGATTTTATTCAACAACTGAAAGATTAAGGGCAATTCTTTCAGGAAAGTCCTCTGAGTTTGAATGCTTTAGTTTGTAGGTGTCCCTGGAGGACTTTGAAAGTAGAAGGAAATGAATGCAACATGTCTTAAACTTTAATCAAGTCTAATCTATGGTCACAGTTGCTTAAAAACTTCGATCATAAACATAACATTTTGACATCGTGTCACACAGCAGAGAAATACGGTTGTATGGATGCCCTGATTTTGTCTCAGTTTTTTTTATCTGCTGAGCCCATTCCACCTGAATTGGAGACAGCTTCAAGGAGACATTTTAAGTCAAAATTGCTGATACTGTTCTCAAGCTTTGTTGTTCACAGTCTTTTTGTTTGTTTGTTTGTTTTTCATGGGAATATAGGAGGTGTCATAACTCCCTTATGCTGAGCCTTAAAATCAATGCAAAAAAACCTTTAAAAAAGGAAGAGAGGGTCTTGTGGAGAGTGGAAGTAAGGCTACAAACCAAAGATAAACAGCTGGACTACAATATTAGAAGTAACCTTCCCATTTTAAAGATTTAAATGTAAAGATTTAAATGTAAAGATTTAAAAGAGTTCTACTTAAATAGCTTCAAGGGGTACACAGCAACAAATTTCCTGAAAAGATAAACACAAAGTATGTGACACACACCTCTCCTGGTTTTGATGAAAGGAATGGAGGCTGTTATGTGCAGGAGACAGGAGTAGGATTTTGCAAAGCCAGAAGTGTGCCATGCTGTACAAGAAAATGTTGAAGAAATGTAAGAAGTGGGTTACCAAGGTGTCGTATCACCTATAGGTGTTATTTTACAGAAGGCAGTGCTGGCCAGGAAAGATCACCTGTGTCCACAGAGGTTTCAAGAGAAGCCAAAAAACCTTCTTTATGCAAGTCAGAGGCCAAGGGTCCATTTACTGTGTTTGACAGAGTGGACAATTATATGGAAGTGTTTCAGGCCAGGTTGGATGGGGCTTGGAGCAACCTGGTCTGGTGGGAGGCATCCCTGCCCATGGCAGGAGGGTTGGAAGTGGATGATTTGAAGGTCCCTTCCAACCCCAACCATTCAGTGATTCTGTGATCAAGGAAGATGAAGTTTTTGATGAAAATTGTGAGAGAAAAACTGTGCACAGTCCTACATTGAGTCAGGAGCAGTGATGCCTCTGCCATCTTGTCCTGTGTGCAAGATGTGAACTCCAGGGCTGGTCTTGGCCATATTTGTTGCCAGCCTGATGCCTGGAAGTGTGCAGTGGGCACAGCACCCGTACCACACCTACCCAAAATATGTGGATGTTATAGGCTCTGGGGCCAAATAAAGCCTTTCCTACAGAGCTGAACCTGGCCCAAGAAACAAGTATGGGATGTCATCTGCCTCAGTGCACAGACTGCATGGGACCTTGACATGAAAGGCTCAAGCACTGACCTTGTATGGTCACAGCTGTGTGCCCAAGTGCATACAAGAAGGAGAGGAGGATCTCACACAGCAGGTTTGCTGATCCACACAGGCAGGTTTGGGACTGTTTTGGGAAAAGATCCCACCAGCAGGTTGCTGGTGGACATGACATCCCTTTTTTGCTTCAGGAACCCAGAGGGGAGGTCTAAGTGGTTGGCAAAGTTGAGGAGCTAGAGAAGGGCACTTCCATCATGTTGCAAAACCAGCAGCTGTGAGCCTTGGGGTGGGCTGGCATGAGCCAAGGATCGAAAGAGTGAGTCCCTTTCTCCTCATGTGCCCCAGGAGGGCATGGGGCAGACTGCTGCTGAGGGCCACAGAGACCTGCCCACCCCCAGAGGGTGTGCAGACTGTCACCAAGTGTTTCTCTGGATCCTGAAAGCAAGCTTGTGAAACCACAGTTTATCCATTTGCTGCAACTTCTCTGCTTTTTGCTCATAGAGAGCTGTTTCTGCCACTTGTGAATTTATTTAGCTCAAAGCAAAACCAAGCACTTCTCTTGTGTATACTGGAAGCCTCCTGTAAGAAGCAAGAGTGAAGATGGACATAAATGAACCCAAGGAACAGGTGCTGCTGTAGAACCAGGAACTGGGACTATACTGTCATTCACATGCATAAGCACATTGCCCAGTGATTTCATATCTCACATCTCTGTCAGATATGAAGACCCCATCACGTGGTGTCTTATCAGCCAGTCCATGCCATCTTTCCCACCCGTATGTGCCCAATTCTGCTGTCAGATGAACCCCTACAGCTTTTTACCATTGCCTATTGGAATTTCAAATATGTTTTATATGATATTTTAACTCTGTAAATCTTATTTGCATAAGATCCAGTACAACTGGAGACTTTTTTGTAATTGTGAGTCTTGATCTTTCCTAAGGTTTTCAAGATGCAAACGTTGCCAGGCCTTTATAGAATTGAACACATTAAATAATTTCCTATAATTCCCTCTGTGAATATGGAATTTCTTGCTCACAGTAACTTGCTAATCATACCATGGGGAAAGCATAAGACAGTTGCTAAATATACCAACAAGGAAAATAAATTGGTGTAGGTTGGAGTGCTAGTTAAAATGTGAAAAAAAAATGTGAATATAATAGGATGATAACAATGTAACAATCTAAATATTTAGAAAAGGACAAGAATCAAAGACTGAAGTCAAGGCAGGTAGATACCTTGAGATATTAGTATTTAAAAAATTGTCTCTGCTTGTGTCCCACTAGAGCAAAGGGCTGTTTGTGTTCACCTGCCTTACCTCAGATTAATTTCCAGTGTCACCTTCAAACTTTCTCTACTTATCACTGTGTTGTGACCCACATCCTGGATTTCCTACTCTGAAAGACCCACTCCAAGCCACCATGCTTAAGCATTCCCACTCCTTTTCCTGGGATGTTGTCCAAGGAATGACAGCTGCCCCTCTGCTGCAGTTTTGACCTCTGCTGAAACCAGACTTGCCTGCAGGCTGAATTGGGCATGTGTAAGGTCCCCATTCACAGGAAAAGTTAAGAGCCTGGAGACACCTGAAGTGAAAAACTTTTGGCCACTCCCAGTCTTTTCCCATGGGACCACCCATGGTCTCCTTGGCAGTAGCAGATGGATAAGCATAGGTGAGATGTGATGACACTGATAAGGTGGAGTAGAAGTCACATTTCAGGTTTCCTTGTCACTGTCCCAGCAGTGCTCGTTTTGTGGATGAAGAGCAGGAGACTGAAAGAACTGCATAGGGTAGTGGTAGTAGCTAGGGTGGTAGGTAGTAGCTAGGTAGTAGCTAGACTCTCTGTTGTGCAGGAGTAAGACCTGCAAGGGCTACATCTCAGTCTTAGGAGGCTTACAAAATAAGTGAGGCAGATAGCAGCTAGGGACAGAAAAAGAGAGGGAAAGAAAGGGAGGTTAAAAAAAAAAGAAAGGTTTCTATTAGTGGAAAGTTGTAGAAAGATGATGTAACAGGGTCATCAGAGCAGCTTTGACAAACTCTGCTCATTTCAGCCTTTATCCAGACCTCTGTGGTACAGGTCTCTTCCACATGAGAGAAGCTCCTTTGTATCAGTTAAGGTGCAGTCCTTATTGTAATTTATTTAATTACTATAATACTCTCTGAATGGCGAGAGGCTCCAACAGTACTACAGTGCTTGCAGCCCCAAGGATTTTTCTTCCCTCTTTTTCTTAGGTTTGTCTCCATCCCTCTTTGTTGAGGCACCATAGAGCTCCAGAGAGGATGCTACATCTACAGGGTGGCTGAGAGCAGCCAGACAGAGAGGGACCTGGGAGTCTGGATTGACAGGAAGCTGAACATGAGCCAGCAGTGTGCCCAGGTGGCCAAGAAGGCCAATGGCATCCTGGCCTGTATCAGGAACAGCGTGGCCAGCAGGTCCAGGGAAGGGATTCTGCCCCTGTACTCAGCGCTGGTGAGGCCACACCTCGAGTACTGTGTCCAGTTCTGGGCCCCTCAGTCCAGGAAGGAGATTGAGGTCCTGGAGCAGGTCCAAAGGAGGGCAACCAGGCTGGTGAAGGGACTCAAGCACAGATCCTATGAGGAGAGGCTGAGGGAGCTGGGGGTGTTCAGCCTGGAGAAGAGGAGGCTCAGGGGAGACCTCATCACTCTCTACAACTCCCTGAAAGGAGGGTGTAGCCAGGGGGTGGTTGGTCTCTTTTCCCAGGCAACTATCAGCAAGACAAGAGGACATGGTCTTAAGTTGTTCCAGGGGAGGTTTAGGTTGGATATTAGAAAGAATTTCTTTACAGAGAGGGTGGTCAGGCATTGGAATGGGCTGCCCAGGGAAGTAGTGGATTCTCCATCCCTGGCGATATTTAAAAAGAGACTGGATGTGGCACTCAGTGCCATGGTCTGGGAACCTCAGTGGTAGTGGATCAAGGGTTGGACTTGATGATCTCTGAGGTCCCTTCCAACCCAGCCAATTCTATGATTCTATGATACTATGATTCTTTCCAAGCTCTCACTTGACTCTTGCCTGGGTTTGCAAACTCCCAAAGCTGGTATCTGCTGCCAATAGTATGGTTGCCTTAGTGCACTGCACCTTTCATCCACACTGGCTTCACATGGGTGGAGCAGCTGTGGAGAGAGGTATCAGAGGGAAAAAAATAATTTAAACATCTTGCTGGAGTGGATTCCCAGCCCCTTTTCTATGCTCACCACGGTGCAGCCAGAACACTACCTCTTGGTCTTCACCTGGGCTGTGGTACCTGAGGCACAAAATAAGGAGGTGAAGACCAGTAGCTGTAGCAGCCACCAGGGTGCTGGTGTCACATGGGACCTCTGCAAGCTGGGATAGCCACCATCCCAGATGTGCTGTCAGAGGTCCAGCTGGGCACTGCAGCTGGGGAGATCTTTCGCGTCAAGCCAGCTTGCTATGGCATAGGGGAGGCTTTGGTTCAAAAGTGAAATATTGGTCCGTGGTACACGTGAAGCCCCAGCAAGTGGTTGTTGAGTCAGAGCCCTTTGCAGCAACATTAGACAAGAATAAGCTTTCCCGAAGTCAGGTAGCAACCTTAATTCTTGAAATAGGTCTCCTCTGGCTCTTGCTCCCCAGTCTCTCTACCCCAGAGTGGAGAGCACAGCTCAGCTGCCTTTTGACCTGTGCAATAGGATATCTTGAAGTAACCCATAACCCCTTGTGAGCCATGTCTTTAATTTTCAGTCTGGGGGTGCAGAGGTGTGCTGGAAAGAGAGCTATCTACTATGTCTTTTCTCTTAATTCCCCTCTTCACCTCTCCCAACACCTTTGTGCCCACAAGTCAATGGCAACGTGCAAGTTTGTGATCCCCAAGCTGGTGCGCTTGAGCTACTGGTGTATCCCTATACATTGTTGGTACAGCTTTTTTTTTTCTTTTTTTTTTTTTTTTTTCTTTTTTAATCTAAACTAGCTATTATGCAAGCTTTTCCTTTCTTAGAAATAAGCAATTCAGAAAACAGGCAGTATTAGATGGAGTGCTGAAATGAAATGTGTACAGCCTGGGGTTTGTCTGAACAGCCAGGTTCCCCTTTGAATATATATTTTCTTGGTCCAGCTCTTCTCAAACAAATCCTCTCATGCCTCTACTTCTTTTTTCTTCTGCAATGTGCTAGGAAAATAAAATCTAAAAAGCAACAAGGGTGTTAGGACTATTGGAATCCAGTATTTTTAAAACAGTGGAAGAGTATCAATGCTTGGGTTTAAAGACCAACAACTTGTTTGAAGATTTTTCACTTTGAGAACAGTCGGACATTGGAATGATTTCCCAGGGAAGTGCTGGACTTCCCAACACAGGACACTTTTAGGGATCAGCTTCGCAAGGTACTCATCTAAACTGTGTTCCTACCTAGAAAGGTTGGATCAGGTGATCCTTGAGGTCCCTTCCAACCTGGAATTCTATGATTCTGAGATTACCTGAGATTGAGAATTTCTGAGTGTTCTGGAAAAATAAAATTATCCTTCCCCATCTCTCTGTAAAAGTGAAGGCTGAAGTACAAAGGCAGTGTTCATGTGTTCAGGGTGGTGCAGAAAGTCAGTGGGAGGCTGTGAGTGGAGCAAGCTGGAAATTTGTGGCATGTTCATAGGAGGCAAAAGAAGAAGCCAGCTTATGTTTTTGGCAGCCAGTGTGTATTAAAATGGGACTACTGTATCATTTTTCCCTATTTAGCTTGAGATTTGACTACAATAAATACATCATTTTTCAATTTTAACACTGTTGAGCAAGCAGGACACTTGCTGTAAGGACTGGAGGCAGCCCTAGGGAGAAATATCCTCTCCCTCAGGCTGGGGACAGTTTTCTCCATGCAGTACAGGTACAGGCAGCCATCTCCTGCCCTGCTCATGCAGTGGCAGATGGACTACGCTGTGGCACGGGGTACCTGGAGACCACATGCTGCTGGGCTCCCATCTTTGCATGTTTAGAATCTTGCCTCAAGCCTGGGCTGCTGATCCTTAGGCTTGATGCCTCTCCAGCTTTGCTGTTATTATTGCTCCTCTGGAGCCTTTTATTTGCCTCCTTCACATTCTTGGGAAAGCTGGTATATTCAAATAAATTCTGTAAATTTCACGGGTAATATACAGCTTCAGTGACACAGCCTGAAGTTTTTACTGGCAGCTATTATCTCTAAATACAGATTCTTTTTTGTACACAATTCTTTCCCACTAGCTTGGTTATGGAGAGGCTATTTCTGAGGCAAGAATTTCCTCATATGTGTGTTTATGATTTTGTTCCTTAAGCCCACAGGAGAAGGAAAGTCACCTCCTGAGAAGGGCATTCAGAGCCAGGTGCCCAGCTCGAAAGTGTGCTGTGATTTTGGTGCAGGGAGGGGCTGAAGCAGGAACTGATGGATGAAATTCCCCAATTTGTGTTGTGCAGAACTCCTGGCATTAGTTTTAACCAATGGCAGTTTTTTCAGTTCCCTGCTTTTTGCATCAGCACATGGGTTTGGCATTTGAATACGGCTGCAAATAGTGACCACTTGATGCAGCCCTGCTGTTCTCTAGCACCAAAGAGGCATCACTTGAGAGGAGAGCCTGGTCCACACTTCCATAGTGAGATGGTTCATGTTGGACTGCATCAAGGACCCTGTCAAGAGCAGAAAAGCAAAAGGTAATGTCAGTTCAAGTTACAACTTTTTTATGTTTCCAAGTTCTTATTTGGCTGAGTGATGTAAAAAAAGACATTTGCCTGGAGACCTCCACTCCCAAGAACAGTTATGAGGTTGGGGATAATTTCACAGGATGGTCAGAGCTTTGCCTCTTAGATCTGGGATCAGACCTGCCAGAAACCAAGCAGCACAGATCTCTGCTCTCATCTAAAGCTCCTTTGCTTCCTTGTCACTGAACATCTGCATCTGCCTTGGATCTTGCACATGTGTGTTCAGCTCTGTGTGTTCAGGCACCAGTCCCACAAGTACATAGCCCTGAATCCTGACAGCAAGACCAACCTCTGACTGCCTGGGCCAAGATACCTCAGCCAGACTCATTGTTCCCACAGAGACTGCAGCCACCACACTCCCACCTCCCTTTCCTTATCATCCTTCCCCTCCATCCTTCCCTCACCTTGGGGGATGTTTCAGCATCACCTGAAGGAGCTCTGGCTTGTTGGAAGGGTCTAGGTGAGTTCAGCACCTTTGCCTCCTAAATGAAGAAAAAGCTGAGGACAGAAGGGAAAAAATGTCCTCAAGGGCAGTATTATCAGATGCTTTTACTGGAAATGCAAACTGTAATACTATGTAGCACATACTAATGTTCTAGGTACAACAAAATAAATTACCTAATCTATTAATTTATTCTCTGATGGGAACCTAATGGCTTGGACTGGCCTCATTTTCTCTTTGTCTGCAGCTCTTTGATCACATCCTATTTAATTTCCCTTTTCATTGAGAAACCACACATCCAAATGTGAGCGTTGTTAGCGTGCTCTGCCTAATCACTTAAAATAATCTTTGTTGAGGGATGATAAATTCAGAGAAATCCAGTAAAAAAACCGATTTATTCTTTTTTCCCCCATTAGCCTTGTCTGTCAGGCTGGTTTTTTTTTGTTGTTACAGTGCCAACCACATCTGGTAAAATCCCCAGGCTGCTGGTAGGGACAGCCAGCATGGAAAGCATCCAGCAGCATGTGCAGGAGGACAAAGGCAGGGACAGGGAATTTCCTCCAGCTGGAGGCAGCCAGCGGAGACCCTCAGACCAAGGCTTAGGTCATGGTGTACCCCTTCCAGAGGGGATATTACAGCATTATATTTCCAACACCTGAAAGGTGCACCATCCACCTGCTGGGGTGACACCTCAGCAGAGATCTGAGCCTTTGTCCCTGGACAAATCAGTGCCCTTTTGGCTCAGCTGCAGGAGAGCTGCCACCAGCACGTCGTGGTGGCACAGCCACCTCCCCCTGCTTTGCCGGCCTGGAGTCACAGCCTGGGCTGGTTGTTTTCACAGCTGTTAACTTTCTTGTGGGGTTTATCTGAGCTCATATTTTCCTTACTTGATTTCTCTATTGCTGCCTTTCCTGAAAAATACTTTTTGCAGAGGTTCACACCCTTGACTTGATGGAGCTTTTTCCATACCTTCACAGCCAGTCCTACCTGTGAGGGCTACCAGGCTTGCTGACCCCACAAGTAGACCCAGCACAGATTTGTCTCCTTGGGTCCCACTGTGTAACCACACTGGTAGCCAGACATGTCCCTGAAAGACGTTTTCTTGCAGAAACAGCATGTTGTATGATCCGTAACTGCACCTTTGAGAGGTGGATCAGGAACTGGTTGAAAGGAAGGAGTCAGAGAGTTGTAGTCAATGGGGCAGAATCTGGTTGTAGGTGTGTGACTAGTGGAGTCCCTCAGGGGTCGGTACTGGGACCGGTGTTGTTCAACATCTTCATCAACGACTTGGATGAGGGTATAGAATGTACCCTCAGCAAGTTTGCTGATGACACTAAGCTGGGAGGAGTGGCTGACACACCGGAGGGCTGTGCTGCCATTCAGAGAGACTTAGACAGGCTGGAGAGTTGGGCAGGCAGAAACTTGATGAAATTTAACAAGGCGAAGTGTAGAGTTTTGCATTTGGGGAAGAACAACACAATGTCCCAGTATAGGTTGGGGGCTGACCTGCTGGAGAGCAGTGTAGGTGAAAGAGACCTGGGGGTCCTGGTGGACAAGAGGATGACCATGAGCCAGCAATGTGCCCTTGTGGCCAGGAAGGCCAATGGCATCCTGGGGTGCATTAGAAAGGGTGTGGTTAGTAGGTCAAGAGAGGTTCTCCTCCCCCTCTATTCTGCATTGGTGAGGCCGCACCTGGAGTATTGTGTCCAGTTCTGGGCCCCTCAGTACCAGAAGGACAGGGAAGTGCTTGAAAGAGTCCAGCGCAGAGCCACTAAGATGATTAAGGGAGTGGGACATCTCCCTTATGAGGAAAGGCTGAGGGAGCTGGGTCTCTTTAGTTTGGAGAAAAGGAGACTGAGGGGTGACCTCATCAATGTTTTCAAATATGTAAGGGGTGAGTGTCAGGGAGATGGAGTTAGGCTTTTCTCAGGGGTGACCAGCGATAGGACAAGGGGTAATGGGTACAAATTGGAGCATAGGAGGTTCAAATTGAATATTCGAAAAAATTTTTTTACAGTAAGGGTGACAGAGCCCTGGAACAGGCTGCCCAGGGGGGTTGTGGAGTCTCCTTCACTGGAGACATTCAAAACCCGCCTGGACACGTTCCTGTGTGATGTGCTCTAGGTGGCCCTGCTCTGGCAGGGGGGGTTGGACTAGATGATCTTTCGAGGTCCCTTCCAACCCCTAGGATTCTATGATTCTATGATTCTATGATTCAGCATGTGATATGCAACTGTGCCCTGGGTTGGGCCTGGCAGATGATCCAGCCACAGGTTGAATCTGGCACTGCTCTTCAGGAAGGCACTCTGAAGATGGTGCCTCTATTTAATCATAAAATGGTTTGGATTGGAAGGGACCTTCAAATCATCTAGTTCCACACCCCCTGCATGGCCAGGGACACCTCCCAATAGACCAGGTTGCTCCAAGCTCCATCCAACCTGGCCTGGAACACTTCCAGGGAGGGGGCAGTCACAGATTTCTTGGGGAACCTCTTCCAGTGTCTCAGCACCCTTACAATGAAGGATTTTTTCCTAACAACTAATCTAAATCCTCTGTCTTTCAATTTGAAACTAGGTACTGGAAGGCAGCTATAACGTCTCCCTGGAGCCTTCTCCTCTCCATGTTGAACAATCCCATCTCTCTCAGCCTGTCTTCATAGAAGAGATGCTCCAGCCCTCTGATCATCTTGTGATTGCTCTGCTTCTGATTCTTTGAACATCTGAGAAGCATCAGACTTACAGGACAAGCCAGCAGCAGCTCTGTTGTCTGTGGGAAGGCCAGTGATAGGCATTGAAGCTGTGGGTCAGGTTATGAGGGATTTTTCTAGGATTCTAGAAAGCTTTATAAATGAACCATAGAGAAAAATGGCTGTAATTCTTCAGAGCTCACTGTATATAAAGATGGCATTTACCCAGAGAAGAAGCACTGTTTCCACAGTACACAGAGAACTGGAATGTGCTGTTAGATTGATCCCTTGTAGCTGAAAATTACCATTGCATTTCAATTGCATACAGACATCTTAAATTATTAATGGGATTCCTACCCGAGGGTAAACATTGTAGATTCACATTCTGAGATTCTTAAGAGCTCTTTGATTGCTCACAACTAGAGCTGTTAAATACAGTTATTTGCTTTATACATCTTAAGTGGATCAATACAAACTGAAGAAATATCAGGGGGATAGAGAGTGAGAGTAAAGAAGCAGGAGTAAAGCTACCACCAGTACCCCATGGGTCTTAAGGGATATCTAAATCTGACAGAGGTTTTGTCCCTTACCTGTAACTGCCCCTGACCAGGCTCTGAATCCTGGGTGAAATTGATGCTGCTGCACTCAGCACATATGCTTTAAGCAAAAAAATGAGCTGCCACCTTTAACTGAACCTTTTCCAGCTACTTAACTTGTCTGGGAAAGGGAACTGTAAAGACATTTTCCTTTTTCTGATGGGAAACTGGTTGTCAAAGGCTACTTCAGTGGAGACCCCCTTTCTCTTTTCTCCTGAAAAACAAGACTTTGTGGCATAAAGTTTCCATGACATATTCTTGACTTGAGCAATATAACTTCATGAGAAGGTGTTTGGGTACTGGCCCCAAACCCACATGCATCATTGCCCTCACAGTCACTGATATCCCACAGGCTATTTTCCAGGCCACCAAAAGTCTGCAGCCCACAAGCCAGGAAGGAGAGGACCATCTATTCACACATGGCCCTTGAAGCAGTGATGTTGTCCTGGGCAGTCCCATGAGCTCTTTGACACCCAGAGGACTCATCTGTACACTTCCCTCTCCAAATGGGGAGCTGTATTTCACTCCTGGATCCAAACAGCTTCTTTTTGACCCACACACCACTAGAGAGCATAGAATCCTAGAATTGGCTGGGTTGGAAGGGAACTCAGAGATCATCAAGTCCAACCCTTGACCCACCGCTGCGGTTCCCAGACCATGGCACTGAGTGCCACATCCAGTCTCTTTTTAAATATCTCCAGGGATGGAGAATCCACCACCTCACCAGGCAGCCCATTCCAATGCCTGATCACCCTCTCCGTAAAGAAATTCTTTCTAATATCTAACCTAAATCTCCCCTGGCACAACTTAAGATGTCACATGGGGCTTCAGTCTGCCTCTGTCTTCATGCTCCAGCTTGATCAGGCACCTGTGTCCAGTGCTGCTGTTCTTTTTCCTCTTCTCCTCTCACCATCTTCTTAAAGCCAGCTGTCACATAGGGAAAGTCAAGCTGAGGTGGAAGAAGCTGCTTTGCCTTCTCCTTTCCAGGTCCCTGTTTGTGCTGTTCCTGCTCCTGCAGCTGTCTTGGGGTTAAGGTTTCATGGGATGGTGTGAGCCAACGTAGCAGCCCACTGCTGCCAAATGGGATGCTTTCCACCCCAAAACCCTGGCCAAAAATTCCTGCCACCACCTAGGTATGCCACTGGGCTCCTCTCTGAGTAAAAGGAGGGCTCCTGTTTTGGCATTTCAGCAGCTAAATGGGCACAGGAAAGGGCCTTGCAGTAGCCGTGCCAGGGAGGTGGTGGGATGGAGCGTCCAGCTTCAGCCACAGACCATAGATCAGCTTTCTGCCTTCTGCAAGTGCTTCTCAGGTGCCACCTCTCCCTGCAGGGAAGGGAAGGGCCTTCAGGGTGGCAGGAACCTCAGCACTCCGTGTGCTGTGCAGGGAGACAGGTGCCTCTGCTGGCAGGAGAAATTCAGGGGGGAATTTCAAGATCTCTGTTTTGGCAGGGTGGTGATATTTGCCATTGCAACTCCAGCCCTGCAAAAATAAAAGCTCTTCTCCAAACAGAAATGACACATCAGCAGGGTTGTGCAGGATTAAAAAGTACTCATCCTTATGCTCAGGCTTTGAATTAGGGTTCATTCTAATTCTTATAAGTGAAGTAACTTCCTGTTCACGGATCCAATTGAAAAGAAAGACCAAAACAGATATTTTGTTTTTAATTCAGGCTAAACCTATGCAGGCACTAGCACATCCTTTCTCATACAAAGAGTCATTCTTACCAAACTGCCCCATACTGTTGCTATCCCCTTTGGTCTACACATTTTTTTTATGCAGCGCTGCTGCCCTCTGACTTTCCAACAATGCCAGAAAACTTCAATGCTGAAGTAGTGATGATGGTGATGTAGTGTGCCCTGTAGGAAAAAGAGAAAGATTACTCTTCTAACATTGTGGAAAGGAGTGTTGTTGTATTTGATGCTTCATTTGCCCCAAACAGTATCTGAATACAAGCATGTTTCACAATATACTAATCTTAAGTCAAGCATGTAATTATTAAGACTGACATAACACATCTAGAATCAGAGCACAGGCTTCCTAGTGCCACTAGTTCACAGCTTTTCAAAACAAATGGTGGTATTCAGAAACAAGATACAGTATCTTCACAATTGCCAAAGAGCAAATCAGAAATTTCCATCTATCCCCATGTCACCAAAGAAGTGGCCTGATAAAATATTTCCAGGTGCATTCAGGATTTGAAAATGATAATGAATTAACAAGATTTTCTAGTCTGGGTAGATTAGATGGAGTTTTAAAGTTACTGTCTGAATCACATATTAAGAGTATTCTGTGGTACTCTGCGGTGTGGTCCATACACAGTGGATCACAGTAAAGCATAAGGTTCAAAGGTAATCAAACTAAAAAAAAAAAACACAGCAGACCAGACAACATTACTTTTCATGGAATTACATTTTCAGAAACTTGTAGGAGGTAAAATATCACACTGGTAAAGCGTGATCATTTTAGCTTCCCCAGGAAACAAAAGCATAATGGATGTTGATACTACAACGTGTTTTTAAAGACTGAAAACTTAAGTCTGATCCCTGAAGATGTATTTGACATTCAGGCCCAGAAAGCTGTGCCAAGCCATTTACAAGTCCAGGACTTCATTTTAAGCCAGACGTTCCTACATTGCAAATGCATGAATGCCATTCAAAGTTGACCTAGAAAGAATTAGATGACACTAATATTGTAATATGAGTCCGTCTTCAGGAGCTGTCACATGCTTCTCATTTTGTAATCATATTTGTAATGCTGAGATTCAGGTGTTAGAGTGTAGTGATTTGTTAGCACTGGAGTGCAAAAGCTACCTGGCATACGGCAGAAAAATCCAAAGCTGTGATGTTTCAGCCATCTACTGGGGCTTTAAAAAATAGCTACTAAAAATCCTCCAAACTGAAGGAAAGTGCTTGAGGAAAACACTTTGAATACATCACAGTGGATATCCGGGTCAGCAAGGTCAGGCTATTGACCACCATCCAATCAGAGGTATTGCAGACACTGTTCAGATAGATACACTATCCAGATCCTTCAGTGGTATAAATCAACCTGATTAGAGTCAATGAGATAATAAATTATTTCCCTAAATCACAAAAACCTTCCTGGCAAGTCATTCTCCATCAGGTGTTTGCAAGGGCCATGGGCTGGCCGCCAGAACTTCTTTGCTATGCAAAACCTGAGCAGAGTGGGCAGAACTTGTGGATGAAGGCAACACACACACACAGAGGTTCAAGCAGTGAAGTCTTCCACATGCATCAGGACCCCCACCTCTTGTGTCCTTTGCTTATTTATTATTTCATTGAGCACCAAACTTATTCTTCTCAGCTGTCAAAAAGCAGCAGGTTTTCGCCAAAGAGGCTGTCAAAGGAAGTATTTCTCATCTGGCTATCACCTGCTGGTACCAGCTTTTACCAGCTTTTTTTGCCAGATGACTGTAGGAAAGCATTCATTCCTGCTCCTGGTGTCCTCCAACAAACTTGATGAAATGTACCCACTGCTCTTTTGTCCCAAGCCATCCTATTGGGCAGTTTAGTGTTTCTGCAAGGAACATCACCATCTCCTGGCTCATTACGAGGTTACTTTATTCCTAGGCAAGACTCAACACAGAAATAAAACAGGATTATTTGATCAAAGTAAAATGTTAAGCAAGTGAACAGTGTTAGCCCACTTAACCAAAGACTTCAGCTGCTACTCTTCTGTGTTTTAGCTGTTTTCCTCTTTTGCTGTTCTTCCTGCCTGGCAGTGCTTTACTTCAAGCAACATCTTTTTATTGAAGGATCATTTTCTCACCCTTTTTATTTCTGTTTGCACATGGTCATTTTATGGTTGCTCTTGAAATGACAGAGCACATTGCTCTACAACCTGTGTTGTATTGATGCTTAGGCATTCACTACATCACTTTTTTTAACTGTGTTAGAATACTAATGAAGTACTTGTTAAATGTAAGCTGTTTGGCTAGAGAGTCCTTGAATTTTTCCTCATCTATTTACCCTTTCTCTCAAGAGTCAAGCAATTTGCAACCATCAGCTGACTTCCTAATGTTTTACAAATCACACACACAGAAGGAGCCCTTTGAGACAGCACCTTTTGGTTTGCATTCCTAGAGATGATGGGAACATTTTTGTGAGCTACATGAAAACTTCTTGCCACTTACACACTCTAAAATCCCTGCCTTCTGACACATTTTCGTTTCCACTGTTCTCATAGTATCCCCAGTATCTGCAGGGACTGCATATGACCATGACAACACTGAGTGCCAGGGGATTCCCTTGCAGAGCATTGGTGTTTAAGTTTCAAGGGAGAACCATCCTTTAGGAGGATGTAGAAAAAGTAATAAAGTCATCACTACAATGAGCCTCGTTGCTTCATTTATACTTTCTTTCTCACCAGCCCACTCTTGATCTCCCTTGACAATTTTTTCAGCTTTCTCCTTCTGAAATTGGTGCAATAACAGGCTGGCAAAGGCCCAAGTGGTGAGCTGTGTTACTCTGGCCCTGACCTTTAAAATTCAATGCTAACAAAATCTGAGGATAGTAAATAAGAAAGGAAAACTGTTTTTTATTTAAAGGGATTTTTGTCCCTCTTGCGCAGTAATCATTCCCACTAACATGATAAAAATTGGAAAAGCAGCAGATCTCTGTCTTTTATTGAGTACTGAGTTCAGAGTCAAGTTCTGCAGCCCTTAGATGAGGCTGCAGGAGAAGCAATAGGCAAAAAAAGAAAGGAGAGGGTGAGCTGGTCTGTCTGCACTGTGAAAGCCACAGGACTAACAATGATTTCTTTATTCTCTTGGTAGCTTCATCCCAGTGGAGTGTAGCTCAGGACATCTCTCATGCTTCAAGTGCCCCCCTGTCACTGGGGATGTGAGACCAGTGATGGACCACAGCTGCGCTTGCTTGTTCACTGCTGCACATCAGTCAGATTCAGAAGCAAACAGGATGCCATCTGCACAGGGTGGGAATGCTGTATTTGCTCTAGGGTGGGAACACTTGGAGCTCCTGCCTAATGAAGAGCTGATCTCCATGCTCTGTGTTGAGTGAAGAGCTGGAGGAACAGGACTTTTTATCTCTGTGTCCAGCACATGTCCTTCATGAAGAAGCAAGTGGCCCTTCCTTTATTCTGACTTCTCAGGGGGCATGTGAGGAGGGTGGGCTTGCAGGAGAGTCCACCTAGTAGGTAACATGCTTCTTCATGTTTAACCCCATTTTGGACCAGGTTGTCTTTGGGCTGATGACACTGTAAAGCTGTGGCAGACATTTCTTAGTAAAGAATTTCTTCCTAAAATCTTATCTAAGTCTCTTCCATTTTAACACCATTACCCCTCATCCTATCAGAGACTAGGATACAGGAAAGTCTTAAGAGCAGCTTTAAAAGTAGGGAGTAAAAATTGGGATATATAAGCAGCTGAAGGAGATTATGAGAAATTTATGTTGTGACCTGCTTTATTGAAAATGCTTTTAAGTGATGTATGAAGAAAAACACCCGTTGTGAGGTGAGAGGGTTTGTTGATCATACAAAATTATCCAGGGTCACCTGACCTGAAACCAGATGCAGAGAGCTGCAGAAGGATCTCATGGTACCAATTACCTGGTAATAAAGTCAGAGATGAAAGGTGGTCTTATTACATTCAGGGCAATTCATAAAGAGAAAAAAATCCTAGCTATATATATTTATGCAGTGATGGGCTCTCCGTTTCCTCTAACCACGTAAGAAAAAGTCTGGTACTGCTTGTAAACCATTCTTTGGGAACATCAGTTCAGTGTTCTGTAGTAAAGGCACTCGGCAATTACTAAGGAATGAAGGGAGCACAAAACAGCATGCATCATTACACTATAAATTGATGATGTGTCCTTTTTTTTAAAATGCTGTCATGTCATCTCAAAAGGTTATAGTTAAAATGAAAAAAAGGTACAGAGAATAACTAGAGTTTGCTGTATAGATCCACTTCACAAAAAGTACTGAACAGCATATGATTCCTCTGCTTGGAAAATAGACGATTGAGGAGAAATGTGATATAGCTCTATGAAACTGTGTGCTGCATAAGAAAATTTATTCACTGTTTCTCAAATAGCCAGGGGTCATGAAAAGAAACAGTCAGAGAATACCAGTCAAAAAAGGAGTACTTTTTTCACACAGTGTATATTGAATTTGTAGAGCTCATTGGCAAAGGATGTTGTAGAATTCAAAATTATAAGCAGGTTCCAAAAATAATGAAACAAACTAGCGGAGGGAAAGCAGTCAAGGGCTGTGGAAAACTATCATGAAGATATATACGCTGGCTGGGGAGCAGCTCAGGGGCTGTGGGAGGTGGGCAGGAGCCAGAAGCAAGCCCTGGCAGCAGAGATGGGCAGCAGCATCCAGGGCTGCACCAGCAGGAGAACCATCACGAACTCTAGACAGGGGCTGTCCCCTCTGCCCAGCACTCGTTTTTAGACCACATCTGGGTATGGGGGCCACTGGGTGTCCCCAGTGAAGGAAAGACACCCATAACCCCAGAGTGAGTTCACCCCCACGATGCTCAGGGCTGGAGCTTGTCCCTGTCAGCAGGGGCTGTGGCATCAGGGCTTGTCCAGCCTGGGGCAGAGGCACCTTCAGGGGCACCTCACAGTCCCCCCCAGTGCCTGAGAGGGGACACCAGGCCCATCACAGCCACGTGTGGTGGGACAACAAGGCTGGGCAGGGGGGAACTGACATGGGAGGGGGTCAGGCTGGGTACTGAAACCCTCCCTGAAAGGACAGGCAGGCCAGGGGCGGGGCAGGCTGTGTTCCTGGGGGCTTTCAGGACCCAGCTGGGAAAAGCCCTGAGCAACCTGGTCTGATCTCAAAGCTGGCCCTGCTTGGAGCAGAGGTGCATGAGGGACCTCCTGGGGTCCCTTCCAGACTGAATTTCCTTGTGGTCCCATCCTCTGATCTTAATTCCTTAAGGTAGAAATCATCAGAGGTCAGAAATCTGTATCAGGGAAAATATGATATTGAACAAGAATGCATCTGTTCTTTTTCTCTGTTTTTTCTGTGTTTTCTGTGTATTCTACAAGAATAAATGTAGACAGTAAAAAAGAAATGTAAATTTAATGAAAAAGGGGATTCTGGAGTACATTTCCATGAAAAAAAAAGCTCTGAAGCCTTAGAGTGACCTAGGCCTTGTGACAAAATGAAACTCTGACTGCCTTTGACTCACGGCTACCCTACAGAGCTATTACAAGGAAGAGAAAGTAGTTTAAGTCATCCACTGCATCTTGATCATCCTCAGCTGATGCCTGTTGCAAGTTCCTATTACACAGCCAATCAATCACACCTGCCCCATGGCTGTAGATGTGTCAGTGAAAACCTTCAGTGCCCTGCATGGTCCTTAACACACTGGGTGATGGGTGAGACAGAAAGAAAACAAGCTCAAGCCTGTGCTCCTCAAGTAAGTCTGAAGGTTTTTGGCTGAGATCTATCATGGATGTTTTACAGAGTGACCCAAGCTACTGGATCTGTAGCTCAGCAAGCGTGGATTTGGCAAGGCCATTTTTCACCTGATTTCAGCCTAGAATTGTGTTTTGGTACCGAGTGAGTTCCCAAAAGAGGATGCAAGTGGCAACTACATTACAAGAGCTGTTTGTCTATGATGATATTCCATAAAGGTCCCCAGTGACAGGAGTGGCCTGGTGGCTCCCAGTCCTGGGGCAGGCACACCTTTCACACCTTCTGGTGCAGACCAGCTGGCGTTTGGACTGCAAGTTGGAAAGGGTGGGAGAAACATTCCCAGCTCCTGATTACAGAGAAGTCCCTATGATGTTCAGTGACAGCTCTCCTTTTATCTTCTGGGTATCAGAAGGATAAACTGTCTCCATCAGGTACCGGGCAGATGTTGGCAAGCGGTGTTGTTTTGCTCATGTATCAGGGCTCTCTGGGATAATTCTGTTTTCACAACCCATTTCGTGACCATGCATATTCAGTTTCACCACCAGGTAGATTTTAGGCACAGCTGGGCTTTCACATGCAGAGAGGAGAACCTTGGTGACATTGCACCCAAAATCTAGACCTAGCACTGCCATTGATTGTATCTGTGTCAATGCCTTTTCCTGCTTTGTGTAAGAGCTGAGGAACAAGCTTAAAACATCTTATTTTTCTTTCTCTACACAGCAATACTTGACTCCCCAGGGCAAAGCATTACACTTTCAAGTTAATTGGTATAGATGTTTCCAAAGTTTGGTACTACAAATCAAGCAAGAAATTCATTTCAGAGCTCAGGAGCCCCCCACTTTCTCTCCTTCTCAAGTCAATTCCAAATGCTCTGCTCTACAAGTTTCTTTTCTTTTCAATTACAGTTCTCCCATGGTAGTAAATAAATTTGTTTCAAGCACACAAGTTTCTCTTCTTTTCAATTACAGTAGCTTCTCAAGTAATTTAATTTCTTTCTAGTCTTCAATTCACATCCAACTTTCTCTCCAAGAAGTATATATATGAAGTAGCAGAAATGCATCCCAGGATCTATCTTTTTATTGAGGTTTTAGAAGGTGAGTTTTGTCTCCACTACCTCTGAATGGAATAAAACCACTTTACAGATTCAGCAGGAGGTACACAGACCAAATAACACCTGAGAGCTGCACAAGCAGGCTTTTCTTTGGGCTTTCTCCGTTGGGTCCTGCAGCTGCTCTAATCCAGCTCAGGAATGACGGGAGCACTGAGTGTCAGAGCTCCAGCCTAATTTTGAATAAAATGTATTAATTTTAAATTGCAGCAATGGCTGACGGGGTAGTGAAACCCTAAAAGGGCTCCATCATTAGCTGGTTCAGGTTGATATTTACCTCCCTCTCATCTTAACAGAGCGAGGAAGACATGCAGAGGGGTAAGGCTAAGGACGCAGATCAGGGATGGGTGTAGGGCTGAAGGAACTGGAGGTCAAGGACTTCCTTGGGGTTGAGGCTGGGATGATCTGTACAGCATAGTAAGGAGATACATGGCTGGAATCTGGCAGATTTAAAGCCACTTGAGTTAGTAGCTGGCTGAACAGTCAACAGTACTTTTCTGGTGCTGTACTACAGCCACCCGTCAGTGGATGGATAGAGCAGTCAGAAATCCATGGGGGTCCCCAAGGAGCTTTCTTCTGCCTTTGTTCATTTAATCAAGGCAGTAAAAAAAGATGATTCAGTCCTTCACAAGAGCAGTGTAAGGGTTATGAAAGTGAGAGGCAGAGCTCCTCACTCAGCTGTTATGATCTGATCTCTACAGCTTGCACCTGGGGACCAAGGTGCTGTGCTATGTTTGCTGTCCCGGTCCCAGACCCAGGCTCCTGGCAAGTCCCTGAGCATGCAAGCTCTCTCCTCCTGCCTGGCAGATTGACCTCGGCACCTGTGATGGAGAGCCACAGATTCCTGGGGGCTGTGGGAAATAGATGTTCACACTTGCTCTTGTTTTGGACATTAAAATAGAAAGAGCATTTCTGTCTTCAGCCTCCTCTGTTAATTGCAGTTCATTTCTCTCTGGATTTGGCTTTTATGTGCACCCAAACTAACACTCGCTGATTTTGATCACTGAGCCTGTGTTTGCTAAGATTCCATGTTTGTTTCTCCCTTCCCTTCCCTTCCCTTCCCTTCCCGTCCCTTCCCGTCCCTTCCCTTTCTTCCCAAGCGTCCCTTCCCTTCTTTCCCTTCTTCCATTTCACTGTATTTGCAGTTCATTCAGTAGCTTCCTAATTCACTAACTCTGTTCTTGGAACTCACACATTACTTGGCCTGTCCCATGTGCTGATATAATACTATTTCTTTCCTTACAAAGACTTGTTTTCCTAGCATCCAAACTGTGCAGACAGACCCATATGTTCCCATAGTCCATGTGCTCTCAAGCACAGCAAATTACTATTTAGAAAAAGCACTCTGCAGTCCCCTGTGCCAGCCAAAACGCACTCCTTGGCACGATGCCATTCCCACTTACAGTGCAAAGTAGTTTCAGGGAGAGGTTTCTGCAGAGGGCACCAGAGCTGATGTGTGCTGTGGAAGTGGAGCTGCAACCAGAGACCAACTCAACCACTGTGCTCAGCATGTCATGTTCTGCAAGGCAAAAGCCTCCCATATTTTACAAGCTGCACAAGGCACACGCTGAGCTCCCCTCCCCACAATGTGTGGGGATTAAAATCCTTCAGAGGTTTGCAAGTACAGTGAAACCCACCTCTAACCATTTGGAGCCTGCAAGGCTTTGTGTGTGAGTGCATAGACCTTTCTGCTCAAGCCAAGTGTTTGCTGGGGCTGCATTAAATGCCTTCCCCACTTTGCTTTTGTCCTTTCCCATTTTCCTGCTCTGTCAAACATCTGTTCTCACAGCCCTCTCCCAATTTTCTCCCCTCACCATTTGAGGAGGCACTCGGGTTTCATTGTACCAGCACAACTCCCTGAAAGCCTTGGTAGTGGAAATCATGACAGGACCAGAGGAAATGGTATGAAGGTGAGGCAGGGGAGGTTTAGATTAGATATTAGGAAGAATTTCTTTAGTGAAAGCATCGTCAGACACTGGGACAGCCTGCCCAGGGAGGTGGTGGAGTCACCATCCCTGGAGGTATTAAAAAAACCGTGTGGATGTGTCACTTTAGGACATGCCCTAGTGAGCATGGGGGTTTTTTTTTCTGTGTTGATAGTTGGACTCAATGATCTCTAGAGGGCTTTTCCAGCCGTGATGATTCTGTGTCTGCAAGACTGACACATGGTGTGGACAGGAGATGCTGAGGGGAGAGGAGAGCTGTAGAAGCCAGGCAAGCTGTGAGGGGACAATCAAGAGGCACATTGCACATGTGGACTTTCAATGCACAGGTTCCACTGAGCCCATGGAGCTGGGCAGCTCTCACCTTTCTGGAATGATGCCCTTCAGTGTTGTATCGATGGTGAGTGCCAAAGAAGATCACAGACTTATGGAGTCATTTTGGTTGGAAAAGACAGTTAAGATAATCAACCATCAACTCAGCACTGACAAGTCCACCACAAAAACATGTCCTGAAGTGCCACATCTACATTGCTTCTAAATACCTCTAGTGATGGTGATTCCACCACTCCCCTGGGCAGCCTGTTCCAGTGCCTGACAACTCCTTGCGTGAAGAAATTTTTCCTAGTATCCAATCCCAACCTCCCATGGTGCAACTTGACACCTTTTCCTCTTGTTAAATCACTTGTTATTTGTGAGAAAAGACCAACCCCCCTCACTCCAACCTCTTTTCAGGTAGTTGTAGAGAATTATAAGATTCCCCTCAGCCTCCTTTTCTCTAGAAACTCCAGTTCCCTCAGCCACTTCTCATAAGACTTGTGCTCTACATCCTTCACCAGCTTTCTTGCCCTTCTTTAGACATGCTTCCAGCACGTGCTTGAAGGCAATGCAGGGAGAGCAGTAAGTGTCCAGCTGTGAAACATGCCTAATACCCTCCTCACACTGCTAAGCAGGGGCACGTAGGGTAGGACACATACACAAATGAACAGATGGGCTCATAGGAGGGCACCTTAGTGAAGCCCATCCTGCCCTAATGCCCTCAAGCCAGAGCAGGGCACCTCCAGTGCAAGGGCAAGGTGAGGTGGTGAGGGTCCTCACTTCCCACTACCATCTCCAGGTGACATTTGCCAGGGCACTGAGGACCTTTCTGTCTTGACCTCTGCAGAAAAATTGGACTCACTGTATATGCAGTATTCTGTGTATCTTTCAGGCACTTCAGTGGTGCATCAGACACGCTGGCGGATCACTGGGAGGGTTTGGAGACCTTCTGATACCCGTCAGTCCCCCACGGACCTCTGCTCCTGGCCATCAGGAACAGGCATTTGCAGTTCCTTAAGCCCATGTTGTGCTTACGTTGGGCTAATTTATTTGCTGCTTAAGCAAAAGGGAAACCAAACATCTGTATCAAGTAAAGCAGGCACCGCATGTCATTTGCACCAGGTGTGGACTTTGGCCTTTTGAAAGAAAATGGCTGTGAGATATTGTGAGATATATATAACTCTGCTGTAATTCTGGAAAGGTTCTGTCTTGCTTGGCAGAGCAGAATTTTGTCTTTGCATTTGCCTTTTTTTTTTTTTTTTTTTTTTTTTCCTTGATACTCCTACTGCTATCAGAAGTAATATTCCTGAAGGTACATGTTTGAAAGCATGTGCAAAAATTGGTGTCAAGCATCGTGCTGGAATTCCATGGAATTAAATACAATTTCTGGGAGCATTTGTCTTAATTCAAAACCTGTTTTGCTCTATGCATATTTCAGCCTTCGCAATTTTAAGTTGTTTTTCTGTCAGAACCGGGGTGATGGTATAAATGTCTAGATAATGGTATAAATGTCTATATAGATGGTATAAGTGTCTAGATAAATGTCTATCCAGTGTCTGGATAAATTGCTCAGATTCAGTATAAATTCATCTTGAGTCCATCACCTGAATTCACACATCTATACTGAAATCCTTCACATATAAAGTTCTCTACAGGAGACATAGGACAGCTAGAGGATGGCTCTCTTTACTCATAATAATTTTTAAAAATTACTACTAATAATAAGATTTTAGTGCCATTGGTGGCAAGGAGGTTACTATTTTGTTCTCAGGCTGAGTATTTTCATCACCTCATTCTTCTGCTTGGCCTGTGTTCCTCTTCTGGTTTCTGAAATCTCTGGCTTTCTCTTCACTGGATCTCATCTCATTTCATCACTGTGTTTTTGGGTGTATCTTTCTGTACTGAAAAAGCTCTGGTGACTCCTTGAGAATTTCTGTCTCAAAGAGCCATCTGTACTGAGGATGCCACCTTCCTTCTCCTTTTGTCTTACTGTGTGGCTGCCTTGTTGGTCATTTTCTGAACTTCTTTCAGGATTGAGGCAACCGTGCTTTTGTGTGCTTGATTTAGTCCCACACTACTCAGCTGCCCTGTGCAAGAGGGCACCTGTGCCCACCTCAGTTCTTTCACTCTGCAAATTGAATTTGAGGGATGATCTTATTCTTCTGTCTTTGGGATCAGTGGGATTATTCCCTCAGCTGTTCTGCCTTTTACTATTGAGGTCACAGCAGGCTTAACCTCAAGCAGAGTACCAAAGACCTAATAAACAGGGCTTATTATTTTGGCCTTGCTGCCACACTAACCTGGTTACAGGGCTTCCAGCTGGCACACGTCTGGCTGGAGGCTGTCAGTGCTGATCTGAGCAGCATCTCAACACCCTGAGGAATACAGGCCTGTTGCAGCTGATGTTCCCACAGGGACTGCATCATCCCCAGAGAGGGGCTGAGAGGATTTGCTGGTCCCAGGGTGGAGAGAGGTCTGCCAGGGGCAGTGTTCATTCTGCTGCTGCCCCTTTCCTTGTATCCCATACCAAACAGTACAGGATGTGACCTCCAGTTTGAAATTATTTTTTCAGAGCAAAACTAATACTGCAGGGAGGCTTTCAGGGCTTTTTTCTTAGCTCCGTGGGTCTCCCCATATATCATGGCAGTGTCCTGATTGCAGATCTCAGTGAGTGGTGCCCAGGTGCCCATCATTTCCCTTCAGCCCTGGCTATCCTTGGGAATGCTGCACCAGAGCCTCAATTTGCTCCAACAAGGCCTCAGCTAAGAGACCAGGAAACCAGGACAGTTGGCTGAAACAGAGAGGACATCTTCAGCATGAAGTGAAAAGTCAAGACTCCTACTTCCAGCAATGCTGCAGTAAACTGTTCTGTAGATGTGGCTCTACAGAATGAGGTGCAGTAGTTGAAGCAACGCTAGAAGCTCGAGCAGGGCATCTGCACACTTAAATGTGCATGGAGGTTGCCCAGCCTGCCCTGCAGCTCTGGCAGTCCCTAGCAGACCTGTCTGACATGTCATTTTAGCAGATCACCATTATTAGGTTTCCTTAGCTCATGTCCCAGAGGCAGCTTTCCAGCCATGGAAAAGCTCCGTGATCCAGTTCCATGATTCATTTTGTTGCTAAACTTGCAAGGTCTGAAAATATTTAGCAGATAAAGCCCTTTATGAATGATTACACAAACTCCTGTACCCCTGCAGGTATAGCACACTAACTGGGCCCTGCAGATAGGCAGGAATTGCCTGCATTAGGAAAAGGTGATTTTGCAGACCCATGAAAATATTAAGGTGGGAGCTGGCACTGTAGACCAGCTCCTTGTTCCTTTTCAGATCAGTGTGGGTGATGGTTTAGCTCCTGTATCCCAGCAGAAGTATTTCTGCCTCTGGTAAAACTACCAGAGGCCACAGGACAACTGCCCTTACGGATGGACACAGCACAGCTCAGGCACACCACGAAAGGACTGTTGGGCATTCAAAAAAGTGACAATCCCCTCTTCTCTGCATGCAGCACAAGGATTTCTCTACACAGGTGCTGTACATGGTTGCTGTCAGCAGTGCCAACCTGTATCTGCAGGATGAGGCTCCAAAGATGAAGAGTGAAAAATCTGGCAAAGGAGGGCAGTTCCTAGTGTGACAGTGTCCAACCCAGCAGCTAATAGAAGACACATCCCTGATTTATCAAAACCAGAATTCCAGTTGAAAATGAAGATTTGAAATACTAGCTATAAATATACTCCAGTACATAACTGTCTAGGCATTTTATCAGCTAGACTACGTGTGTGTGTGTGCGTGTTTATATATGTGTGTAACAAACATGAAAGGTTTTATACTTCCTAGAATTTACAGAATTTTCTATTTGGATGTCTTATTGTCAAGGGAGCTGCTTGATCCCAGGAACTACCATTTAAGTAAGTGCTGCTCTGCATCATGCATATGCTTATTGCTTGGTTCTTCTAACATTGTGTACCTATCTTATGTTTTTATATTTTATCTTTTTGGTACTGACTTTTGGAAAATACGCTTCATTATACAAGATGTCAAATATAAAACAGAATAAACCAGGATTCCAAGCTATGTACCTAACCTTATGGAGGACTTGGTCTAATTTGCAACACCCTTTAGAAACAGGATTAAAAAAAGCAAACAAATGCCAGCCCCTACTTCCCCAAATAATAACTGGCAAAACCTGCAGACACCATGAAGTTTGCCTTTGTCACAGGAAAGCACACGTGTCTTTGGTGAGGCTGAGCTGCTGGCTGGCACTAACAAACAATGCCTGACCTTTCAGTAACATCAAGGGAAGAGCTCTATTAATACTAGGTATATCCTCTGTGCTGAGATTACATCCTGCCTTTGCAGGAAGAGAAACTCAGACTTTTTTGTATTTTAACTTACAATTCTTCACCAGCAAGAAGCAGTATCATTGTCTGTAGGCTGGTATTTTGTTCAGCTATAGGTATTTAGTTATTTTCCCTATGGAACACTGTTAAGGTTAGTGATCAAGCCAGGGCACTTGACTTCAATGTCAAACGTGTGTCCTCTGCCTGCACTTCAGCCAGTTCAGGCTGATTCCAATTGAGTTGGCAAGAGTTACCAAGTCCTGCTTGTGCATCTGAGTCACTCAGAAGCAAGAAGAAGTTACTCATTAAAATTTGTGCTTTTTGGAGGGAGAGAAGATGCCTAACTTTTATTCTTATACCACAAGTAACTCATTATGCTTTTTTGGGGGGGTGCTATTTATAGAAAAAGTACAATTCTGATCACGGCAAAGCTTTTAATTTAGATATTCCAAGCATCTGGTACTGTTACGAACTGCTGTAGTGCATGAAATATATATATATTGCAGCCAGATACGCTTTTTAAAATAAACCATCTGCTTTAAACCAGAGTTCTTTTGATCCTCGCCTGTAAGCAGCTGTCACCCCTTTGAGACAGGAAACTCCAGGAACGGAAGGAGAGGTGTGAAGTATCTGGGAGTCATTAGGCGGTGTAGCAGAAATGCAGTTACCAAGTGCCAGGAACAGCAAACCTGCTTACACAAGGCTTTTATTTTTATTTTTTACTTTTTTTTTTTTTTTTTCTTGCCCAGTGCCATTTTCCACCACTGCCTCTTTGGCTGCAGCAGGGCTGCTGCTGCTCTCCAGGCTGCCCTACCCTTCCCTTCCCAACCTTCCTCTGCCCTTCCTCTCTCTCTCATCTCCAGCTCACCTGTCCCCAAACCAAGATGTCCAGGACTTCCTTCTTGGAGAACTAAGGTACTTCTTTTAGCTGTGACTTCGTATGAGGCCATACTTTGAGATTCAGAAGCAAATACCAAGAATATTCCCTTACAAGAATGTCAGAAATTTGTAGGCATTTTTTGTTTGGTTTTTTTTTGGACACGAAAGACACGTAGGAGACACAATTTAAATTATTTTCATCAGGACAGTAACCACCCTGAAGCAAACCTCTCAGGGTCTGAAGGTGCCAGTGGGAGGCTGCAGCTTGTGTCCTATCTCGTGGCAGCAGCTGCCTTACCCTCCTGTTGCTAATGCCCCACATGCCTGGGAGGTCAAGGGGTGTAAAGGACATATAAAGGACATATTGCACTGGCTGTGCCAGCACTGATGGCAAGGTGGGCAGGACTGTGCTGCTGAAACACTGCTCTTGGGTTTTCACTGTGGTGTTTTGTTTTTGGTTGGTTTTTTTTGTGTGTGTGTGTGTGTGATTCCCCCCCCCC
>JAAWXA010000003.1:23508452-23544669 GCA_038090715.1 Florisuga fusca | reverse complement strand
CCCCCCCCCCCCCCCCCCCTCTTCAAGCTGGTAGTTTTTCACTGACTGGAAGAAACTGGTTGGGTCCAAAATAAGGGGAGAAGAGTGCGAGGCTGTACTTCAGAAAGTGTGCTTTGCTGATGAAAGCTTGTGCCACAGGTTGGCTGTAGTGTATGGGACAGCAAGGATTCCTTCTTTATTCTAGGTTTTGTGTTCAGGACATTCTTTCCAGGCAGCTCGTTTGGGTATGGAACAATTTTAAGCAGAAGCTCCTTATTGATTTATAACTTGGCTATATAGTTGGAAGGGTGTGCAGAGACAGGACAAAGGGTTTTAAACTGGAAGAGGGGAGATTTAGGTTAGATACTAAGAAGAAAATCTTTAGTAGTGTGAGGGTGGTGAGACACTGGCACAGGCTGCCCAGGGAAGCTGTGGCTGCCCCCTCCCTGCAAGTGTTCCAGGCCAGGCTGGATGGGGCTTGGAGCAACCTGGCCTAGTGGGAGGTGTCCCCGCCCATGCAGGGGTTTGGAACTAGATGATCTTTAGGGTCTCTTCCAAACCAAACTGTTCTGTGATTCTATGATTCTATCTTGTAAATAGATGGTGAAGCACTTAAGAGGCTAAAATCTATTTAAACGCTCATTTCTGTTTCAGTCTGTTGCCTTTTGCCTAAAAATGTTTGAAGGAGAATTTCCATGAAAATCAGATAAACAGTATTTTGATCCTATTTTTGGAGTTCAAGACCAAAACAACCTTCATACAGAATGTTTCTGTGCTTCTGTCAAGCCCAGTTACCGGGCTGTTCACATTCGCTCCCACATAGTGACAAAATTAAGAAATCCTAAATTGCATTCTGAAAGATTATGGAGAAATCTGTTTTAAGAACTTGTTAAAGGCTTGCTCAAATTGCCAATAAAGTAAGTCTAAACAAAATTTTCAGATACAATGTAACATGTTTATTTTTATTAAATTCCAATTTGTAAAGGTCCCTTTTTAAACAAAACAAGAACAAAAAAATCAACACAATTCCAAGGGCTTATCTCATTTACCATATTCTTCCCCACTCTTCACTTATCATAACACAAAGCAGCAACTTATATTATTAGTGCTCATATAGTGCACTTACATGAAATTTGTGTATTAGGCTTTAAATACAATGTATTTTCCGTGAGCATAGCCCAAAGAGTACACAACATTACATCAAAAAAAAAAAAAAAAAAAGAAGACAATAAATGTATATCCAAGACAGTCAAACTTAAATATCTCGACTTGGCAAATTCTATAACAAGTAACAGCAATTTTCAACTGCATACAAAGCAGAACAGTGCCAACATGCCTCCGGTCTGTGAGCTATGGTAAAATATCAAGCACACACATAAAGGAGAGAAGCCAAAGAAAACCCTCACGACTGCAGAACTAACCTGAGGCACACCCAATGCCACCAAACAAAGGCACCCCACTCCCCACTCTATAATGCAAGAGCCCAGCAACAACAGGAAGCACTTCTACGCTACAGAAAGGGAAACGGGAACTCCTTCCAATTCTGTCGTTGCCTTTTTTTTTAAACAACTTGTTCAAAAAATTTGAAGATGAACATCTAATAATACCAAACGGATGTACAAACTAGGAAGTCAGAGAAGCTCCAGAAGATTGCCACTTTCAACTTTGCATAGTGATAGCTGGCATTGATATTGCTACCATAGCTTCAGCAGAAGATATGGAAAAGAAAAATCTTGACTTTTTTAAGTGATGCACATATGTAACATTTTCTTCACAAAATTCAGTTAACCATTGTTTTAATAAAAGGGAAAACAGCTCTAAAAAGGGAAAGATAGTGTTCACAAGCCTAGAAATAAAAAATTACAAAACCAGAACATTCCATAATAAAAAAATTAAAATAATTAACATTCCATCGTAACATCACCTATTTTATCACTATATAAGCCCCATACATGCAACAAACTACAACTATTGTATAAGGCTGTCAAATTAAAGGTTTACTTTTCATATAAACAATGTGTAAAAATAGCAATAAGTTGCAATCTTCAAATTTAATGCTATGTGAGGTTTTTATCCCCCCAGATTCATTTGGTAGCCACTTCAGTATGCGTTTGATAGGAAGGTCATCCATCTAGGAACCGTGATACAAATACATTGTGCCTAGGACAGTATTGTCGTATCTCTGTTCGACCTTGACAGAATTGGAATGCTCAACAACACTACTAAGTTCGGGGATGCTTTCAGCAGTATCCCCAAAACCATGATAGTGTCCATAGTGCAAAGTATCACCAGGGTCTTCCACCCAGGAGGGCCGGTTAGAGACGCAGCTACTGGGGCTCCCGTTCAGATGCAGAGAGCCGCACATATCCGTGGAATTATTCATGGATTTCTCTGCTTCCTCGGTGCCATGGCTGGTGTGAATTCGATGCCTACTGGGAGAAGTCACTCCAGGAATTATTCCATTGGGTGTTAATGTTAAACACTCCTCACGCCTGGCATCCATCCCGCTGAGCTGCTGTGCGGCGGCGAAATCCAAATGTCCATTGATGGCACATCCATTTGTCAGTGCACTCAATATGGAGCTACTGCTAGTCATATCTGCATTGAGAAATACACCTGTCACCAACAATTAAGAATAAATCAAAATACCACCAAAATGTCTCCACTATACTCCTCTAATTTAAAACATGCTTCCATACACAGCTTTGAAAACACACCTACCCGTTCTTTATTTGTAACAATACAGGTAGGTCACAGGAATGAGAGCTGACCAGTAAGCTTGTAGCATGGATTCTTATGTTGAAAATGCAACTATCTATCTATATCCAGTGTGTAAATATGCCTATGTTAATTTTTGCAAAGACAGTGTGTACTTCTCAGATTTTTTTTTTTGTCATTTAACTGTATGAAGTAAGTGTAGCAGGCAACATTCTGGGCAGTGTATTGGAAGTACATCATAAAATAAGAAAGAAATATTATGTTGGGGTGCTACTACAAAATGTTTCCAAGTTCTTTTAATCAGAAAGTACCTCATTTTATCTAGCAGATTGCTAGACAGCATACTAGACAAGTTCGTATTTAATGAGAAGTTTATAACAACATCTGTACAATCCACATGCAAAATGCCATACAACAGCAACAGCAGAGTGCACAGAAGATTGAAAAATATTAGCAGAAACAACATTCTAAAAATATATATGCAAAAACCACTGACAACTGCTTTAAAGCAACTTCTCCTTTGAATTTAGCAATGAGTACACTTGTTTCTAGTTCCATAAATAGATTTTATCAGTACATCTGAAGTGTATGTTTTTGCAGTGGTACTCGAAAGTACCAGCACAAAAAGTGGGTGACACATCCTGGCTTAAAACTGCCTACCAGTAAAGGACATCTAAAATTTACACCTATATTGGTAAAGATGAGCAAGGCAAATGTAGAAACTAGGGACCTATATGGTGACATTGGAAGATTTTACATTCTGTTATTATCCCTGGATACATACACATATGCTTATGCATGAATACATAAACCTACGTGCAGAACAGGACTGCATTTACTGTGTATTGCCAATTCAAGACAGGAAGTCTGTTGGTATCTTCCCACACCTCTAGAATAACTGGGTTCCTCTTTCAGTGACACACAATGAGTACCAGAGTTTGACAAGGAAGAATCTGAAGTTCTGGAAGAATTTGGAATTCTTGTTCCCTGTTAAGTCTCTCGCATGGGTAAGATTTGAGATACAGCTCACAATACTGATAGTTCACATGCAGCAATACATAAAGCCAAGGAACGTGGTCCAATGGTAATTTGCTGCATGAGATCCACTGGAGTCAGCTGAACTTACTAACCACAGACTGTTATGAAAAATGGACAAAAACCCAGAGACCCCAGCAAGACATCAAAGCTAAAATTTCAGTGATGAAAACGCAGAGAAGATATTTCATATCATATTTATTAACTGAAAAGTGCAAGGCTTTAACTGTTTAAAAATAAATCCTTATAGGCTGGCTTTGCCAAATAAGATTTAATAAAAATGGCACTACTGCTAGTTAATATGCAAAAGTAGGTAATGAGCAGTTCTAGTGATAATTATAGAATGTTATTATTTGTTAAAAATTAGCACCTATAGTAACAGAGTATATTTATGAAACACAATCAGTTTTGCATAAATAAGAACACTTAGTAATTATCACTGGAAGATATCATAGTCTACTTTTAAAGTACTGATTATATATATGTATATATATTTATTCATAATATATTAAAATATTTAATAATTGTTATTCCCTTTGGTGAATCTGATCTGTGGTACAAAGCAAAATCATATTTATCACAGAACAAAGTAAAGTAAGAAATTAATTTCTGGATGTAAAAATGCACTATCATAATAACTCCATGCCTGTACCTACAAAATGCATGGGAAAAGCTGACCCAAGGCATTTTAAATCAAAAACTCTAAACACATCCTGGGGTTACCAAAAAACATCCTGATTAAGCAGCCCTTAAAAAACTTAAGAGCATTACTGTTAACTAATACTTGTAACATTTTGACTGTTTCACGAAGATTGGTACAAACCACAAAAAACTGTTTTCCAAGATACATTAGGTCCAAATACTAGTTTAAGACCTGCAATGTTCAGTCTTTTATTTACATTCTAGAAATCCATTGCAGGATCTTGCATTTATATCATTGTGCCTAAATAAATTCTGAACACAGTGTGCATCTAGACTGTTCTTTATAATATGTTGAATATGGTTTAGTTGTAGCATATGTTATTTTCAAAGCTATATAAGCACTGGGATATGTTTCCCTATCAAGGCTTTTTTTAATTAGCAATTCAATCTATTTAATGGAAATGAAATGAATAATTTAAACTATTTCTGAATTTCCTTTAACCTGAAATTAGAGCAACTAAAAGCAAGGCACAATGTAATACAATCTTCAGGTTAAAAGTGAAACAGCCAATGTGGATTTCTGTTTATCTGAAATAATAGTAAACTAATAAACCTTCTCTTTCACCATTACAATATATTGCATGAAACAGCTAATTTTATATACCTACTAGACCCCCAATAGAATGGGTGTTACAGCAATACAATAGTTTTCAAGACTCCAGACAACAATGTGCAAAAATAAAGGGCTAAGATTTATACTTCAATTAAAAATAAAATGCGTATTGATTCTTGCAACGACAAGGAGTTTGCATTGCAGAAACAGTGTATATTTCAATTTCTTTTGGTCCAACAGAAGTACCCTCCTGTTGTTTGGTGTCTTCAACCATTTGAATGTTGTTGTAGTTAACAGGAAACTGTCCACTCCCACCTGATACAACCGCAAACTCTCTATCAACGTGCATATTGTCACCATCCTCCTCAACTCCTCCATTCATCATTGGTATCAAGCCATCAAAGCTGTAAGCTGATAAAAAAAAGTCACGTTTAGTCATGGGTGCACACTTGAAAACTCGGCCAACAAACAGATGAGTCTGTTGATTATTAAAACAAAAGCTTTTAACAAAGAAATGTGCATTTTTCAAGTTTGAAAGCTCCTGTTGTTTGAGATGCCAAATGCAAGAGTACGTAAATGCTGAGTACTTGCACATTCATCTTAATACCTCGAGATGGAGAATCACCAGTGTACCTATCAGGCTTTGTACCTCCTTATCAAACACTGTCATTATGACATGCTACTAAACTGAATAAAGAGCGACGTAAGTTACTCATATTTAGGCTTTACAGCTACTGTGCCCAACATAAAAAGCAGCCTGCACCTACTGTTTTGCCTACTGTTTCACTACTAAGGGCCAGTTTCAGTAACATCCCCCCCGTTCCCATCAGATTGCTCCAGGGATCACTTCAAGAGCTGCACAGATCTGTCTCCCTAGAAAAGCCATGAGGTGGTGAGGCTGCTGTGGGAAATACCTTCAACAAGCAAGATGAGCTTGACTTCAGCACCTCTTATACCTACCACCAAAAGCACTGCTCCAGTACTATCCCATCAGACCCTGCACTGCTCTGGCTGCCTTCAACACACCTTTTTATATGCACTGCATGCTACTACTGTTATGCTGCAAAAAAGGCTTACTTTGGTAGACTTTGGGCACAGCAAAAATTCTGATTAACAACTCACTCTAAAAAAAGACTTAAGCAACAGCTGAAGCATTGCAGAGCAAAAAAGGCCCTTGGGATAAGTGGGCTTCACACTGCCCGAGACCAGAAAGCAAGGCATTTCTTCCCTTCACCTAGGGGAACAGAAAGTGGAGTTTCATACTGCTCAGTTCAAAGGCACACCCTGCGATGCCTCCATCTCCAGGTCTCAAAGAACGCCTAAGAGCAGCTGTGGCACTGATGTAGTCAGTCACCAGCTGAGCAGAGCACCAGTGCTGCTTGTAGCACACCCAGCAGAGTGCAAATGCCAACCTGCCAGAGGCGATGAACCGGAGGGGCTAGGATTAGGATTGATGCCAACACAGCTGTGCAAGCAGTTGTCCTGGTGTGCACCACAATTATATGTGATCCTGTGCAACACCATCCATCAACCAACCTGGGAAGCTGGGAGAAACCTCTGGAATTGATTACAGGAAAATGAGACAAAATCCAGCTCATGTTTTTAAGTCAGAAGTAAAAACTATTTGGTTATATGTCCTGAAAGCTGACACTCGTTTATTTTGTTCAGCTTCAGCCTTTGGATCTCATTTGTGTATTACCCTTGAAGAGAGCAATGTTTGCATCACAGTTATGTTGTGTATCACTGCTGTGTAATTTTGAGGTAATTCTTTTTAATACTGTGCACCTGAGAGCAGATACATGTGTGTGTATGTGAACAAAGCTACACAAAAGTAATCCTCACCCACTGCTCAATTTAGCTATTCCAGGGCAAAGCACTGCTCAAATATTTATCTTCTTCCAACTCTACTGCTCACAACTTCTTGTAAGGGACATATATTGTCCCTGAACACAACAGGCAGGGTTTTTTTTTCCTCAAAAGAGTGATTGTCCTAATCTGGGGTATGGTCATCAAAACTTGACCCTTCCCCGCAAATACCGGTTGCCTGAAGTCTGAAAAATCTGGAATTTTCTTTAAAGGACAACGGACCTGTGTGGTTTTTATAAGGGAGAAATTACCACAAAACTGGGCTTGTTTTGTAAAAAGGCTAGCTAAGCACAAAGATGTACTGATGACTTCTCATTACTCAGCTCTCTTGTTTATAAAGTGCCTCCAAGAACAGTGATTCATTCTCACTTCAACAGACTTTTTATATTTATGATAGAAATTACTGATGCTGGTATTTTTGAGGGCAGAAACATCAGATTAGAAATCAGTTCCCACAGCTGGGATGCATCTCTTAATTACTCTAAAAACCTTCAAGCAAACATAGTAAAGCTTTTGGCTTTGATTGCAAAGGTCTTAAAGACTCATACTGGCAAAAAAGTTCCAAAACTGCATATTCTGATTACTTCTCTAGCATCTTTTTAACTGCTTGTGTAATCTAGTTCACTTCCACATGCCATTTGTTTGCTCCATCTGACTTACCCACTGCTCCACCTGCCTGCAAGGTAATGCAGATACTGCAGTTTCATGGCAACATATACGATGAAAACAGCTAGTCCAGTGCCACTCCCACACACTGGGGGGAAATGCTATCTACTGACTAGACTGGAGTTCCTTTTTTAAACTAATGAGATTCATGGTTCTGAACATTCAGAAGGAACAGCTCCTCAAAACAAAAGGTTATGTATCTTTGACTTCAAGGAGCAGGACTTTGTTCCTGAGCAGCAGTCTTGCACCCCACTGTGTAGGCACATGTCTCCCTCATGCAATTATTTATTGTTTGCACCTACATGAGGTAACATATCCCATTTATGATCAGATACAGAGTACCATGTTAAGGGCTCTGATTCTGGTATAGATGAAATAGTGGCTGGACAACTGGTACTGAAACAAATATTATAGAGTGTCAATATTGATGTAATTTTCATTGTTTATGTCACATTTAAAAACATTGTTTTGGTCTCACTTCCCATCCTGTTATCTGGAACAAAGTACTGTTCAAGCCCATTTTATGTGGTTCATTGAAGAGTCACATCTGTTAGAAAACTACAAACTTTAAATGAATTACACGTCTTCAAAGAAGATTTGCAAAGTTCCTTTCCTGACAATAAGACAGAAAAAAGAAATTAGGCTTGAGTGCAGAATGCTGCATTCCTTTTAGTTAGAATTTAACGCCATGTCCAGCAGAAAGGAAGCAGAGGATATCCACTACCATGTCATTCATGGTGGTTAAGATGTAAAAATGATTTCTTCATATAGCCACAACAAAAATAAATCCAAGGTTGTAGTATCACACAAGAAGCAGTATCCTCAAGGCACACGGCTGAAATGGAATCCTTCAGGTTCATTCTGGTCTTGCTATCAGTTCCACTTGGATTATCATCCTGGAAACTTAATCCCTCTTAATGCAGAAATGTTTCTCAAATTAAGTTTCTTTCACTCATCTTGTCTAGCAAAGTTTTTGAATTGAGAATGAATCTTGAAGTGGAAAATTACCACCAGCACATCCGGACATCTCTGTGAATTAATGCAACATTATTTGTCTCTCCTGAAGAAGAAACTGAGGAAGGAGTTAGGAACTAATTTCAGCTCTTACACTTCCACATATTATTCTTGGCATCATGTAACTTTAGCACTCTTTGGAAAACAGGAATTTCCCAGCACACCAAGATGATGACAACAGGAGAAACCAGGATCTTGTGGCACAGAATAATTTTATTCATCTGCTCCTTGTATTAATATGTAATTTAGATGTGTATGCGAGTTTATCAATAATACTCAACATCCACTCTGAAAGGCTTTAAAATGTTTATTTTCCTTTCTCAGGATCAGTATCACCCCATACCTTTTACCTCTGGGCTCTCACCTTCTGTTCTAGCCTTCTTTACTCCAGCAGACTCCGAATCTTCAAAAGATCTCTTTCGACTTGTCCCACCACTGAATGGATTGGGACCTGCGTTCTGATGAACCCCATTTAAGGTGCCATTGCTATAGAAACGATTCAGGTGACAGTTCTGGAGGTTCAAGAGAAACTGGGCACATTCTTGGAAGCCCTGGGTATGTGCAAGGTCTGCTGCTGTCAGGCCACTGGCATTTCTCAAGCTGTACAATACAAAGAAACTGAATTACACTCATTCATCAAGCTAGCTTGCTGCTGCTGCTGCCCTTACTGACTATCTATCTGTTGGTGATGAGAGAAAACATACACTTAACAAATTTCCATTAAGAATTAGTTATCAATCTTAATTTTTAACTAACTTAACTTCCCACACATACATCTGGCTTCTAAGCAAAATTTGGGAGACAATACACTTAAATAAAATCAATACACTATGTGCCTTAAAAAAAAAAACAAAACAACTTCCTATTTAAACTTCTCAAAACGCTTTATTCTAAAATAGTCTGAAGTAGCTGATCATTACATAAACTTCAGACTAATTTAAGCCTTGAATTTTACCATCTTCTGCAGTTTATTCTGCAATCTATCACTTTAACTTGAGCAAAAGATCAAATACTAAAAACAAACTTAACATGACTTGGCAATTGTCCATGGCATTCTGGTTTCTAAGGTAACAACAACAACATCACTATTCTTCCTGACAATAAAATATATACATATATAGAAAAAGATAAAGATGCTATACTTAGTTATGCTTTGCTTATTTTTTTTTCTGTTTTGTTTCTCATTTCAAAGTGTGTGACATCATAAGTGCTGGGACTTGCTTTGTTATTTGAACCAAGGCTTTTCCGTGTACCAGAGAATGGCACTAGATCATGAATACTCTAATGCATCGAGGAGATTATAAATGAAATCAGGTAGGACATGCAGAGGTTTAATTTGAATGAGTGCTTTATCATACAATTCTTCAGTGAGGGTGGTGAGACACTGGAAGAGGTTATCTAGAGAAGCTGTGTCTGTCCCCTCCCTGCAAGTGTTCCATGCCAGGCTGGATGGGACTTGGAGCAACCTCGTCTAGTGGAAGGTGTCCCTGTCCACAGCAGGGCAGTTGGAACTAATCCTTAAGGTATCTTCCAACTCAAACCATTCCATGATATGCATTTAAACATGCATACCACCACATTTCTGCTTAGAAATACAGGGTAAAAGTGGAGATAAAGAGCTACAAAATGACTTAACTAGATTGTTAAGTGGAAGATGCAAACTTCCCTATGTTAGATCTGTCTGGAAAGGCAGAAGTAACTAGTCATAAAGTTGAACTTTTGTTTCTTGGCTTCAGCATACAGATCCACTACTTAAATATCCAGGAACAGACTGGCCAACATAGTAAGAAGAATTCAGAAGATTAAATAGACATGCTTCTGTTGAAATTCATACGAAGCAGAAACCAACTAACTCCAGCTCATGTGAAAAAAAACAAAGAACAAAGCCTGGTTTTGCTTCCTAGATTATTGCAACTATTTGATAAAAAAGAGACTAAAAGATTTTTGGAATCTATTACAGCAAGACTAGTTGCAGAAATGGATACCGCTGCATTACATAAAATTTGGAAGAACAAGTCAAAGTACTACTACTGCTGAATCAGAGAAATCATTAGGCTACATTACTGTAATTTCATTCCACACAACAGTATTTGAAGCCAACATTTAGACTTCTAGTGAAGACACTGCAGTCAAGAGTGGTCTAGAAAGTAAGACTTCAGATGACTGAGAATCCCAGTTAGTCAAAAGAAATGAAATCTCAAGTAGAGGTGTTGTTTTAAGTATCTGTAAAATTGCTGCAAAGTGAATAATCCATTCGGTGTATCCTGTGCAGGAAGTACATGAAGGAGATCACCAAAGGATATTTGAAATTAGGCCTTCAGAGGAAGTTTCAGAGTATAAAGGTTACTGGCTCTTCTAAAGATTCCTTGCTCCTCTCACTTTTAGATTGTGATTTCAGAAATTCTGCAAAATACTGTCTACCATTTCCCATGCTGAACTAGATTGCTTATTGAGGTCCTGACTAATCAATATTGGATGTTCTTTTAGTAGTTCCAACTTACACAACAATCTGAGAAACAGAAATGTCAACTTAACTGCTTTGAACAAAAAGGAGAGCTCAGCTCTCTGAAATGAATTTTAAATTTGTCAGCCCCCAAAGGACAATAAATGAAATCTACACGAGCAAATTTAAGTTATACAAAGATAAAAATTACCAAAATGTGGTCTGGGTTGACCTCCTCGTTTAATAAACTTCAAGAAGTAATTTTTTACTTAGTAAATGTTATTGAACAATAACTGCTTTGAAAAATAGACTGTAAACCTGACACCATTTCCCAAAGGAATACTGATCTCAGTTACCAAGGGCATTTGGAAATGTACAAACTAAGATGCAAATGTGTAAGGCTACACAACCAAACTCAGAGAAAGAAAAGTTAGTTTCCCAGAAACAAAATAAAAGAACTTAAAGTTACTGGTTTTTAGATTTTAAAATGTAATGACCTTTGGTATTTTTAGATCTGTTCCCTCCCTACTCTTCCTGAGCAGCCTACTCTTAACAAGCAGTATTTTGGAAGTACCACACAAATTTAAGGAACCCAAGCACACGGCTTCTAAAAGTTTAGAAATGTATCTCTTAAAAATCTGAGTTTGAATCGAGTCTATCAAATTCAAGATAACTTTGTGTTCAGAAGTTACTAATGAAAAAAAGAAAGAAAAAAAGAAATCAAGTATAAGGAGAACACAGGATCTAAAATACACTACAAGACAGCTGGCCAGCTGCAACAAAGAGAATACAAGTGTTAAGCTCTCTCTTCTCCCTGTCAGTGGCAACACTAATTTGAGTATTTCTTCTATATCCAGCTGTCAATTTCTATTCATTTAATCACAGCCTAATTATTCTGGGACCTTCACATCCTTTCAAATTTCAATTAAACTGTCTTTCATTCCAATAATAATGAGAAGGAAAAAAGGAGAAGTTGACACTATTGGCTGAAAATCTTAAGTCTCACCTTTCTCAAGAATGGGCCAGAAAGATAAAAAAGACCAACTTCTTCAGATGATTCTTCTAGATTTTTCTAGAAGGAAAAATCTAAATTCTTGATTACTATCTCAATAAGATAGTAAATCTTATTTAGATTACTATCTAGAATCCTAGAATTAAAGTACAGAAGTATGAGATGCAAACTCCAAAGCAAAGGGAGAAAAAGAGAAATGTAATTGAAAAGATAAATTTTCACATTATAGTTATTTCAAATATTAAAAATCCATAAGAAAAGTTAAGGAAAATCTGGATAAGTAGAAGCAAGCGATATTTAAGATTTGTGATGGATTACATTTAACATGTGAATTATTCTGTTGTGACAGTTGTTTTATCAATAAACTCAAAACGTGGTGTTACATTAAGAGTTAAATCGACTTTTATATATAGATTTATATCCACACCTCCTTGAATGCTTAAAACAAAATCCTTGTAACCAATTTTTCTAGTTCCATCAGGTGACGCCCACAGGCAGTCTTTAAAAATGAATAATCTTGATTTGAAGAGGACTTGGGGTTTTTTTTAATGTTTTTCCCCCTTTGGCTGACAACATAAGAACTCCCATTTTCAAGGCCCAGTTCATCTGAGAGTTTTGGTATCAAACGAAAGCAGCTATAAAGAAAATACTAATGAACCATATGTTTACATACTGCCTTCTTCTGAAATGTTTTAGAAAATACTGGCTGTGAGTATATTTCAATTGTTCAAACCCAGAAGAGATAAATGTTATCTGATGAAATAGGACTGGGAAAAGAAACAGGAAGTTAGCCTTCAGTTTAGCTTTAGCTAGGAGGATATTTTTACTACTTCAATATAACAACAATTTGTTGTTTTGAGAAGTTCACTACAGGAAGGAAAAAAATCTGAGGCAAACACACAAAAATATGCAAAACACTTCCACTATCATCAGGTTAGAGAAAGTAACAAAATCTAGAATTGTTTCTACCTTTGTGTAAGAAATATTTACTTCAAAATAACTTACAAAATTTAATCTTAGAAAGATCTGCAGGAAAAAAAGATATTTCAATGCTTTTGCATTCAATTATAAATTATACTGAATTTATTTAGAAAGCACTTGATTTTAAGTTGTTTCAATTCTTCATATTTTTAGACTTACTGGAGGAAAAAGGCAAGTACAATTTTGTCTTTCACACAGCAACACATTTGAAATACACTATCTTCACTTATAATGTCACATACCTTGAAAAATAAAACAAATGTTGGCTTCAAAAAGTCAACATTAAATCTTCTTGAAAAAATATTCATAAGTAAAAAAAAAAATATCTCCTAAATGTTTAATTTTAAATAGTGATTACATCACCTACAGCTTATCGTGTTTTTGTTAATGCCATGCGACAATCTAAGAAAATAAACCACAGTTTTCGTATATCAATGTAATATCTGTTAAAAAATACTGATCTCAACTTATCTATTGTTAGTTTACAAATAAAAATGTAGATAATTGTAAATTAGGGTAAGCAAAGCATGCAAATCTATAGATTCTATATCTGAATTCCTAGATTAGCATTAAAACCAATCACCGCAACAAATACCTCAACAGTATGCCTTGTGTGCAGAAAGGAAGCGATACTGAACATTCAATGCCACAACTGTAAGGTTTTCGGAGAAGCACCTGTGGCAGTTTCAGCAGTTTCTATATGGAATGCTCCCCCTTTCTAGGATTACTTGAAAAAATCAAGTCAATTCGAATTACGTAGCTGTAAAACATTGACATGTGTAGTTTTTACAGTTTCAGAATCTTCTGTTTGATTTAAACGGGCAATGTTGCATAAACAGGAAACTTATATCATAAGGGATCACATATTTGCAGGCAACATTAAGATTAAAAGTTACATTAACATACATAAAGTGCTGTAGCACATTATTCAATATGTAAGCCATTATCATGTGACCACCTTAACAACAAGATACTAAGCCTTTTATGCCTTTAAAGAATTAATACTTTCATCCTGAAACCAATTTGTCAGTTCTTCACTGAAATTTATAAAGAATGGATTAAAATTACCGGTCAACTCATGGCTTCAATTACTTTAAATTTAGTAGGCTGTATCTCAAAAGAATTAGTAGCTATTCCTATACAAAAATTAGCAGATACAAGGATTAAAACAAAACAGAAGAAGAAAGAGAAAAAAAGATCAGAACACTAGAACGCCCACAGTGAGAAAAAAAAACGTTTCCTACATAAACATCAGTATGCTAGTCTAAAATTTCTAAAGCAAAATGATTTTAAAATGCTAAACTTTAAGTGTTTTAACCCTTTGGTGTCCAAATACAGAAGTTGTTAAAGAGTTTAAAACATGGGGTTTTTTCAGATACCAAGAGAAAAATATTCTTAAATGAACAGACGTGTGTCACTGCTGGGGACAGCTATAAAAATACACACTAAAATTACATACTACAAAAGCACAAGTTGGTGCCAAGTTTTTATTTTACAACAAAATACGTGGCAGATGAAACAATTTCAGCCTTTTTGAAAACTACGGTAGAGTTTCTCAGAACATCCTCTGAAATTTACAAGGTAAATATACTGGAAAGAAAGGAGCTCTTATTTGCAAGGCCACTTCTTCCAAATTAAAATCCAGGTTCTCTATGATTTATGCAGCTATAATCAATCAGCTCCTAGGTACTTCAACTCACAACTGAGCAAATGTTCACAGAAGAAAGAAGTCACTGAAGATTGCAGACAACATTACAGTAACTATAGGCATCACCATCAGGCAGTGACTTATTGCTGTTATCTGCACTCCAATCTACATGCTTCAAAGAAGACCTCAAATAGTGAGCTTCAATTTTCAGTATCTCATGTAAAAATTACTCACATTTCCAAGCAAACTTTTACCTAAACAAGAGAGGCCCAACTGACTTTGCATGGTATCAGCAGCCAACTGTTTTTTTTTTAAATTTGTAGCAGATTGCTAAACACAGCTCACAGAGGGGTGTGAAAGATTATTGTAACTCCTTAAAAAAAGTCTGATTGCAATACAGCATAACAGATTAGACCCTCCTATTAAAAAGGAAGACAAGTATTTCCTAGATCACTAGCAAAAATTAATTCCAAATAAGCATCTTTTTAGTACTGTAGCCAAAGACCATACGAGTTATTTAGCCAGCCAGCTTCCTGAGAATTATCATTGCTGCTGCAATCATGTTTTTAGAAGCAGACCAGGAACTGCAGATAAAAGTTGCTTACAATAAGGAAAGAATTATGAAAGACTTAAGGAAACATTCAGTGCAAACTCTGACTTGAAAAGATGAACAGCATTGCGATGGAGATTCTGTCAAGATGCCTCTGGTACCAAACAGTATCAATTTATTTCCCCTTAACATATCAAAAGAAAACAAATGAAAGCCTAGAATTGGAAAAAACTAATGAATGAAAACTTGTGTTAAACGTGCCAAGCATGGAAGCAAGTTCAAGAGATTTAGTACAAAAGAATGGATAGTAAGATCTTGGGGAAAAAAAAACAAACAAAAAACTAGAGAAGAGGTAAATTTAAGTATTTTTGTGCCCAAAGGGGAAAAAGAATCAAGAATGAAAGGACTAAAGGTATTAGATGGATTCACTATTTTCTTGTAATAGGGATGGAGAGGGAAGCTAACTACACCAAATTTCATTTTTTGTTACAAAAATAACTTGATGCTTTTACTCAAGCAGACATAAGATCTTTTGGATTAAGAAACCACAGAAGTGCATTAAAAATGCTTTAGATGAACTTCATAGAAGAATTTTTCCAATTTAATTTTTTTTCCATCTAAAAGAAAATTTACCTACTATGTATAAGCAACATCAAGCAAAAAACAAAGAAGGAAGCAGATGCTGAAACTTCTAAAAGAGTAACTTTTGCCATAAATTATAGTTGCCAAAGCTCTTCCAGGGTTTGCTAAGCCTCCATGCAGTGAGATACATCTTGTAGTTTGGAGCATATGGCACGCATTAGGAAATCTTTCTGACCAACCTGAATATGTTCTGGGCCATGCCACAATTGCTTAGTGTTTCTGTCCAGGTTCAGAGCTACAAGCTGAACTAAAACCAACTTTGCCAAAAATACACTAACTAAAATAGCAAACAAAATCCCAACCAATGCAGCAGAAGTTAGAGCAAATGTGCTGCAATTAGCAATTCCCTTGTGACATATCTGATCAGAAAGTATCAGCAGAACAAGCACAGCAACCATGCAGATCCTCACCACCTGCAACATCTGGACTAACCATCAGAACTCAGATTAATCAGTCTTTAGATATAGTAGAAGAAACAAGGGTGCATCATATTCCCAATTTGTGGTCTGGCCAAGGTTCCGCTTCATATCACTTTGGTTTCTTCACCTGACTTAATTGCACACCCAGGTTTCTGTTGCTAGCAATAGCTCATCTTACAGAAAAAATAACCTACCAGAAGGGAAACTGAACAGCAAACATCAGCACAGTATCACACGTGAAGGCAGATCACTCCCAACAAAAAATAAGAACAAAAAAAGTGAGCTATCCTCATTGAAGGTCTTACTAACACTACAATATTCTTTGTCCAGCTCTTTTGGACTTAAGAAAAGTGGAAAAAAACAGTGCTATAAACCACAAAGGCTTATCACTAGTTCATAAGCTCCCCTACCACACTGCCATATATATAGTGAACTACTGTATGTTCCAGAAAGGTCACAAGCTACCATTACTTTAATGAAGCATTTAACTTTATTCATTGGAAGTAGAGCCTCTCACATTCTTCTCTATTTCTGTATCTATTTTTAACTCACGTCAGTACTGCTGCCATTCCACCCCCACTAGGAAAAACAGGACAGGAACTCAGTAGTAAAGACTTTCCCTCAGCTTCCTGCAATTATTCAGAACAGCTGGGCTGTGAAAACTATCCTTTTCCATCCTGGTTTATCCTAAGGCTGAGTCTCTCCAACTTCTTGGTTTATCAGTTACCCATGCATTTATAGTCTGCTTCAGGATTTCTAAATCTTTCCTTGAGACTAAAACAAAAATTACTTCTGTACTCCATGGTAACAATATCCTACAAACCATGTTCAGGTCTTCTACCATGACAGCAAGCAAATGTGAAAACAAATATGGAAGAAATCAGCAAGCTTTATTTTAATTGAAAGAAGTGTTAGTTTTACCACTGGAATGTAAAAAAGCACTTTCAATTTGCCTTTCTGTAAGAACTGACGTAAGGCAGGTAAGGAAGACTGGATTCCAGCACCTGTTGCCTCCATACTATGGAACAGTCACAGCAAGACTACAGCAATGGCCCCTAAAATGCTTACTACGTACAGTTAAAAAAAGAACAGCCACATCTTTCCTAACTATACTACACTGTCTAGCAGTGCAACAACAGTAATTAAGCCAGCAGTTTAACTGCTATCTGGACAGCAGGCAGTCAGGCTTGCAAAAAGAATTGTGTGGGAAGTGGGCTGAGTTTGAAAAGTACCAAGCAGATATAAATATAAATTTTATATATATAAACATTAATGTACTAATTAACAAATAAGAGCCACTCTGACAAAAAAAACACCTACATCCTATTCCTAAACAAATATTCAGTAAAAACCTGAAGCATTATTCTGAAGGTTAATGATCATAAGAGAGCATAATGTTGATTACTCTACACTGAATCAATGTAGCAGAATTGCTTCTTAAGTTAGAAGACAAGATGATAATGGCAATTCACAAGTACATTAACACCAGAATGACTGCAGTTGAACGTTAAAAGCTTGGTACTTAAGTTATGGAGGAAAGACAAAGAGGAAAATGTGAAAAACCTGCAAGTATCTGCAAAGATTTGAAGAATCAGGAAGAAATCCAGAAACTACTAGAGATCTCTGGGACCCCTTAAAAAGAACAGGCCATTTAAGTTTCCCCTCAAGACTGAAATGGAACTTAAGAATTTGTCACAAAGGAATGGTCTGCTTCTGTGTTTTCATCATGAAAACTACACATCATTCTTTGCCTCTTCATGAAAGTGGCTGAATTTCAGAAAGCCAACAAGTCTCAAAAGTACAAATGAGAAAACCAAAGCTAAGGTATCACCAGAGCAGTCATAATTAAAATGTGACACAGACTTCAAACAGAAATGTTTTACAAGAATCTCACAAAAGGCTAATGCAGCAGCACTGAAGAAGTTCACAATGGACAGATTTCTGTTATGAAGGATGGAAAGAAGTTGGGAAAAAGAAAAAAGAAATTAATGATGCTTTTCTTTAACCACCACAATACAGCCTGTGACAAATGAATTTGCAAAGAATTAAAATTAAGCCACTGCTAAAGAGTGAGAATGAAGGTTTTGCTGAAGAGATAAATATCAGAGATGGGCCATTTCTGGCTTTATAGGAGTGAATTTACTGCTTTAATGAGAAAGGGGCTGAAGCGCCTGCCTAAACTAGATCAGCATCACAACATCAGTCTGTCACCATGTAGAAACAGACATTTATCCCAGCATGCCAATTATTCTCCTCAAACCTGGAGACCTGATATAAGAAACCAGAAAGGAAAGCATCTCTTTGGGGTTTTACAGCATTCCACCATGGTATACAAACCAGCTTTCTCTAAAACCTTAAGTTTTCTGGCAGTCAAATAACATGCTTTCCTATTTTCAAGCAGCTTGACCAAGGAAACTCTGAAGCAAGTACTTGTGAACTGCGTGACAGACATGAAATGGAAGAATTAAGATCCAATCAATACAATTAGCAGCTGCACCTGCCTTCTTTTTATCCAGTGTCCTATGTTTATAGCTGAATTTTATTCTATATATGCTGTGATGCAATCGATGTAATTATATCAATGCCCAGCATTTCAAAAAATAGTGATAGTGTAAAAAGAGCAAAACAAAACATGGCACCAAGAAGGCTTTTCCTGCACAAAGAGCTGTGGACACTTGTCACCATTATTTATAATATACAACCATACATAAATCGCGTAATTATGCTTTTTAGTGAAAATCCAGCAGTTACTATGGATACTTTAAAAGGTACTATCCACATTAAAAAGTCAGTTACACAGCAAACCTTTTCACTCATATGAGGACATTGTGACCACCTGCTTCCCCCTCTTCAAGGGTCCATGAATATCATAGTTAGTGGAGCAACCATTTTTATGGCTGTAGGACATACTGTGCACAGAATATGCTTCGGCTAAAATGAGAAGGTAAATACCACAAAAAAAATCAAAATATTTTCACTAGGGTACAATTATTATTTTTTAATATTATTAAAAATTTACACAGGAATAGAGACCGAAATTCTCTCTCATCAATTAGGAAAACAATGCAACAACTTGGTAAAATTTAGAGACTGCAAAATACTGTATTTCTCTGTAAAAGCAACACTGACAAGCCTGAAATAAATTAAACTACAGCAATTCAAGTGAGGCAATTGTATTCAAACTAAAATTTTTATCCTTTCTGTACTACTGTCAGTAGTAATACTGTATTACTACTGTAATACTGTCAGTATCCTGTGGCTTCCAATATAACCAAAGGAATGAAAAGTAGAAGTAAGAAGCACTGATATCAGAGATTCCACTAGTCCAAATTACTTCAGTAGCACCAGTATTTCAATTATCACTCATTAATAAAAAATACATTTCTTGCAATGTTACACTGATTACTAGTGTTCATGTAATAATGAAATCTCAGCATCCCTGTTCTACTTTATAGAAAAAACAAGGGATGGTGCAATTCTTGATACAGATACCATAAATATCATGTGTAAGCGATATATTTGACTATCTGCAGTAACAAGGGGTATTCTCTGCATCTTCATGTAACTGGATTTTGATACCATAACTGTATGAAGAAACGAAGAAAACAGTGGATTAGAAAATCTAACCCAAATTTTAAAAAGGCTACATTCACCATCAGTACAGATCAGCACTTCAGTGTGCAGATCTAGTTAGTGCTTAGTTCTGCCTTAATTAAAATTCTTCCCTTGGTCCTGTATAATCAATTATCATTAAATAAATTATGACTAAAATCCTTCTCCTTTTCTTTTAACTGAAGCCATAAAATAAAGGAGCCAAAACTTTCAGAGCATCTTAATTTTTGGGGTGTTACAAAAATCGGGAAACCAACATTAGAGATACAGGGCCAGTTTTCAAGCTCATAACTAAAAATTAATCACAGCTAAAAGCATATAAATGGATTTGACCTAATTTAGCAGGCTGAGCCTGGAAACTACATTCTAAGGAAAAAAATCTTCACCCCAATAACTGATCTCTCTCAGTTGACAGGGCCAGGTCCAGATCCTTTAAAGGCTAAGCATAGGTTGCTCCAACAGCCTACTCCATTTGCATCCCTAACTTCACCATTTCCTGGACAGGATCTGGTATTTAATTACCTTAGAACTTGTGAAAAGTCTATCCCTACTGAAACACAGATGGAATTCAAAGTTAGAAAGCTGAAAATTCAAATTATTTCCTGTTCACTACAACTGCCATAAACCCACGCTACTTCTGCTGCAAACAGCTTTGGTCAAAGACAGATAACACTCCAAGTTTTACAGAAATGTTGTGCCTATAGCTTACAAATATGATGTTTAAAAAGCACAATTTTAGTTCTCTACATTAAAGTTGCAGCCACATCTCCAATCTCTGGTGCTCAGCTACTTAAGTCCCATGGATGTAACACTTCCACTTCTTTACAATAGATTCTTAACATTCATTTCAGAACTTCTCTTTTAACTGGATGCTTTGTGAAAATTTGTAGAAATCAAAAGATTACGTACTAATTGATGATGATAATTAAGGTTTGCTCAATTCCACAGTAAATTTAAATGCAAGTTTAACTTATCTGAAAGTGAGTGCAACATGGGAATTTATAAATTTAAAACTGATTTAATGAACTTGTCAATAACAGCAAGATAGCTGCATAAGTTATTTCAGTGTTATTTTTCTATGAAGCAATCTCTTTGTATAAAAAAGTAATTTGTTAATTCCTGTTAACTTAGAAGGTACTATATTTCCTGAATACTCTATGATACCAAGGAAAGAGTTGAATTTTATGGTAGATTTATCAGAGCAGCATTACAAAAAAAGTAATATGGAAACCAAAGGGTAAAACAAGAAATTAACTACGTGGTTCTTTTTTCACTTATGACTTAAAAAGTTTCATATTGCATGTTAAAAAACAGTAACTAGTTACCATTTAAGATAGTAAAGCTAGTTCTAATTATAACAAATTGCTAAAGTATTTACATTATTATAAGCCATAGAGCTTATACTCAACATTTCTAGGTGAAAACTGCATCCATTTTGTCCATGCTGTAAGTTGCAAAAGTTTGTAATATTTTCTGAATGTTTTGGAAGTACATAAACCTTCAAAGAAAAAAGTTAACAGGGCAAATACACAATATACTAACAAACAGTATTAAACTACCTGTGAAAAGTGTGTGAGATTCTATTTTGCACATAATGTTGCTTTTGCATTGTTTTCTATATTTATTCATCATTGCAAACATAAATTTGTTGTAAAAAGATAATTAAATGCTAGAAAAAAAGTGTATAATTTGAGCTCATCTGACCAAAGCATGATAAATATTAAAATATATCAGATATAAAAGCAATACCAATGCAATACACTGTATCACTTAAGTAAAATAAACTTTATTACTAGACATGCAAAACATCTTGGGCTTCATTAACAGCTGTACATGTCTAGCTGTCTTCTGATCAGATGTCTGTTCTTTTGACTTTTCTTTCTGACATTAGTATCTATGTTTACTGGTCTAAGTTAGTTAGCTAAACACACAGCAATCAACAACAAAAAAAATACCTCACTTACTCTATTTGCGCACCATGAGCCACAAGGGCACTTATGGAATCCATACTACCAGATCGTGCTGCTTTATGAATAGGAGTTTCACCAACATAATCCTGTAAAGACAAACTACATTTTGTCAAGCATAATCTTTCAGAATATTAACATCTTATTTTTACATTATTCACCTTAATTAAGAAAGCAGATATATAAAACCAGCATTTATTAACTAGCGAAAACATCAGATACTTAGTTATTATTTTAAAGTTTGCAGTAGGCTGTCATGTACATTAGATATTTAGCAAGATGTAATGCAAAGGGCATCTAACACACAAGATAAGCCCCATCAATAACTAGACAATTCAGCAAAACGTGTTAAACCCCCCCCACAACATATATATATCCCTGTAGCAAGTTACTCTGACACCTTTATTTCCTAACACTTGTTTCCCAGTACATTGGATTGAGCAAGCCCATCCTGAATTCAGAGGCAGCACAGCCAGGTCTGTGGGACTACACTGCTTTCAGATCCTGCCAACACACTTGAACAGTCCTGTATTGCACCACGAATACTCCCCAAGTGAGGTGTGCAGATGCCTAACTCTACCATAATCTAAGTGTGCCCCGAGTTCACAGGACAGCCCAGATTGCTCCTGAGACATGCACATTGACTCACACCCTATATGGTTTTCTTTTCTCAGTCTTTATCCATTTACATTCCATTATTGTTAACTAGCACAGCCAATCATTCAATCTTTTTGTATTATGCACAAACTGGAAGCAGATAAGCAACTCCTCTCTGCAAACTATCCTCACAGGTAACAGAATCCATGGTGATTTTACAAAGGCAACTGGCAACCAGCAGCTAAATTCCATGCATCCTGATCTACAAGGCTGCAGATGAAATTCAGTACTTGCAATTAACCATTAGGATCAAGAACCACAGAGAAGAACCTGTAATTAAATGTGACCTTGAAGTAGCAAGTAAACATTCAGTTACTGATTTGTTACATGATTTAATTATCACAGTCCTCAACATTTCCAATGCAGAGCAAGTTTGGTGTTCCTCTTTCTTTCCCAATTTTTGACAGACTTGTCTGCTCCACTGATATTACACGTTCTAACTGTATGTGCCTCATTTTTGCTTCCACATTACTTTTATTAAAACATCAGCACTAGCTATCACAATACAGCACCTTTACTAACTCACCAGTCTTGATACACAACAGTGTTCCCACCTAACATCACACTACTGGTTTTATTTTACTTCTATTTTAAAATGTGAACACACTCAAAATATGATCATACTACCATCTTGACTGATAAAAGGTAACAAGTGTTTTAAATTGTCTGCCAAGCTTCCAAGAAATTAAATCATATCCTTCAGACCATGTAAACCTAACTGGAAATTAAATTTTGGCTTAGGCATTATATACTCTTATTTTTCTACTTGCCAATTTGATTCCATGGTGAAGTATTTTTCTAACAAGTTACGAATTCACTGAGGGTAGGCCAGTTTACCAATGTTTAAGACATATATTCAGTACCTCCAGCAGGCAACAGTAATGGTACCAAAATTTACTTTCTCATAAACTGAGGTAAAATTGCTGAGACCGACAAAAAGTTTGGAGACAGAAAAGAACTCCTTGGAATCTTTAGTGATCAGAAAACTGCTATACAGTCCTCCTTTCAAAGTGGCTGTCTATAGCTGATGAATAGAAGACTGCTTTCCAATCAGGTTTACATGGTTTCTCCGATTTATAAGTTTTCTTGAATTAACAAGAAGATAGAGGTGTTTAACAGAGGACGCAGTTGTTTTAACTACCATAAATATAATTTAATTTGGCACTAATTTATGCAGGAAGATTTTCCTTATAGTGTAATACATTTTCCTGTCATGGAAGCCATCTTTGGTTTATCATTTTGTTATTGTTTCACTCTCCCCTAACCCCTTTTGCTAAAGAGGTGAAAGCGTAGAAAATCTGTTATTTGCCTCTTATTTAGTATTGGTATTCACAGTTCCAACCCCGCCTTAAAAGACAGTAAAGCACTATCAGGTTCCATTTAGGGAAAATTAGCTTAACTAGCCATGCCTGTGATGAAGATTACAAAAATTTCTACCATCCCAATAATCCTAGCAATAAGATCTAGAGAACTGAATTATGAAGTACTGCTGTGGGGAAATGCTAGAAAGAGAACATACAGGCTTTCCAAAAGGTCTCCTGATCAATGCATTACAATAATAAGCTAAACTTAAAGTAACCAACAATCCTGTCACCAACAATGAGAAAAAGTTTGGTATCTCAGAAGGTAATTTATGTCCTTGAAAAGGGCTTCTTTAAATCACTGGCCCAGAAAAGCACGTGTGTCTTCTCTGAAGCCAAGGAACTGAGAAAAGAGTTAGTTAGAGAACAACACAATACATAGATTGAAATTTTTATAGCATTCATTTTAATTACAGCACCTAAATTGTAGTAATTGTTAACGTTACTGTCTTCTCAAGTTCTCTTAAGGGACCAAATCATTTTGCACTGCAGCAGTTTATAAAATAGCTTCCCAGCTCTATGAAGAAAATTTTTTCTCGGTTATGAGCTAGAGCAAAAGAACGAACTATTCTCCCACTAAAAAATGGCTTTAAAGTTTACTTCTTTTTCAATACATCCAAAATTAAGCATACAGAGGAAAATAAAGTATTATATGAGTGTCAGAACAATTCTGGTTTAATTAAACAATTGCAATGGCTGGCACCAAACACAAAAAGCAATACCTAAACAAGAGGTTTTCCTAAGAAGCTTTTAGGAGTAGGTCAGTGTCTATATTGTTAGTACATTTCCATGCACGAGAAACCTTACCTATCTCTTTTTTGGCTATAGAGAGCAAACAACAATTATTTTGAGAGGCTCTACAAATTCCTAATTATCTCAAGTAATACCCCAAGATCGTTCAACTGTCCACAGTCCCCATCTGTGCTTCAGTCTGATAGCCTTTCTGCAATAATCCATAAAGGGAAACATCAAGAACTTTCAGGGTCCCATTTACTCTTCTTACATAACACTGCACCAATGGCCCAAACTTGTCTCACAACCCAGAAGTCACATTGTAAATAAATGAGCAGAAAGACCAATTATGTTTCATTGATTTAGTATTCAAGATAACACAACTGTTTTGCTTCTGCAGAAACTGTGTTTTGCATATAGTGTTCCTCAGGAGAAGACAAAAAGAGTCATGAGGTATCTGTAGGTATGTTTATTTTTTGCAGTTCATTGCCACTGAGTGACAATTCACTGACACTTTCCCTTGGAGGAACATGACTACCCTTTAGGACAAGGGCAACACTCTCGTAGCTTGGGGTCATGATTAGGTTACCTTTGACTTCTATTTCATTTTACTGCCTAAGTATCTAGCTTCATTTCTTATTCCATTTATGTGGCCAAAGAGTCTTTAGCTTTCTGCTTAAATTTTCTCAGTATACCTATCTTGCTTGATTAAATCAGTTTGCATTCCCTCATTACACTGCTTAACCTCAAATGACACTTCCTCTAGTGATGAGATTTTTTTTTTCCCCCTCAAACTCTGCTTATTTCCAGGTCCTTTTTAGATGTGGTTACTTTTAAAGTTCAGTCTAAAGCCATTTTTTTTACTCTGTTTTCCAGTCTCTGTCTTCTTGGGATACAGATTTCTGTTGTCTTGAGGATCTTCCAGTTGAACTTGGAATTTGAGAACAAAATGGGAAATTTGCTCTAAATACCTCAATTCAGTTGATTTCACTCACTAGTATCCTAATCAATCCCCTTCATTAAAAAAAAAAAAGTTACTTACCTGTAAATACTTCTTTTTAAAATGAAAGCCTACATACACATTTACACTGAAGGCTTTCAACTATGTGAACTAGTTTTGGCTGGGATGGAGCTGATTTTCTGCATAGTACCTGGTATGGTGCTGTGTTTTAGCAATTAGCTATGAGAAGGCAGGGCATGCACAAGAAGCTAGAACTGAGACAGCTCAGCTGCTGACCCAAACTGACTAGAGGAATAATACCCTCTACCTTATGACATTATGCTTGGGAAGAAAAGTGGGGGGTGTACTTTGCCAGGGGGCAGTGGGGAACTGCAAAGGGTTTTTTTTGGTTGTGGTATGGGGTTTAAAAGGAAAAAAAAATTAAAGAATTTATCATCGCTTGATTTTATTGGTTTGGGGTTTTGGTTTTCTTCCTTTTTTACTCATTAAACTGTCTTTATCTCAGCCCATGAGCTTTCTCACTTTTCCCTTCCAATTCTTTCCCTCAACCCGCTGCAGGAGAAATGAGCAAGCACTTCTGTGGTACTTAGGTGCCCACAAGAGTTAAACCACAACAATGCAAGCACTTGTTCAAATACTTCTAGTACAGGTATCTAACCAAGACACAAAAGCACTAAACCTAACAAGAAACAAACTGATTCAGTTCCATAACTTAACTGACAAAATATCAAGCTCTATCAGCCAAATCACATTGGCAAAAGCTGTTCAAATCTATTAGACCGAGCATCCTACCCTTTCAGAAGCTAGGAAACAGAAGTTGGAGAATACCAAGTACTTTTTTTCCTCAGTCTTTGCTAAAACACTTCAAATTCATGTTGACTTCGCCTCGTGAATTTTGCATACAGATGAGAACTGATGAAATTGTAACATACCAAAGGAATGAGTATTTTCTTCCTCCCAAAGATAGTGTGTTTACAGTTCTTGTTAGCAGGGGTATTCTAACCCTTCCCTTCTAAATCTGTCATCATGGCCCCATGGTGGTAACTGGCTGGATTAAAGGTTAGTATGACTTGTGAAGAGTACTCCTCATCTTTTATGTTTAAGACAGGCTTACACAAAACTGCTTTTTTTTTGTCACAGGCAACTTACAACAGAAATGTTTAAGAGGCTGACACTAGAAGGAAGATATATTTAAATGAAGTATCCAGCTTTTTCATCAAAAAATACTCGATTATCTAATATGTACAACAGCACAGAATCAATCTGCATTGTGACAAGGATTAAAAAAAAAATTCAGGGAAAGCAGCACTACTGCTTTGCACTGTTACAGTGAACTAGAACAGGCAGGCAGCCAAGTGCAGGTCTTAGTCACATTTTCATGTTCGAGAACTATTAGCAGGCACTGATCACCAATTAAAAAAAAAAAAAAAAAACCAAGAAAAAAACAGTACTACTTTCTCTACTGATAAGTAGTAACAGACAGATCATTGCTTGGCACTTAAGTTTTCTCCTGTCAATTTTTATGATGATCCTGGGGCTGGGGAGGAAACTGCCCATTGATTACTAAGAGATAGGTTCCTGGGCTCACAGGATACACTCATAGAACTTACTTGGGAAGAGCAAGGTACAGTTGGGAGAAGCAATTTTCAGCATTCATCTTAACTTGCTGCTGCCTGAGAAATATACTGGGCATCTGTGACCAGCACTGAGATATGCATTTTTAAGTTTTCCTAAACTTCAGGGCAGGAAGCATGGGCTACAATACCTCAGGGCACATGTCACAAAACTCACATGCAAATTCTACCAAGTACCAGAAGTTTATGTCAAGACAGACTTGAGTGGATTCTTTTCCAGAAGCTTTTTCTTTTTCCAGAGTTGATGGGTTAATTTGTAGCCAATGACCAGTTTGGAAGGAAAGTTTTACTAGTTTAAGTATTCCCAGATCTTTTTCAGCACATGCTTTCTATCCAGTGTCCATGGAACACTTGTCCTCACACAAACATTAGGCAGTGACTATGTCTGAAGCATAGCATCAGTCAGAGAGCTGGAAGGAATAAACACAATACACATCAGGAAATAGTGCTCCAAAAGCTCAGCAGCGTGCATGGAAGCCCTGCATGATCACCTGAAAACGCCTGGAAATTAACTAAGGAACCAAGATCATTTATTAAGCAGTTCAACTCAAAACAAGAATAGTAAAGTTTGACTGCAATTCAGTGAACAGTTGGAAGGAACCTGGGGGTGTAAAACATGCAGCATGCTTTACACAGCCATGTATGAAACATTCCAAGTATCAGTGAGCTGAGTTTTCTGCTACAGGTATCATGGTATACTGTTTAGCCTTCAGTATTTGCACATATGAAACCAGTGTGTTTAACAAAGTTAGAAACAGTTCCTCAGAAAGTTAGTTTCTAACTTTGTTCCTAACAAGGACCTTAAACCTTTTTTCTTTCCACTACCATTTTAATTAACCAGAGCTATCTTATCTTCGAACCAAATCTAATATACCTCTTCTTGCATGTCAGTTAGTATTTTGTGGGGCAACAGAGTTTTTGCACTCCAGGGTAGCTTGAGTCTACCATTACAAATACACAAGGCTTCCACAATGTTAACTCTCAGTACCATAGATATTAGTGTCCTCTCAATACCTTTGTCTGTCCTTAGAAGTCTATAGGATACTATCACCACTATCTTCAAAACTTGAGAACCACAGTACTCTTCTGCCACTGATTTCTCATTTGGACTTGCCCTGGTGACAGGCCATATTTATAATGACTCCTGAGTCACTGGCTAGTCTTGGTGACTCATTTAAGATGGAATGAGTTTCCTGCCAACTTTTAACTGGGTATTAAACTGCCTTCTCCTTTTCTTTACAGTCATTCTGCACGTTGCCCTCTGCCCATGGAGATAACTCTGCACTCTTCTTTCTTTTGGGGGGCTAGCTGCTACTTTCTTCTTTGCTCTATCCTCACTCACTAGATGTGAATTTTTCCCCCATCACGTTCCGGGACAGCAAGCTTGTTCTTCAACTCCATTTCAACCTCACTGGTCAGTTCTTCTCTTTATCCTCATAGTTGGAAACTTTCATTCTTCTCATTCATTCATTTTCATTCATTCTTCTCTTCTCATTTAGCAGATATTTTACATCTTTATTCTGTGCATGCCATGTTTCCTTTCTAATCACAGTTTCTTTACTCTTACCTGGTGTCCAGATGCATTTATACTTCTTCTATTTTCTCTTCTGAAGATTCTACCACTATGCAGCAATAACTCATGCAATAAGTTACTTTTGTCAGGTATCAAGGAGATGTGATCTACAGCCTCTGCATCCAGTCACCTTCATTGTTTCTACAATTCTCCTGGTGTCTCACAGCTGTTCTCAATGCATCAGCCTTCTTTTCTGAAAACTCAACACAAACTTCCCCATTTCTTGTTTTTGCATAGCTTAAAAAAAAGAACCAAAACTCTAGAAATGCAAATGTTCAGTATCTTCAGCAGACTTAGGTTAAAACTCTACTGCATATAAAACTCAGCCAGGCCATTAAATATCCTTTTTAAAGTATGATACAATATTTAACAGACCAGACATTTTACAAATGCTGTGCTATATTACAGCTTTTAGGAAGTGCATATGCTGCAGTACCCATTGCTCACATATAGTATTACAAATAATAATTTTGAGTACTGTTACAAAGGCACATGTATGCTCATGCATACATAATAGATCAATCAGTACTGCAAACATTTGCTCTAAAAGAATAATAGCTATCAGCACTCAATTCTGTTACTGTACCAGAGTAGAGCAATCCTTTACAGGAATTTTGCTATATTAATGCACTCTCTGCTACTAAATAAACCATTATCCATACCCACAGTAAAATAATGGAAAATTATTTTTAAATATGTATTAAAAAAACCCCAACCAATTCATTCTTTGTTAGTAGAATACATGCTCCTGATCCTTTGCAGGAAGGTACTAGAAAATCTAATAATCTAAAAAGGAAAACAGTATGAAACCAGATACACCTTAAAATAAATGATGGCAGGCCTCATTAGTTAGATGTATGACAAATTAATAAAGTACCACAAAAGTCTCATGGTTCTGCAGGTAATGATGATTTTTTCAATCCTTATCACTTTTACTCAGTAATACCTCCCTCACTAATCTTTTCTTTCCCCCAAAGAGGCATTACAGTATCAGAGCACTTGCTAATGCTGCCAACAGCAGAACAGCCTACCACTTTGTTCAATAAGTAGCAAGATGTCAGTTCCTAAAACAAATGTTCTCCAGACCTTTTAGCAGTTTAAAGGGTATTTATTAGTCCTCTACTATAATGAAAAAGATCTACAACTGATAATTAAGTCATTTTACTTCAGCTGATGTTAAAAATAATGTATCTAAATGATTGCAAGGATCATACATCTAGTAAAAAGAGACCAAGACATTCCTTCCAAGACTGTATATATGCAGACATGAAATGTGTGATTCCATACCTGTTTGTTTATGTTGGCCCCCACTTGAATCAACCAATTCAGGCACTGTGGATGTCCTCCAAAAGCAGCAATATGGGCTGGTGTTTGGGCAAAACGTGTTGTACTGGCATTTACAGAAGCTCCAGCTCTTACTAACTGCATTAGGCACTCCAGCTTTAAAGACACGAGGGAATAAAACCGAGAATGTTATACAGATGTTCTATGACAATTAGTCTGTGCTAGATACACAAAACCTAGAGAAGTTCAATTTACTACTACATGGATGCAAACCAAAAGAGAATACCAACATGAGGACTTGCCCAAGGGCTTGCCCACTCCTCCCTCCTTTGGCTGTACCTGGAACATAGGCAATTCACCCCCCCAAAACTGAATTCTGACATTTGTTTTCAGAATGGAGAAGAGAGCACAAATACATCAGAACAAAATAGAAGAATTTTGTTAGGAGATACAAAGACCTATTCTCAGGAGAGTTTAAAGCAAGGTAACTCACAAAAACACAAGTAAGCTTCTTTTAACTTTGTCCTAGAGTGACAGAAGCAGATTATTAATGAAAACTAACACTGTTAACACTACGCTGAATCTATAAAAGGAATAAGTTATTTTCACTGTTTTCCTATGATTAAGAAAAGCTCACTGTTTTTAAAAAAATTGCAGCATTCTGTCACACTATATTCTTTCATTTTCCCATCATACTAACTTGAAGTGTCAGATAGCCAGCTACTATTTTTAAATGTTCATAATATCACATTTGTAGAAGCTGAGCAAACCACAGCCACAATGACCTCAACTTTCAAAAACAGTAAAAAAAATGCTCCTTTCCTGTCACACAGCAATATTGTCTTTTTGTTGACAGGAAAAGGAATATACTATGCTAAAATAAACAGTTTAGTCTACGCTTCCATTTACTGTGGTTAGAAAACAAACACCACTGCACACACACGAACAACGCCAAAACAAAAAACCACCACACTGACTCAGAGCATTGGTTCACCTATCTAGAGAAAGAATAAACAAAAACCAAAACAGAACATACACACACAAAAAAAAAACCAAAAAAACCCCCACACCAAACAAACAAAAAAACCCACAAAAACCCTACTGGTCAGTCTCACACATAATAAAGGAAATGTTTATTATCCATAATACAGCTACGGAGTAATTTGCTCATAAAGGTGCAATTAAAAAGCATCAGCACTAATTAAGAGAAGTAAAGGCATCAGGCTGAGGGTAACTGAAATATTGCTGTATTTATGAAATACATTGCCACAAGCCTCAACATTACCAATGAAAAAGTACCTTTCCAAAAGCAAACAAGTAGTTTTAATTTAAAGAAATGTCATTACAATATGACAGAGAAAATTATGATTTTAATGCTCCAGTACCCAAATACATTTTATACTTGCCAATACAGATTTTTGTTGCTGTTCACATGCTAGTACCCCTAATATTGCTGCTAACCCTTAATAGCTGTAATGCTGTAATTATTAATAAGCAAAATGATGGAAAAATGCTCCAGCTCAAGTTCCTCTGCTCTAACGGCAAACAAAATTAAGTTCAGCCAGTTTTTAAAAAAACAGACTTCTGATAGAATTTGAAACCACTTCAGACAAGCACTACAACTTCAGGAAAGTAGTTTATTTCCTGCACAGAAACTAGGCTCAAAATTTCTGTAATTATACAGGCATTATAATCCACCAACTAAAAGGGGAAAAACATTTGAGCCATTTCACACGTCATCTTGCACCGTTTAAATCTGCTTTATAAGATGACTCACAGTCATGATTATCTATGCAACTTTATGTTTACATATTCTTTTCTCTGGTGTTTTTTTTTACCCCCCCCTTATCTGTCACAGGGCTTTAAGTTGACGTTTCATCCCATTTAATACTGAAGCATGGGTCTTCTGCATCACAGCTGTCAGAAAGACCTGCTTCTTCCAGCACTAGAGAAGAATGAGGTAAATCACTTTCGTGGATAGGATAAGTCAGTGTAATGAAAAAACAATACATTACTTGGCTATTTAGGCTTCAGATCAGGACACACAAATCCATTTTCACTAAATAATCTTTTAGTGTATGTTTTCCACTGTACTGTTATACCTAAAGCAGAGGTTAAACTGATTTGATGAAACAGACAGGCCTCCACGTGGGTCACAACAGTGGCAAAATACCAAGGAAGAGAGAAGCATTTTTATCTGCACTACTTCTGTTCCAAAAGAAACAGAACATAATTACTACTATTTTGTTCCCTATGATGTAAACAGTCAAATGGCAATAATAAATGTAGGAAAAAGTACAAGCACATAGATGTGGCCAGAGAAAATAAAAATACATATGGGAGTGGTTAAGAAGAAAAATTAAATGAAGGTTAGTGTAAGAATGTGAATTAACAGTAACTTCATCTTTTATGCAAGCCCTTTAATGTTCTACCTCTTTGGTAGCTTTTTAGATTGTTAACAATTTTACATTATGACCCATCTTCTCAGGAATCCAAAGAATGCCAGGGTAATTTAGGGCACTACATAATTAAATCTAAGTAAATACAGCAACTCTAATGGGAATTAATTTACACCTCAGGGTATGAGCACTTCACTATGGGAATATCCTGCAAATGCAAACTGCAAAGACACTCAGCACAAGTAAATCTGGACTTGCTACTATCCCTAAAAACAGGTCCATTCTTCCATAGAAAATCCAGATATTAGAACTAGAAATGCTCATCTTCAATTGACTTTGCTAGTATTTTACTTATTACTTGCAAGCTGTACAAGGATGTTTCAGAGCAAGCTACTAAAAAATTACCGCGTTTTCATTTTTAGTCTTCAGATACTCCATTTTTATTGGTTCTAGTATTACATCAGCATCACCCCCAAAAAAGCTTTCTACTTTCACATTCTTGTTTCTAACAGAACTTGACTATTGCTCCTTCCTTACTGCAGCACATCTTTAGGTGTATGAAAGAATGCAGTCCTACACAGCTTTATTCTAAAATGATTTTGTACTGCACTTTGAGATGAGGACTTTCTTCTATGTTCAAACTCTGCAACAAGGGAAAGAACCATCTCTGTACTGCCGAAATTCACCAGCCCTAGACTGATGCTGTGTCTGCATTAGCACACATGTACACGCATCAACAGTTTTAGATTTCACTGCTTACAACAAATTGTTCCACAATGACTTCTTCAGAAAGGAACTCGATCCATTTTGTCATTTCAGCCTCCTACAGAGCTGCAATTAGATGTATGTCTGATGGACCATGCTGCTAAACAGCCCTGCATGGGAAGGACAGCCACGAAGTTCTGTCACTGTTTAATTTCTTAAAGGGAAAGAACAATAAGCAAGAGTAAATCCAACAAAATCTAGAAAAACAAAGAAGTGAAATCATTCATTAACTAATAACAACCATTTCAAAAATTAATGTTTTACAACTCTGATACTTTGAGAAACACAAAAACTCTGAAATTTTGATGAAACTGATTTAAAAAAAAAAAACCAAAAAACTGAAACACACAAAACCCCCAAACCAAACAAAAACATGCTCATAAATAAAAACCTAAAACCTGCACATCAGTGTCCACTAAGAGCAGCTATTGTTTCATTGCTGGCAACCATCTATTAATTGGTGAAAGGTGAAAGTACAATTACGCCACACAAACACAAAGTCAGTCTCATTTGGGATTCAATCACATTACTGTAACTTTTTCAAGTCTGTTGCATACTCTATGGCTCAGAGAAAGGAACGCTACCTAAACAAGACTAAAGATCACACAGGTAACCTCTGTAAATTGAAATTGCCTAGACTTTGTCACAAGGCTTTTCGGAAAGTATATTTATGCCAAGTTGTACAAAACCCATTTACAGCCTAAACCATCTCTGCCAGTCTCGTTTCACTAGCCAGATTTCCCCCCTTTAGATGCAACAACAAAAAAACCACCCAAATTTTGCTAATATCCTAAAATGAACATGGCAAATACAAACACGACTTGTTCTCTTTGTTAAATGTTTCTGCAACAATCTCTTGAACAGACACAAAACCTCATATAACCTAGGATGGCTAGCAGAAAGCTGAAGACACGTAAAGCGAAACAAAAACAAACCTGCACACACACTTCCCAGACAAAAGCATGACTGCCACAAGCAACATACCAAAGAGTGCTTCTTACAAGATAGATACAGGAAACCTAAGACTGTAATGCCAAATTCATATCTCCACATATTCTATGAGCATACTTCATGATAAAATTTAAGGCATTCTTTTTTTCAGAGTGCAGAAGACTAGCAGCTTCTTTCTGGACAGATAGAAGGCTGCTTAAGGTTTTGTGGGTTTGTCTTCTGTTGTTTGTTTTGTTTGCCTTGGGTTGTTTTAGATTCTTTTCAGACTGAAGAACTACTTAATTATGTTTCTAAAACGTTTCTTCAACAGGCACTGAAGATCACTTAACATACAGAAACCATCTTTTAATGTACTTTTTATAACCCATGACAACTGCTTAAATACATTGATTTTCCTCCTCCCTCTGAATACAAACAATAAACAAACTGAAGTATATTGGAAATGGGTGGAAGAACAAAACCAAAAGCCCCTAAAAATCTAAAGCCAGACAAATCAATGAGAGAAAAAAAAACAAGCCCCAACTGTCTAGGCTGGAATTCTGCATAGGCTGGACCACTAAGTGCATTAGAAACAGGAGAAGCCTGCATAGAAATGAATAAACTGTGATACCACTCATCTTCAGACTAAGGTTAAAGCTAAACGAGAGAAGAAAGGCACTTTAGAAACATCCGGGTTATTTTTTCCATTGCCCGTTTTCTAAGTATCTGTCAATTCCCATTTTTTAATTTGTCAATCCAAAGATGATTATAAACACGTTTATTTCTAAAATGGTACTAGAATACTTGTGTAGCGTGGATTTAAACACTGCCTGTTAGCTTAGAAAGACTGATGTATTTTTTCACGCTTAAGGTTCAGAAAGAACCGAAGGCAGAGGTTTCGGGAAGAGATTTAATTTCAGTTGAAAGGGCTCTACAGTGATCATCCAGTCCAACTGCCTGACCACTCCGTGGCTGACCAAAAGTTAAAGCAGGTTAAGGTCATTGTCCAAATGCCTCAAACACCAGCAGGCTCGGGGCATCGACCACCGCTCTAGAAAGGCTGCTGCAATCTTCTTTACCCTCTCGGTAAAGAAATGGCTTCCTAATGCCTGAACCTCCCCGGTCACAGCTTTAAACCACACTGTAGCTACTTATGTTTTGATCTTTCCTGCATTGCAACGATGCCAAGGCAGTTAATTCCATACTAGCGTCTGCGTGCGTAAAAAAAGGCCATTTATTTTCCGCACTTAAGGCAACAGAGTGCTTTACAAGCACTAACATCTGCTTCCCAAACTCCTAATGAGAGTCAGTAGTCATAACACACGCACTACAACAAAACAGTCTCCAGGTGTGGAGCTGGAAGCCGATAAGGGCCACAGACCGTCTCTGCAGACAAAGCGCGACGAGAGGGGGGGTTACCCGGGAGGAGGCGGCCAACACGGCGGCCCCTCATGCCCCGGCGAGCCGGCTCGGAGGGGATCAGCGTGGGAGGAAACCCCTGGATCTCTCCTCCTCCTCCTCCCCCGCTGTCTCCCGCCGCCCTGTGCCGGTGACCGCGGCGCCTTTTGAAACCTCGGCCGCCCCTGCCAAGCGAGCGAAAAAAAAAAAAAAAAAAAAGGCCGCGGGTAGAGGGGGGGATGGATAATTCGGGGACGGCAGGTGCCAGCGCCATCTGCCCCACCCCCGCCTGGCTGACCACAGAGGGACCGGAGAGATGCCAAGCGCCGCGGTTCTCCCCCTCCCGCCCCGATCCCCGGCGGGGGCAGGAGCGGCGGCAGACGGGGAGGACGGGGGCGAAGGGGCGGCGGTTGCCTCCCGGCAGAGCGCGCGTAAGGGGCAAAGATGGCGCCGCGTTGCGCGCCAGCGGGACTCGCGTCCTCTTTCCCCTCCTCTCACACACACACACACACACACACACATCCCCCACCACCAACAACCACCAACCACCACCCTCCCCGGCCCGCTCCCCTCCACCCGCCGAACCGAGCCGAACCGGGCCGGGCCCCACCTTGCCGAAGTGCGCGGCCCAATGGATGGGCGTCCAGCCGTAGAAGGAATCCTCGGCCGCCAAGTCGGAGCGGGGCGAGCTCTGGAGCAGCGAACAAGAGCGGGAA
>JAAWXA010000003.1:23471376-23508432 GCA_038090715.1 Florisuga fusca | reverse complement strand
GCGTCTTCCGATCTCGCTCCGCGCCGCCCGTTTTTTCCGTTGCCTGAGGCGGGAGGGCCGGTGCCGCCGCCGCCCTGAGGAGCCTTTTATTTTTTTGGCAGCAGCCTCCAGGGTAGGGCGGGAGCGGCCTTCTGGCGCCCGGCGTTTCGGTAGAGAGGGCCGGCGGCTCTAGGCTCGCCAGGGAAAAGCCCGCCGGCGACGCGGGGCGAGAGGAAGGGTTCGTGGTTTCGCTGCTCTCTCCCCCGCGCAGGTGGAATCTGCCGGCGGCGTTCCTGGGCCTGTGCTGTGGGTAGCGGAATCGGCCTCCCCCGAGGATCCGCTGCCGGGCTCTCCACATGCCGGGCTGATCTGAGCGGGCACCGCTAAGGTTTCCAGAGTGCCTCTGCGGTTAGCGACAGCAGTTTTGGAGAGATGTTTATCTGTGTAAAAAGCACACAGGGGGAAGCAGATCTGATGGAAACAAAGCACACCCCATCTCCAGCCCTCCTCCAGATATCAAGCAGTCTTGTTCACCTGAGCAGAGCCCCCCCTCAACTCAAAGAGGCTGTTGGTGTGTGTGATACCTTTCCTTGCTTGAGGCCCTGACCGCGTATCTGAATATTCAGTCGCGTTGTTTCCATACTCCATGTAAGTGCTTTCCCTCTAAAGTCATTAACCCTCAGTACTTGGATATCGCTTTGGGTTTCTGCTGCAGAATGGATTGCAAATCAAAGGATAACCTGGTTCGTGTCTGATTAAGAAGATAATGCCAAATTTTTAATTGCATCTAGAATCCTGTCAGGTTTAATGACTCCACAGGAACTTCAGTAAACTTTTGCTGGTTATCCCATATTATTTTCTGTTGAAAGTATTTCTAAGCTATTTTTCTGACAGCAGTAAAATTCAATTGCTGGTAATATGTTTGCGTACATCTGAGTACATTTATCTGCCCCCTTAAACTGAGGGATATTCCTTTTTCAGTATAGTCGATCAAGTGATGCGAGCCAGAAATTGCATTCAGGGGGAAAGAAGGTACAACTATCCTGTTAAAAGTATGAAGAGACCTATGCAGTTCACAGGCTTTTCTTTAACATCGGTTAAATTTATTATTAATGTATTGGGAAATTCCTTCTATTTAATATAAATGCTCTAATTTCTCAGGAAGAAAGAAAATGTAGGTATTTTTAGAATTATATTTTGCACATCAGAAATGTGTATTGTGCATTTTGTATTTTGATGGTGGAAACTAGTATCTGGAAAAAATTATTTGGTTTCACTTTATTATTCAATTACTTTTCTGATTCAGCTGGTCATTAGATGTATAATAATGTTTGGGGGTTTTAAACTAGCTTTTCCTATGCTTTGTGGGGGAAACTATAGACTCCTGTGCTATCACTGTTACCAGCTTTTGCTGAAACTTTCCCCAGTTGTGGTTTTATATAAAAAGTATGTCTTGTGGTTCCATGGGCTTTCCTCACATTTATTTGAATTTGGATTTTGGCGTAGCTAAAACTGTGTGTGTACAATATCCAGACCTTTGAGATAAGAGATTAACACAAAGAAAACCACCTTCCTTGCAAGCAGGAAGAACTGCACCCTGCAAATACAATCTACCATGAATGGTCCTCTTGACATACACCTCCTGCAGCAAATTGTCTTTCTGTGCGTTTGTAAAATCTTAGAGAAGGAATTAGAATGTGGAGTAGTTCTTTAGTCTTGAGTGGGGTGATTTGGGAATTTGTTCACTGTGGAAAAGTGTTGATAACTGAGTTAGTTATTGGTTGTGTTGTAATGTACTAATTTAGAGAAGGTGCTTTCCAAATGCTGTTGCAGCAGCAAAGAAGAGATTTGCCTTCAGATTTTCCTTAAAATATCACAGTGGGGGCCTGAACTAGAAACAGTGCATCAAGGCTGTAACAATTATAGCAAAATAAACCCAAAACACCTTTATTGTGTTCTAGAAGGTTTTTTTTTATCTAGACAGTCAACTAATAATTAACATACGACTCTATACTTAGAACAAGCAGCACAAGTCTGGTACCTAGAACTTTTGTATTTAACTATGAACTGATAAAAATTATTAACTTTATGTGTGGTTATATTTTTTTAGCAGTATCAAGACAGAGATGAGATTCCATTCATTCCATCTCCATCTTAAGAGATTCCATCAAGATGGAAAGCATGCTTTCTGACACTTGTTTTGACCTTAGCAGTCTTCTTCATTGTGTCCATATTTAAACTACAGAAGCTTATTTCATGAGGTTTTTTAATCTGCAAAATGGGAATAATAAAACCATATCCTGGGTGATGGTAAGCTCAGTTAATCAAAGAGCTTTGAGATAAAATTACAACAGTGGTATGAATATACAGATGTGGAGTTTCAGCACTAGGAGTTACTGCAGTGTTTGTACTGTGCAAGTGCTTGTCTCCAACAACACTGCCAAGTTATAGATCTCAGATTAATGTGTAAAGGAGAATGGATTACAGATAAACTCCTTCATAGATAGTGACACTGAAGCACTGGAAAGCTAAATCCTTTGGCCAGAGGAGGGAGTGCTTTCAGCTGCAGCAACCTTCTGTGCAGTACATTGTTCTTGGCCTTACAAAAAAGTGTTCATCTTACGTTAGGTCTGGGCTTTGTTTTCACAAGCTCTGAGTGTATATCATCCTATATCCACTTCTGCTTCTGTGTTATGTGGATTTTTTTTCCCCATACATAGCTAGGTAGTTGATAACACTTTACATAAGTATGCTTTGGTTTTGGATTAAGTAATGAAGGTCCTGTATGATAAAACAGTTAAAAGAAAAAAAAAGTCCTAAATCCACAACTTACGATATAAAAGTATCATTACCAGAATGCCTGGTGTTGAAGAATATGTTTTCTTAGGCTGAAAACAGGCAAACTGTTCATATGTATTGTGTATATAGAATACTGTTTATGACTGTCAAAAAAAGCAATAAATATTAAAATCCTGTGCATTATAGTGAAGATGAGCAAGTACTAAATATTCCTGAACTTAAGAAGAGGATTTGCATGTGGTTTTTTATCTCTTACTGGGATATAGAGACTGACATAACAAATAAAGGTAGTAGTGTATCTTGTTTCCTTAAAGACGCAGTCTTTATGAACTTTCTATCACTTCCTGCAAGATAAACAAATGCTGTTGTATTCCTTTTAGGAAGAGGAAAGTAGAATGCAGAGAAGGGAAGAAGCTTTAACTATGCTAAGCAGGAATTCTGCATGTGGAACTGAACCCTTGTATCTTAGTTTTGTGACTAGATTTGTTGTTATGAGGTCAACCATTTTATTTTATTATGTTATATACAATATATATTATTATTTTTCATTATATTTTAGCAATGGGCTTTGTAGCTTAATTAATTCTAATAGAAAATCAATTATATATTAATTAAAATGTTTTCTTTAAAAAGTTTTCTTTAACTGCTGTCATATGTGGAACTGGGGACACGGGAGTTGTGGTTTTAACTTTTGTAATGGTTCATTACAATTAAATTATAATTCTTTTGTACTTCTCTGTCGGGGTTAGCTTCTGTATGGAACTGTAAACATCTTAAAAGATATTTTGACAATCTTTTTGTCCAAAAGATCAGAATAATGTAATATAAATCTGTTATGTGGTTCTGTTTTCTTTCTAGATTATAGATTGGGCTCCTCTGGTAAATATAGCTAGTGTTATAATCTGTTTGCACATATTGACAGTCATGGGTTAAACTGTGGTTTACAACCTTTTATGAAAAAAAGGGATGCAGTAATACATGACATCTCGGGTTCTTTGCATTTTCTGGTTTGTATGAAGACATTTTAGCTTTATTATGTTTGACAAACTGACATTCTTCAATGGAATGCAATAAACAGTATGCTTACAGTATTATTTTCACAAAAACCAGATTCCTGGTTTTTTATGACTCAGAAGAATTCACCTACTAAATTTAGTAGCTCACATTTTTGTGTATTTGAAAAAAAAAAGCTATTTGCAGGCCTATTTGCATTCATTTCATCTCATCTCAGGGAAGAAGAGGCTTTGTTTCTGTTTCTGTCAGATCCACGAGGTAGATTTCAGGTTTTGTTGGATGTTCAGCTGAACTAAGTTTGCCTGGAGAAAGAAACAGAAAAAGACACATAGGAGTTTATAGACAAAGGGGAGCACCAGAAGATTTGTTTTATTTTAGCTAAGTTTGCTCTTCTGTGCTCTTTTGCCTAAAGGCTGAGGAAAAAAAATATCTGTAAATGAGGACCTCTTGGATATTCAATAGCCTAACAAGTATAATTTTAGAAAATAAATAATTTAAAAAACATTTTATAAAAAGGAATTTGCTGACTTAGGTAACTTTAGTGTACAGCTTTTTCTCTGTGTCATTCTGATACAAATAAATTGTATTTGCCCGTTTTTCTTTTCAGACAGGTTGAATATGAAGCATTTAATAATAACTTGTATGGAAGAAAGTGGGGGTTGTTTGTTTTTGTTTTTTGTTAAAAAAATACTGTAACATTTCATTGAGTACGTAATTCATGCAAATCCTTCTCATTGGTTAACCCTTAGGGCTTTATTTAGTTGCCTCTCCACACAAGTCTGGTGCCAGCTGAGATGCCCAAGGGCATCCTTCCCTGTTGGCAGCTGCTGCTGCAGGAAGGTATTGGTGTCACACAGGTCCTCTGCCGTGCCTGCACAGAGATAACAGGTATCTGGGGAGTCCAAAGGCTTCTTAAGCTGCATTGGGCATCTACCTTCTGACAACTGAATCCTCTCCAAGCGTCACTTGCATGGACCTGCCCACACACATAAGAAGCTCCTTGCATTTTGTCTGGTCACAAATGTGATAAGACCTCCTATCTTCAGAGAAGGTTGTCACAGAGTTGCTGGCTGCCTCCTATAATATGCCTAAATCCTGTTCTGAGTCTGTTGGGAATTATACTAGCTACTTGTGTTTAAGCTTATTTATCTATCTAGAATCTTTGAGGGGGATTTTGCAAAAGGACAAATTTATTAAAACTTTTTTTTTTCTTTTTTTCTCAAATGCTCTGTGAACTGTGATGAAAACAAAACATTTGTTTACATGCCATGAATTTATTTTAGCAATTGTGGGAACTTTCCATCTTTTTCCTAGTGCAAATAGACTCTGAGTCATCATTTTCAGGAACTAGTTCAAAGGTTAGGGTTGACTTCCTTTCTTGGGTTAATGAAACCACAAGTGAGTGGTGTACCTCTTGAAGTATGTTTTTCTTACCTAGATTTTTTGCTGTCTTCACCTTTCTTCAGTAAAGACTAAGTGTTGTGTTGCAATCACTCTTAAAACAGAGTAGAAAATTAAAAGTATTCTTTCAGATGGAAGCTCTTGGCAGAAACAGCTGAAATATTTTGTAAAAATTCATTTCATAAACTTAAAAGCATTAGTGCTCAAGTGCTAAAAATAAGTTTGTGTAGTATGCGAAGCCTCTGAAGGCACAAAGATCAGAAAATTAAAAGCAGCAGTAGTTGCTAACATGGAAAAAAAAAATGAGTGGAAAAACAGTAAACTGAAAGTCCTTTATCCTCCTTCCCAGACCTCAGTTCTCAAGAGTTTTGTCTGGCAAGAAAAGCAGGGAATCTGTCTGACTTTCAAATAATTACTGATGTATTACTCTATTGCAAGCTAGTAGCAAAGAGCAGCTGCAAGCTGTAGGCAGAGCCAACTTCTTTCTTTCCCATCCCCCATTTCTGACGCCTTCCCTGGAGAAAGCTCTCTCACTATTAAATAAACTAGGGTTGGGTTGCAAGGCAAACCAAGATTTCATTAGAAAAGTATTTACTCATGCATAAAGAAGTCTTTTTAAAGAACTTCACTACTAAGGAAACGATGTGATTTTGTGGGTAATAAATAAAAATAGATTTGTTACACTACAGCTGTAAAGCTGCCATCTTTTATGAGGCTGGGAAGAGTGACCTTGTTCATCATAAGGCTTTGTCTATTCTGCCTCCATGCAACTGTTCTCTTCTTGATACATGTGAGTCATCTGGGCCATGCTTGACTGAGAAGTCTGGTGTCTAAAAAGTCAGAGACTTAATTATGGTTGTTGGCTCTTTGACAAACTACCCTTCTCCTTCTCACATTCCTTACCAATTTCAACTAAAGATTTACATTTCTTGAGAGACAAAATACCATCACGGTGGTAAAAAAGCATAGTTCTGTAAGAAATCAATACTGAACCATTTCCATTTTCCTGCTATATTGAGCCTGAACCACAGCAGTAAAAAAGTTCTTCAGTGTTCTTATCTTCAGAAGTAGGATATCTTGGCAGAGTTTCAGGACTGTCAAAATTCATGGCATCTCACTTATCTTTACACTGAAGGTGAACGTAAATCTGAAATCCTAACTAATTGCATTCAGTAAATAACTTTTATCTGAAAAACTGACAAGTGTGTGGACTCGTTTTCCTCAGGTTCCTGTTTAAATAATTCGCATGGTGACTCCTTGAATTCCTCCTGAAATGTCATTAGAGATGCTCTCTTCCTCCACTCTTATGCAGTGGTAAGTGGTTGCTGTGTTATAGTCTGCTATTCAGCAATGGGGGGAACAACGTGTTCCTGTCCTTTCTGCTGCGTTGTGAGGTATTTTAAGATGTAAGGAATGCAAAGGATACCATGAAAATGTCAGCTCCCTCACAGCCTGAAGGAGGCTGAACATTGGTGTGCTGAACATTGTGATTCTGGGAATTCATGGCTGCTGGTATGGAATCTGTGTAATTGAGCATAGCAAACCTTTCTCATCAAATCAGACATTCTTATGTTAAGAACCACGTTACCTATAATTACTCAAAGTACTGTTCTGTTTTGCACTTGGATGGAAGCTTGAAGCTCTGTTTATGTAATGTTTATTCAGATGTTAAAAGAAACAAGGACCAAATTTGTAGCTTGATTGCATATGTATGGTGTGGAGTTAATGAATCATGTAATAATTTCACAATCCAATAATCTGGAAATCTTTCCATGGAAAATTACTTAATAAAGGGGAAAACACCATATCCTCTCACAAAGACAAAACCCAAAAATCTTGAGAAAGGTGAAGAGTGTGAAATGTCTGTGTCTGAGCCCGGCAAGTGTTCTTCAAACCTGCATGCACCCTGTTCAGTGAGTCTAGATGCTTGTATATGGGGATTTTAGTCCTTGTTTAAGAAAGAGCATGCTGCTCTCCAAACCATGATTTAATAAAGCAGTTGTAGCACCATCTTTTTGTCGAAGAGGATGGTGCCTGGTGTTTCAGTTGTTCATGACAGGGAGTTTAGAGACCAAGCAGTCTACGTTATCAGAATAGGCTTCTATTTCTGCTAGCATCGTATGAAAGGAGCCATCTTGTGGTTGTCTTTTTTGCAAATGTTGCTGTAATGTTGCCTTGAAAAGCTGAAGTTAAGGATGTATAGCTTTGTGATAATTTTTCTTCTACTGATTTAGAAATGTAAAACTTAACCCTATACATGTTTTCACTCAGATAAATTTTTGCATTTTGTCAGATTTCTGATTCTACCAACATCTTCAGAATTAAAATACCACATTTATCTGTTGCTACAGGGTTAGTTAAACTTGATATGTTCAGTCTGTCTTGTACTAGTCAATCCACCTCAATATTTGCTAGTCCCCTGACCTCTTGCTCAGAGCTCTAATCGGTGCTCTAAATTCTGCTTTGAAATGTGACTCTGACTAGAATTGCTTTCTAAATGGATGCCAAGTGATTTTTTTATTTTAATCTCTGATAAAATATGATCCTTGGGAAATGTATGGATCACAGGCACAAAACTGAAGCATCCTCATCCTTTGCACTTCAACCTTGGCTTCAAGCAACAATGATACATCAGTCTGATTGCTTCACCTCTTGGTGAAAAAAAAAGAAAATCAACCCAAAAGTTATGTAGAAAGATTTCATGATTTTTAAAGTTCTATACCCTTAGTAATGCTGAATAATGTTATGTATTGTTCATAGGATCATAGAATCATCAAATACCAAGTTGGAAGGGATCATCTGTTCCAGCCTTTCTTGGAAAAAGCACCATCTACACAAGGTAGTCCAGCACCCTGCTGGATTTTAAAAGTGTCCGATGTTGGGGAATCCATCACTTTCCTGGGAAAGTGATTCCAGTGGCTGATTGTTCTCATTGTGAAAAATTCTCCTGCTGTGTCCAGTCAGAATCTCCTCAGGACTGACTTACCCCTTGTCTTTTCCATGTGACTCCTTGGGAAAAGGGAGTGACTCCCTTTCCCTTTCCATGTGACTCCATCTCCTTTGTAGCTGTCTTCAAGTACCGGAAGATGTTTGATGAGGTCTCCCCTAACCCTTCTTTTCTCAAAGCTAAACAGACACAATTCTGTCAGCCTTTCCTTATACACTGGGCATACACCAAGCTTCCCAGTCCTCTGATCATCTCTGTGGCTCTTCTCTGGACCTTGCCCAGCCTGTCCACATTTTTTTGGTATTATACGGACCAAAACTGAAGACACTATTCCAGTTGAACTTGGATAACCATTTATCTGGTGCAGCTGTTAGCAACTAAATGTAACATCAAGACCAAGGATCACCAGCAGTTATTGAAAGTACAGAAAAATATAGCACAATCAATTTCATTACTGTCTGACTAGAATATAGATTGAAGATAAAAATTATGAAATCTGTACTTTGGTAAATGCATTCATGTGTTACATCTAACATCCCAGTGAAGTCTTGCTTCAAAATATTCCATCTGAGGTTTATTCTGTTCCATGAACTGGAAGAAAAGAATGTTACAGGAAAATGTAAAACTGAAAATGGTATTTTGAGGTTAGACTAATGCTTTTTCCTGCTGGAATGGGAGGTAGAGTCTGAGAAAAGGAGGGATAGCATTAAGAATGGTTTTTACTACAGCTGATTTGGGAAGACAATGTAAAAAATTATTTTCCGAAAGTGTTTGAGCCATTATATTAAAGTCAGACCAATTCACTACTGGAATAATACAACTTTTTCACTGAAAGTGTTTGAACTGTTTTTTTTTAAAGTTGTGTTTTGAACTTTACTTTTTTGTTTTAAAACAAAGAGTAACATCTGATTTCCATAAAATTACGTTTTAAAAAATATTTCAAAAAATTGAATTAAAAATGAGATGTTTTTAAGTTAAAGATGCTTAATTTTATTTTAAGATCTGGGATTTTTAAAGTATTCTTCTTTTTACTAAGGTTTTTACTTTTTCTCCCCTATTAAAGAGAAGACTTTAAAAATTGTAATTTTTCTTGACATGGAAAAAATATTTCCAGTGTTTCTCTGAGTAAGATGAAAAAGTCAGATGCTGTCTCAGCAACAGTTTTTTTGCTTGAAAAACATGCTGTAGAGAACATCAGTAGGGAAATCAAAGGTATAAGATTTTGACATAATGCTTATGTGTTCTTATATTTGACCTGATGCAAGTGAAAATAATTCTTAGTTGTTTCAGCCATATTCATAGTTCTTTGAACTCCATTTTATTACTTTTCTCTATTGTGTAGCTAGTAAAGGAAAACACAATCACTGTAATGAAAGAAACAGGAAAGGATTTGTGCTTAGGTGATCGGTGAACAACAAGTGAGTGAGAGTATCTTCCCTTCAAAAGCGATGCTGGTAGGACAGTGATGATTATTCTGAACAGTGGAATAAGGGAAACAAAATACATATGGGATTATTTTTGACACAAATAATCTTCTGCTAAACAAGGAAGTCTTTAAATGCACAGGAATCTGAAGGATAATAGATTAAATATAACAATTTGAATAACAGTGACTTCGTAGTTAACCTCCTTTATTTCCTTCTCTGCTAGGATGCAAAAAGTCTCCTTTTAAAAAATGAGTCTTTGCACACCTCTGAAGCCTGCCACTCCAGTTGGCAGGAGCCACAGCCTGACTTCTGTCTCTGCATATATAAGTGAGACCTGAAGGAAAATCTTATTACGTTAATGTGTTTCCACAAAAACATGGATTTACTTTGTTGAAACTGAAATCAGACGTAGGTTCCAGACTGACATAATTGTGCAATTTCTTTGATGTTAAGAAGTGTAAAAGTCAAGAATTTTTGCAGTTGTATGTTCTGATGAGAATAAATATGCATTACAAAAGCATGGAATTGTAATGAAGTTAAGAGAGAATTAGCTATGAGAATAGACCACTTGGAAGAGAGTACATGGGAAAAGTATTGTATTCCCTCTAATGACTACACTACAGAAATTGTTGAAAAATATCAGTGTATCTTCATGTAACAACAGAACGGAACTGAGTTCATTGGAATCACCTAGACTCAACTTCCTGAAATTTCCTGTTGCTAGGTGAATTTGTAGTCATAGATACATTTTTTACCTAGGTCAGCACTTCCATATTAATAAACAAGGAGTAAGATCTTCCCAAAGTATAAAACACTGACATCCACTGTTTATAGAAGCTTATAGCAGATCAGCCTTGAGGGTACCTTTGTAAAGATTTTTGTGTTCCTACTAACTAGGATTACAGTACTGAGTTTGCAGTCAGATATTCTTCTATTCAATACAGGAAAGAAAGCATTTTTAAACTGTATTGTGAAATAGTTAAATGGCAGAATCTGGGAGAGAGTGTTGTAATAGTCATCCAATCACAAAACTTTTTTCATCTGAATAGTCATCCCAACAAGAAACTTTTTGTCCTTGCTTCTTTTTCCACTTTGGCATATTGTATGCATGTCTAATTGCCTCGATTGAAACCTTTTGTTTCAATAGTAAACTACTGGTTTGCTAAAATTAAAATCCTTTTGGTACAGAGAGAATTTTAATTCAGCTGTGCAGGAATATGTGCTCTGGACCATGAAAAACTCTCAGATATCATATGCATGGTACTTGATATACAGTGTAAGAATTTGGTGTAATCAGTGATATTTCCTTTGAATTCACCTCCAGATGAGTGTTGTGTCCTTTTGTCTTTTATTTTGGTATTATAACACAGAAATACGGGTTCCCTTCTCTTTTTATAAAACTTTGATCTTGAGAAGAATATTTTTTACCATGTTTGCTAGACGCTAGACATGATTTAAACCACCTAAGTACTTCTAAAATCCTATTGAACACCCTTGGTTCTTGCAGACACCAGCTGGGCTGAAGAAATGGTTTACAGCCCAAATTCAGCTGTGTAGTCTGTTACTGTGAAGACCTTGCCTTATGTGCAAATTCAGTGAATTTTTCTTTGCTGGGCATATTGGAATACTTTCTGAAACAGCACAGTTCTGAGCAGAACATACTGAGAGTAAACACGGGCAACAGCTTCAGGCAGTGCAAACCAGCAGGTTAACATGGAAGCATCTCCCTGGAGTGGTTTTTATTCCAGCAGATGTTGTCATGCTAGTGGTAGTAGCAAGATTGATTCTTGTAACAAAATCTAGTATAGTAACATGCAGATACTCTCTTTATTGCCCAGACTTTCTCTGACAGATACACTGTCATTTTAGAGAAAAAACGTGTTTTATTTAGTTTTTTTGGTGCCATTCCAAAGAAGTTTGAGAAATTAAACCTTGCAAGCTTTATGGAGCATCCTACAAGGAAGTTTAAAGCACAGCCATTATTTATATCAACATAAAATAATTTTGTAACCCCAAAGGAATGACAATGTGTTATTTAAAGCAATCAGACAAGACATGAGAGGCTGACTGGCATCACATGTTTGCATGAAAGTTAATACTGAAAACTTTAGTCATGCCAGGTTTTAGAATGGCAGATAGTACTGTTCAGTGTCTAAAATGTTTTATCTTATTTAAAACATAGTTTTACTGTGCTGCATTGTGGTAGATCAGGTTTGGCTCACCTGTTACTACAGATTTCTTATAGATTATCCTGGATAACACAAACTGGTCCAGACCCACAAGGATTTCTTCCTCCTCTTGACTGCATCTGAGATAATTTCAAATAGCAGTTACTTTCTTAAAAGCTTCTGTGGGTCTGGGCCTAGGTCTGTATCCATTAGGAAAATAAAATCTAAAAAAACTGCTTGGACTCCATCATTCCTCAAGGTTTGTGAGGCCAAGTATAATTTATATTAAGTGCTCAGCTACTATAAAAGTCAAGGGCGTAGAAATACATAAACAAAAGCTTACAAGTTTCTCTAGTACATCAAACATGAAAAATCTTTGGTACTAAAGCTCTAATATATTCATATCACAAAGAACGTTATAATTGGAAAAAAAAAAGAGTACAAAAGTACAAGTTATAACTGTCGTATGTTGGGCAAATGCTTTGGTTTTGCTCAGTGAAATGCTAGGAAAACAAAGCCTTGTGTGTGGGTAAGAGCCATTTGGTTCAGATAACCCCAAAATTTGATGCCAGAAGGAAAAAAAGAAAAAAGAGTTTCAGGTAGTTGTGATAGAGTTATACAAAACAACAGTTCTTTGCTTTCCACTAGTGTAACAATATGTGAAATTTTGGTAATGTGACCAAAATTTAGTAACCTGTTTTCTTAGCTTAATGAAATTTATGATTTGTGTTTCATAAATCATAACCTAAACAATTACTTGTTTGCCTGTATGTCAGAATGAAGCAGGAATATTTTACACTTTTTAAAATCATATTGCTGATTTCTTGTATGTGTAACCTTGAACTCGTGGATTCTGGCTGTCTCACCAGGTGATAGCTGCTCTCCAAAGGAAAAGTGGTACTATCACATTCCCTCCTCTTCTAGAATTTCCTCTTCTGTTGCCTTTTGAGGGAAATTAGTCCATGACTAATTACTAGCAGTCACCTCACTGGAGCTCAGATTAAGGCCCATCGGTTTTGGAGGTATATACATTGTAAGGTATATGGGATGTTCGTTCCCCCAGCATGGCTGCTGGTTAGTTGAGGCAGTCCAAATTCAGCATACTGGCTGTTTGAATTCCCACCTAAAAAGATTCACACTGTGGCACTCTTCTTGTCTACCTCCAAGTCACTTTTGTTGAGCTGCCACTGCCATGGCTCAAGCTGATCCATATCTACTCCTGGGGGAGGCCAAGGAGAAAATCTGCTACTGAACACTGCTCACTCTGACTTGGGATTTCCTTACGTTCCAAGCTGCACTAGGTAGGAGGCCACACACTTATTTGGGTTTAAAAAACATCCAAGGTTAAACGTCTCAGTGCTTCACACAGTTTGTAGAACTAGTGTATGGGTTTTGATGGTACTAGACTGAGGAATCAAATTCATCCCTCATATAACAACAGAAAGGTCAAAGACAGCAGCAGGAATACAGGGTCTTGAGCTGTGTGACCTCAGATGTTAAAGTTATGCACTTGCCATGTGTATTTGGAACCTTATCTGGGAGTATACATGCTTCCCAAAATGTATAGGGATTGGGAAGAAAAGAGAGTGTTTTTCAGCTTCAAAAGCTTAACTAAAACTGGAATATGAATTCAGAAATTCACCAGGGAATTGTAAGGATAAGTGGGGAACAGGCCTAAAGTGAATTTGGGAGCTGTGCTTCTGAAGGGCAACGTAGCTAGCAGGCAGTTTAGGAATGGACATAGTACCAGAGTCTTAAATTCATGGGTTGTCTTCTGGGAATGAGAATCAGGAAGGAGAATCCTAAGGACTGTTTGAGCCTAACTTTGTTTCTCACCTCCTTACCACCTATCCAGACCATTCTGACCACATGCTAAAGAGCTCAGTCAAGGGAGGTCTTGTGGAGTAAGTTCCATTATTCATGTTTAATTTAGCAGTCTAGATTTGGGACATACTTAACTATTTCTTAGAAGTTTTAGCTGTTTTATTTTGGATTTCCACAGTTTTACTGCCAGGAAATAACTCCTGTGAGAGTAACTCCATTTCCACCTGTCTCTTACATTGTGGGAAAGAATTCATGACTGTCAAGAGTTTGTATGAGGCTTTATGTTTTTCTCTTTCAATGCTGATACAATTCTTGCACGATGTCTGTTTTATGGTGTTACCTAGACTTTACAGTTAACTGTTATACAGATGATGTACTGTGGGAAACGGGAATGGGAAGCCCTGTTGCTTAGATCTACATATTTATAAGAGCAGTATATCAAGAGTCAGATCAGTGAGGCTGCTGGCTCAAAAGTGGTGATGGTCACCTAGTAAGAGCGGTGACACCTCCTGTCCCCAGCTGTCCTTTCTACCCCAGTTTTCCACTCTCAGTTGTGCTACAGTTCCGCAAACTGTAGCACTTCAGCAGTTGTTGTCCAGCTGAGGCAGGGTTTGCAACAGACCCAAATGTCTCAAGGCAAAGGGAGACAGGACTTTTATTAATGATCCAAAAGACTCAAGATGTCGGATTGGAGAAAACTTATGTTGTGTTTTGTGCTGAGAAGCTCCAGAGCGTTTCCCGGCTCTTTGGTAAGGGTACGTGCCCTATCCTTAACCCAGCCACAGGTCTGGATGAAAAACACATCCAGGGCAAGTCACCTCTGGTCATGAATCAGAACTTTTGGAGTGGCAGTTAGCTCTAAATTCAGAGCTAAATTTAGATGTCTACATTGTGAGGTATGTGCTTAACGCAAAAGAGATTCAGTTAATAGTCAGTGATGCTTTGAGACTAATTTTGTATCTTTCTGTATTGTATGTCTTTGGCCATTCCAGGAATAACAGTCAGTGAATCATATTCATCTCTCTATTTCTGTGAGTACTAACGCCTCTTTGATGATCTCTGCCTCTTTTCTTCCTTTGCCATTATTTCTCGTTCCCATTTGTTGGTAGTAGTTCTTAAGTGTGTTTGGGATGTAACCATTGGAGACTTCATGTTCTTTTGCAGGAATCTCGAGTGTTATTGGTTTGGGTAGTTTTTGCTCTACATTATGATCTCAACTTCTGGATGTGCCAGTTTGGCTCAACAGAAAGTCTACATGCAGAAGAGAGGCAACCTGCATCATTTGGTGTATCCCCTCCCACAAATTATCAAGTGTCTCATTGCCTCAGTAGGATTTTTTAAGGGTGCATAATGTCATTCTCTTTTTTCTATCTTTCTACCCATGCTAAAATGCATTGTCCTATTAATCATTCAGTTGTGCCTTTCTCTCCAGTGTTCTCTTTACAGGCACAGCTGTTGTCGTGGGCTAAGTTAGTTAGTCCTTTGTGGTGCACTTTATCCCTCGGTGACTTAATCTGCCATGAGATTGCCTGTATAGCCAGTGCACCTAAATTTTTCTTCCAATATTCCAGTTATTTTAATACTAAAAGGATTCTCCATAGGTCTGTGAAGTCTTCCCTTATGCTCACTATCATTGTGTTTCCCTTCCAGTACTTTCCAGGGTTTTTCCATTAGTTTGTCTTTTAAATGCTATTAACAAGTGTGGCTGAGATTAAACAGAAACATTGTTCAGAGAGAAAAGGGCTTCTGGTGAAACAGATGTCACTTGCAGGACTATATATCCCCTTCCCTTGGCAACTGACACAAATTCTGTCTAACTTATCAGTGGGCATCCTGCCCTCTCAACAGATGGTCAGAAGTACAGGGAGCCCAAAGCCCATCTATGGATGTGGAACATGTTGAAGGGTGTATGTCTAGACACAAATGCTGAATGAGCTTTTTAGGTTGAACTTCTGTGCTCACAGTTGATCTAGAGGAAAGGACAGCTTTGCAATAAAGGAACATTCAGCATCGACATATGGCTGCTTCTCTGTTTAGAGCAGCTGATAGCTATGGGATGGTTGGGGAGGGGGAGATCATGAAGTTATCAGCATATTGGAAAAGTCACTCAGCTTTGGCTTCTTCTATTGGAAATACCTAGTCAGATACCAAAACACAGTTCTTCTGGTTTAGCTGAGTTTAACAGCATTAATTTAGGAAGCTGGATAAATCTGTGATACAGTTGCTGAGATAAACATATGTAGCCTTAGAACAGAATTTCAAATGTGTTCAGAAAACTGAATTTGTTTTCTTATGACTGTCATATTTGCCAACAGCTGTAAGAATCAGAGATATTTTTATTGTCAGAAAACCATCTCACAAAATACAGAGGTTATCATGTGGATGAGTCAGAACAATTTGTATGGCTTCTTGTAGTCACGCTTAGGAACCTGACTAGTTCTTAGTGAGTTTTAGGGGAAAGGCAGTGACTTATGCTACTGTAGCTGGGCAAGAAAATGTGTATTGCAACAAGGGTATGTATGTAATTAGGTCAAGAGTTTTGCCCTACCTTTTTCTACAGCTAGTAATACTTGCTTATATATAGTCTACTTTGCACATGATCCACCTTTGCTCTAATCTGTTGAACTCTTGCCATGTTGAACTTAAAAATCAAGCAGGTTCAAATCAGTTGCCTGGTGTGTTAGATAAAGGCACAGCAAATGGTGCTAAACACAAGAAATTTGCTTCATAGTATTGAAGGCATTAATCAACTGAGAAGGGAAGGGAGTATATATGTGTGATATGAGAAACTGAAGAAACTGGCTTGTTGGTTGCCATGCCCTAAAAAGAATGTTACAGGTGTTTGCATGCCCTGGAGTGTGAGCCAGTACAGAACAGAGGCAACAGGCAGTCTCCACTCCACATAATGGGTGCATTCAGACAGCTTCTGAAGATTGCCTTTTTTGTGCCAAAAGAGATAGTTCATCATGCTCTGGTAAAAATGAATTTTCCAGTGGCTGCACCTTCCCATGGAGGCTTGGTTAGAGACTGTTGGGGTGGTTTACTTACAAGTTGTAAGAAACAGCTATCAGATAATAATTATTTTCACTCACTACCGAGACAGTTCTGGTGACCAAGGGCTGAGAAGTCATCAATTGCCTTGTCATTCACGTTTACTTTTTAGATCCAATTCCGTATGGCTTTCACATTTACTCCCCCTCATACTTTTCACTATAACTCCTGAGTGGTTTAAGTTCTGCCATTTTTTAGAGTAGCCAAAATCATATGCCCAGGGTTTGGGTTTTTTTGTAACTCAGTTCTCCATGGGTGTATTACTTGACTGCATACACATGTTTCTGTAGTTGATGATCAAAAGGTCAAGCACTTGCTCTTGCTCTCTAGCAGTGTGCATCCAGTAGCATTCCTCATTAGCTGGTTCATAAAAGCACAGGTTTTTTCAGTTCTTTTCACATAGCGCTGGTTCTTTTTACATTGTATCTGTGAACTTGATACCAAATTTCGGGTATTTACCAGCCTGTTTTCTATTCTCTTTTCCCTCAGCTCAAAGTTACTTTGACTAAATACTAGCTGATGCAGAGTCTCATGAGCAACTTGAGATTTGCTTGTTAATATTATTTGATTTAAATAAAGAAATTCACAATGGTGTTGAATTACAGTGCCTGCTTCAGAAGTGTTTTCGAGCTCCTTGTCTTTCTAATATTTAAAGCACATGCCACAAGTGTAAGGAAGGGGAGGACCTAGACTGACTCCCTGGGTAGAAAAGTACTTCTTTGTGTTAGCACTGTGAAAAAGGCCTAATCAGGGACCTAATCAAGAGACTGCAGAGGCTAAAGGCTCTCCAAGATCGACAGCCTTGGTGTGGACCATTGTGTAATGTTTTAGAGCTGAGGCATTGTGTTCACTATTCTGATGGAGCCCTGCAAGGGTATGAATGGGAAAATGGAAGCCAATGCCAATTCCTGTTAATTTTTTTTCTCTATGAGGGTCTGTCAGTAATTTGCCATGTACACTGAAGTCCTACTGTTATGTGGGCTTCTTTCCTGCCTGTGTCTCTGCCACGGTATTTTTTCCATCCCTTGTTCATCATTCTCACCCAGCCCTTCTGCTGCACCTGTGTGCTTTTGAACTGCTTTATGCATCTGGAACAGTTAACTTGTCCAGGCAGTATTTTTTCTCCCTCTGGAAATCTGAGCTTCCATACTGGATGAAGAAATCTGGCTGTGTTCCAGCCTGCTTGAAATCGTGGCTTTGCACAGTGAAGTGTGTACACATGAATACCAAAGTGAGCACTTAAGTAAATCTCCAGAATAACACTCCATGGGAGTGTTACCTGGGTGAGGGCTGGGTGACTTATCTCTTAATTCAACAATTATCTGCTGCTAGATCTGATCCTATCTAGTTTTTAAGGGGCTGTTGAATTCTTATTCTTTCATGTTAGGCAAGAAAGGAAGAATTTTCATCCTCATCTAAGTTAAATACTGCCTGCATTAACAGGTAAATCCATAGGTTTGCATTACGGAAAATTAATCTGATAGCTATTTGTACTCTTGCCAGGTCATTAGAGGGAATTGCACTACATTGATTTTTGAAAATTACAGCACACACATAACATTCTGCAGATGCTGGTGCACACTGAGAAATCAGACATACATCTGTGGCTTCTAGGAGTGTTTTAGACACTGAGATGTAGAACAAGTTGAGGGCAAAAGTATTCATCATTCTTATTGAAACTTGACCACTGTGTGACATGGGAGGCTTGAAGATAATCTGAAGTGCTATACCTTCGACTTGGGGAAAAATATCACTATTCTAAATATATGTGGCTTCAGAATTACATGAATTTTGCCTGGAGAATAAACTGGCCATCTTTGAGTCTTAATACCTAAGAGCAGTATGCACAGGAGCCTATGTGTTTCCCCTGCTTAAAAGCTTCTAGCTTACCCAATTATTGTACAGTCATTCAGTTAGCAAATATGTCATGCCAATGAACAAGTACTAATTGAATATACTTATGCATGTTACCATGGTTAATTCTACATACTTATCCCAGAACTGCCGGGTGAATTAGGAGATTCTTGGCATGGTTTATTTGTATCTCACTTCTAATTGCAGCACAGAATTTTGCTTTCTTATTTGTAAACATAACAGCTGTGACTCAAGGCAGACTTGGGATACCCAACAGGCACTGCCATCTCATGTCAGTTTGGTCTGGAGTTACTGCTCAGATGAGAAGATGCAGAGTTGGTAACCTTAATTATTCTGTTGCAACATTTGGTGTTTTCCTTAAATCCTCAGCCTCTTGTTGGACTTGAGCAAAGCATTAAACACCGTTTCCCTAAGGATTCTCCTGTACACAGTGGCACGATACAGATTGCATGGGTGGTCTGCCAGGCGGGTGGGACATTGGCTGACAGCTTGCACTCAGGGTGATGATCTGTGGTTTCTACTCAGGCTGGCAGCTGGGGTTCCCCAGGGGGCAGTACTGGGTTCCCCACTGTTCACCATCTTCATAAATGAGCTGGATAATGGGACTGAAAACACTCCCTCCAAGCCTGCTGGTGACACAAAACTGAGTGGTGAGGTGGACATGTCAGAAGGCCACCTTACAGAGAGACGGACAGGCTGGGAGAGTGGGCCAGCAAGAACAGTATGAAGTTCAACAAAGACAAGTCCTGCATCTGCAACACCAAAGAGCCCAGTGCAGGGTTGGTTCCGTGTGGCTGGGGAGCAGCCTTGCAGAAAAGGACCTGGGGGTGCTGGTGGACAACAAGCTGAACAGGATTCAGCAGTGGCCAGTTGGATCCTGGGCTGCATCCACAGGGACATGGCTAGCAGAGACACGGACATGATCATCCCACTCTGCTCAGCTCTTGTCCAGCTGCACCTGGAATACTGTGTCCAGACCTGGTCCCCACAATTTGAGACATGCACAGACTGGAGATGTTCTAAAGGAGGATCACAAAGACCATCAGAAGGTTGGAGAACCCGCCCTATGGTGAAAGACTGAAGCAATTTGGTCTCTTCTCCCTGGAGAAGAAAACACTCAGGGGGACCTCATCACAGTGTTCCAGACACCACTGAAAGGACAGCTACACAGATGACAAGCTCTCTTTTCACAGCTTGCCACATGGAGAGGACAAAGGACAATGGATACAAGTTGCACCAGGAGAGGTGAAACTCAATATAAGAAATAAATTTTTTAAAGTGAGAACAATCATTCACTGGAACAGGGATGTGGTTGAGTTCCCATCACTGGAAATTTTCAAGATGCCATAGGACAGGGTGCTAGATGATCTCATCAAGGATCCCTTTTCCCACAAAAATTTGGGCCAGATGAGCTTCCAAGGTCCTTTTTGAGCTGGGATGTTCTGTGGTTCAACGATTACTTAACAACCTGTTTTCTTTTAAATAAGAGTAACGTCTTTTGCCCTTGATATTGGAGGGAAGTGCCTGGAAATGTTTAAAACAATGTGAGAAGAGCCTTGGATGACAAATAGAAGTTGCTGGAATGAATTATTGGAAAGCAAATCTGAAGTTTGAATTCTGAATTACTAGTAATTACTAGCAATTCTGAATTACTAGCTTTATAAATGTAGGATTTGGAAGTATCAAGACATTTCTGTTTCTAAGGAAATGCTTGAAAATATGACTGGAGCACACTCTAGAGGCTCAAAATCTCCATCGCAGATAAATAACTCCAAATTTATCTATATTTCAAATCTCACAGTTTATAAGACAATCTCATTTTTTTAAAGGATGTCTAATTTCTCATGAAGATTTGAAGCAATATGTGTGAATAATGGGGATTTCCTTATCTGCCATTCTTCCAGAGAACTACATTTTATTACTCTAAATCTGCTGACACAGAGGAGGGTTTTATCCTGCTAATAAGTCTCATGTCTAGTTCAAAGGTGGATGAAATTCTGCCAGTTCATAGATGCTGATATTATTTCTGAAGTATTTTGCAAACTAGCAACATTTATCTTGGTGGATTTTGTGAAAGGATTGTGTCCTGAGAGGGATGAATTCTGCATTTCCTGAATTTATTCGAAGGACCAAGACATAAGTATACATTTTAAAAAAATAAATTAAACAGGTCTGTGGATGTCATAAGGTTGTGTAAAAATTAGTGTGCCACTTAGGAAGGGTCACTGCCTTTACATAGGGGCTGTATGTTCTCTGCTATTTTACATGATGTCACATAACTGGGAAACTTGCATGGAGGAGAGGGAGAACAAGCTTGGTAAAAAATCCTGATTTATGTCTTTCTTTGAGCCATCCAAGTTTGACCATGTGTCAGTCCATCTCCACTTTGCAAAGACTTTTTTTCCATATAATATTTCCAATAAAATGTGAAGCTCTTCAAGTGTAGCAAAAGGACTAGTGCAGTTTTTGGACATGCTGACACTTTAGGGTAATGTTTAGTAATGGGTTCATGTTACTGTCTTGAAGGATGGTGTGGATAGGACTGGATGTCCACTTGAGTGACCTAGACAGCTGAATGTTGTCACTGTATCCGAGCAGCAATTGGTAAAATCATTCATGTTTTTTCTAAGCTGCTAAATAGGCAGCTATCAACACTGTCAAATTTTTGTTATTATTTTCATCTATTTATTAAACACACACACATCTTGCCTGCTTGGACTCTGTTGATCACATAGTATTTTATAGTGACACTCTAGAGGCTCAAATGAATCAAACTCAGGCATCTCTGTCTGGGTGTGGAGCCCACATCCAGTAATCACAAGACCTTTCTTTTTTTAAACTGCAGTTGTTGTCTCTGTTCCCACTTCTCTGGCTGCTCATCACTTCAGTACACAGCAGATCTGCCCTCCAGTCCCCTGCCCTACATTGCCTATGCAGCTTATTTGAAGACTGGTGCAGAATCAAGCATAACCTTGATCAGGCCTCCTGGGTACAGGTTCCAGGGATGTGCAGCCTGTCTGCAGAGGAGCTGGCCTGGCATGAAGCCTTCTGTCACACTCTTGCTATCAGGACCCTGCATATGCTCAGCATTTGCCAAGGCAGCTGAGGGATGTGCTGATTCACTGTGTCCGTGCTGGGGCAGGGATTTCCAGACTGTAACCTGTGAGCTAACATTTACATTTGGAACAGGTGGGATTTTTTTTTCTTCTTTAGCTGGCAGAGATCCTTTACATTTTGGAAATAGATTGAATGGCTGCTTGCATCTCCATGAACAGCTGTGATAGTATTTACCAATCCCTGGAAGAAACCACACCACTGGAAGTCAGGGACAGAAAGACAGAAAGAAAATTCAAGGATTAAATATACAGAACTGGAGCAAAACCAAATGCATTTACTTCCCTTACATGAGGTAGAGCTGAGGACATGCCTGAGCCACTACGTCAAAATAAAACCTCTAATAATTACTTAGGGAAGGGAAAGCCATGGCAACAGAAAGCAGTGGGAACAAAAAGACCAAGAAATGTTCCAAGTATTTCAAGGGTAAACTGAGCATCTGAGCAGATTTGTTTTCCTGAAAAGTTTTGGACTACTAGAAGCAAAATCTTTGATTGAAAAATGCCCGTGGGTTCTGGTTTAATAGTTGAGAAAACTGAGGTATTTGCATTTAAAAATAGAGGACAAAATTAAAAACCTTTAGTTTTTCTTGGAAAAAGGAGATTTCAGGGGAAATTTCTACTTGGTGAATGAAACACCTTCCCATCAGAAGATGGTTTTACTAGTCTTACTGGTTAGTTTTCAAGCGCAGACTGAATACCAACCTTTCTCCCAACCAGAACATCTAATTTCTAGTAAACATCTTTCTAAAAAGTGGCAGAGGTGTTCATTGGCATTTGATCCTTGACACCATTCTGTATCTCTTGAAAATCCTGAGCTTGGCCAAACTCTGGTTGCAGAAATGCTTTTGACAGTACTAACTACTGGTTTCTATGTGCATGTAGTGAAATACTCCTGGAAGAAAAGCTTGTGCTTTGGCAGTAACTATGAGTAATGACAAAAGAAAAAGCAGGAAAATAACCCACAAGGGGCAAGTAGAGTAAATATGAAGGAGAGAAAGCATCAAGCAAGAGAGAAGGAAGCAATGTGCCAAGTGACTGGAGTCAGAGAAGGAAAGATCATACCGCATGGTTTGATCCTGAGCCTTCTCCTCATTTACTCATTTTGATGCGTAGTTGTGTATACCAAATTACCTTCCAATGAAATAAAAACAGACAAGCTGACAGGATATTCTTAAGAAAGACATCATCAATATTTTCTTCTTTCAGTGAGTTTGCTACAACTCTGTGTCTTTTGTGTTTTCAGAAACTGTTCCTGTTGTGCAAAGGCAACTAAAGTCATGTGCTATAGCCTTAGTATGTGCAAACATACTGTCATATATAGGTAAAAGCTAGGGAATAGTCATTGTAAGATGAGCTTCTTTCTTACCTGGAATTTTGAAAAGAATATTTCTTCAAATACCACATACTCTAAGTCTTGAGAAAGAATATTCTTTTTATTAACCTTATTTTAACACAAAACAAACACATTTATTTAATTGTTAGTTATGTTTGTATACTTTTAAAGGCCCTTACAGAAACATTTACAATTTTTCTTACTATTTGCTTACTCCAGGTTTGTCTTCAAACACACTTATTTTAACTGCTTGCAAAGATGCCTTTGTCCATTGCTAAAATTCAGAAGGACAATTACACTACACTTACTTGTTAAGAAAGTCGTGCAGCGGATATATTGTTTTGAGCTGTTGTTACACACATGTATGTGTAAAATCAGTCCATGTGGACTGACAAAAATCATACTGCCAGAATAAACTTTGTATGCATACAGTGGTTTGAACTCTGCAGTTAAAATTGGGGAGACCTTTTCACTGCCAGGAATCTGACAGGGAGCAGAATCCTCTTCTGGAGAAGCCTTATAATGAAGTTAGCACCCATTCATCGAGTTCCTCTTATTGGTAAGAGGAGAATGCACTGTAAAAGTAATTATTAATTGACAGAGCTAAGAATATCAGTGAGCTCAGCATATGATGCTTTTCAGCTTTTGTGTTTTTATTAGGTACATGGATGAAGTCACCTTTTGAAATAGCTGAGAGGAAGAGAAGGAAGAAAAGATGCTGGTTGCCTTACATCATGCTGCTAAAGAAATCACAGAGCCTCTTGTTAACACCCGGAGGTTCATTTGGGGTTGCTGTTTTCTGTATCTTGAAGGATATGCTAACAAATCGGGATTCTTCTGGTTTGTTTTGTTTTGTTTCCCTGAAAATTCTTGAAGAGTAAATCAGAGCCATTCTTGTGAATGCAGCCTCTTGTCCTGGAAAATCACAAGCAATCGGTGTGGTTATTTTAGTCTTTTTGGTCACGAGTGACCAAAGAGAAATCCTGTTTTATGCCTGCATTTTTAGACCTGAAGTGAGAGTGATGATTATTTAGTCTGACATTCTCAGTAACATAGGTCACATCTTAAGTCATAGCCATCGAGGCTCCATTTGATAACTGTCTGCTGTTTCATCTGCTTATTTGGTACTGAGTAATAAAATGCCTTGAGCTTATTCCTATATAGTTTTTTGTAATGTCAAGGTGATTACTACAAATTCCTGTCAGCAAATAGCATCACAAGGAACGAATCGCTATTTTTCTCTAAAACTCATTGGTTACTGATCTTTCATTTATAGCTGTAATTCTAGTTCAGATTGTATTTTAGACTGTAATTTAGACTTAGTGGTGTTTTTCTATTCCTATGTTTGATATATAGAAGCTTCTGTATGAAATCATTTGGCTTGAAAGGACACCAAAGTTTATCTAGTCCATCTTCCTGTAGCCAGGGAGGAATATGTGTAGACATATCACTTCTGACAGATAGTTGTCTCATGTTTTCTTAAAGGTTGCTAACAATGCTAAGGTTACAGCACCTCCTCAGAAAGGCTCTGAAGACACTTCCCAGTGTCTAATCTGAATTTGCCCTGCTGCAGTTTAAACCTGTTCTTTCTCATTTCATGCACCACAGACATGGAAAACACATTGTTTCCATCTGATTTGCAATAGCTTTTCTATGTGTTTGAAGATTTGCTCCATCTTTTGGCATAGGTCATATATTTTATGTATGTGTTTCTGCCTTGCGTTCTCCCTTTCTTCTTGCTGTTATTGGTAGCTTCATTAGCACATGTGTCTATTGTTATTCTTATAGTTCTTTCATTTTTTGCATCAAGTACTTAAAGTTAAAATCTTCACAGTGAATAATTTCTTGATAGTGAATCTTCAAAACTTGCATTTATATTTTATCTGGATTATTTTATTCATATGGATAAGGACACGATTTCTAAAGTAAGTACGTCAAGAATTTTTTTTTTTCCAAGTCACTAGAATTTAAAAGCTTTATTTTGTTGTTTGTTTTGTTTGGTTTTTTTAAATACTGATTTACATTTTCAGCTCTCCAGTATAAAAATGCCCTCCAGCTGAAAACCAGCTTATCCCTCAGAGCTGCCTTGGGTTTCAGGATGTCAGACTGGACTGTTTCAAGCAGGTTCCTAGGAAACAGCTTTGGGCAGCAGGGCTATATATTTTGTCCCTCAGAAAAATGGGTCTTCAAATTAGCTAAATGGCCTGTGCTACCACCTAGCAGAGAGTTTGACTGGTCTGGCTCTTGTCATGCAGTGGTGTTCTCCTTCCATGCTCAGCTTCCAACAGTGAAACATCTGCACTCCCTGCAAGGCAGACCTGGATCATTGCACCTCACATAATCCCTGAGCAAAATCATGGAGTAACTTGGCTCCAAAGGGACCTCTGTAGGTCTCTAGCCCAGCCTCTGGCGCAAAGCAAGGCTTACGCAGGACTTTCTGTAGTCGAGTTTTGAATAACAGAAGAGCATCTTCTGCTCTGGTCTCCTCCCTGTGAGATGTGCAGATCCAGCTCTTTGCCAGGCTAAGCAAGCCCAGCTTTCTCAGCATCTCCTTCAGATGCGTGTGCTTCAGCCCCATGAGCATCTTCGGAGCCCTGTGCAGGAGTCTCCAGTACTGAGGTACCCAGGACAGGACAGGATGCACTTCTCCAGATGTAGCCCCTTAAATGGGAATAATGGCTCCGCAAAAAAGGAGGAAAAATCACTTCCCTTGATCCCTGGTGACACGCTAACACCCGGTGTTTGAGGCAGGAGGTAGTTAATGTAGCTGATATAAAACTTCTGTGTGCATTTAGAAATTTTATTCTTTTTTACACTTTTGCTTCAGGGCACTTCAATGAGTTTTCTTCAGAACAAGCAATATTTTTACTTAGTTCCCCTGTGCATAACTTTATATTTAGAGTTCCTCATCAATTTGAATGCCTTGCTCAAATGGTTTCCTTTGTGCTACCAGTGCCACACACTCCCAGTGTCTTTAAACAGATCATGGTAACTAATGACCATGGGAGACATCAATCCAGTTACAGATTTGCAGTGTCGGAATCCTTTAAAGGAATAGCTATCTCATTTTCATCTGGAATACATTTCAGTGTTATAACTGAATTTTCAGATTATTTGCAGTATTCCTGAATTAATACTTCTCAGCCTGAGCAGAAAGCTTAACTGTCCTGTGGTCAGCGAACTCATCTCTACTTTATTTTGGGAGCTCAACTGCCTGATACGGGGGAGCAGTTTCCGTTTAATCTGAGCACATCCTGTGCTAGTGAAATACCTCAATCATGAACATATGTTACAGGAAATACAGCTGTAGCACATAGGGGTTTTTAAATTTATTCTTAGAGTTATGACTAAAGGGCAGTGTCAAAGTTCATGGTCTAAAAATGAACATTTCTTGACAGTCATTTTATTTTTGAGGTCTTTAACTTCAAACAAGACTTTTCTTGGCTTGAAATGCTGATAAAAATACATAAAGCTGTAATTTACAATAAGCAATTATATTCCTTTGCTGAAGCCAAATTACGTGAGGTTCTAGTGTTTACAAACCTAGTGAAAGAACAATACGTGAGTACAAAAAGCTGAATTATTTCAAAGTTTGTTTGCCTAGTTTTTCTGAGCTTTCCTTTCCGTTTGGAAGAGGAAACTAAATTATATCCAGCTTTGCAGTACTGCAAGCATGGTGTGCCATCATTTCTCTCTGTCTTTAGGTTACTTTGCTGCACATTATATGCCATGTAGTTCACATAGAACTGTAGCATTTAATAAATACACCCCTAAAATATACTTTAAAATAAAGCAAATAATCTTGCATGTGCTTTGCAAATTAGAAGGTACAAACAGAAACTTAGATAAAAATGTCTTGGGCTCAAATTTTTATCTTTTTATTGTATGAAATAGTAGGTGCTCCTCGAGTAGTCCCTCTGTGTTTCTTGAGCAGTAAATTCCTTTTCTAGTTTAATAAGTCTATCCAACATTGTCACCCCATATTTCATTATGTTCTATTACTGGTGTTGAAGATCTGCTCTTATAGCTGTTAAGGCAAAGTTTTCACTGTATTTATCAGGGACTGAATAAAAAATTGGGGGTCACTGTAGCTACTGTTGCTTAAGGCAAATGCATTACAGAGTGTTTGCATGTAATGGTTAAATAAATATATACGGTGTCAAACTACTTGATTCATAATTCTCACTGTCTGGGGTCTTCAAGAGCTTAAGCCTTTGAAAAAACTTGTGTACTAGCTGAAAGGGCACAGATTAAGACTTTGAATAATTGCAGAATTCATTACTTTAGTATGTTCATTGCTTATTTTTTCTGTGTACAATTTTTTTAGCTCTGATCCAATCACAAAGTTGCATTTGTTAAATTAATAATTTTCTGCAACTTCTGTATAAAGACCAACTTTTTTACATCAATATTCAAAATCTGGAGAGATTTAGAACAATTTTCCCTGGACACAAAATATTTCTTCATTCATTAAAGTCAAGAGGAGAGAGGGAGAAAGGGAAGTCCTTATGAAGTTCCCCTTGGAGTTCTCTCTACTGACATTTAATTTGTGAAAAATTATACTTGGTATTCAATGTAATAAGACAAGGAGTTTGGAAAACAAACAGTCTTCCTGTATTGGTGTTTCTTCTGTTGTTTTGCACTTCCTTGGTCCTCCGTTTAGCTTCTGTATCCATACACTGTGTCAGGACAGTGAAGTGGTGTATGGTGGTGTATGGTCAGTCTCCTGTAGAAACAGAGAAGCATCCTTCTTGGAAAGATGAAAAGTGCAGGCTGGGACAAGTGCTCCTTTACAAGAGCTGGCCAACAGTCCAGTTCCACTTTTAAGGAAACAGCATCAGTAGATGGTGTCTCTGAATTTTTATTTGCCATTTCAGAATGTTGTGAATGCCAGGAAACATCAATTGTTTGCCTTTTCTCTTGAGATATTTCCTGTCTGTATAGATGATGTTCAAAAGACTTATTTTTATGTTGGTTTGAGCAAAAGGTGTGCCGTCAGACAGCTCAATTCATTTTTCTCCTAGATGATTTAGAAAACAACCCAAGCTTGAATTTAGCTCTTGAACAGCTTTAATGTCAAGAACAAGAAATGGAAACTGGCACAGGGGAGCCTGTTTGTGTGTTTGTGAAATATCTTCTTGCTGATAGCTCAGCCTCACCTGTGCCACATCAGTTGGGTTGTCTAAGTTTAAAAATCATTGATGGAGTAGTCCCTGTGAAAGAAAGGCTGTCTCCTGCATGTCTGCTCATTCTATCCAAGTTTCAGTGAGGAACTCCTAAGTTGGAGGATCCAAGAAAGTATGATGTTACTTTAAAAATAATATTTACCTGCAAATTTGTTAGAAGGGTTTATTCTTGCCAACAGAACTTGCAGGCAGAAGTTGCTACACATTAAATTCTGCTGCTGCAATGATGTCTTTTGAATAAAAGATGAGATATCATGCTTTATGTTTAAAACTGTACTTTTCCTTTGTTTTGTACTGCAATTTGGGATAGAGAGAGAGAGAGACAGAAGTGGTCTTTGAATTTTTTTTGTCACTCCTTTTTAATGTAAAACTCCTAACTACTTTGTGAGAATTTGCTTGAGCATGGACTATGTTGTTAGACTTCTATATCAATTAAATAATCCTGTTTTCAAGAAGTACTTGACAAGAAGATAGAAATATATTTACTGGAATGTAATGATGTCAAAGTAATTGTTACTTTTCCAGACAGTCCTGTGAGTTTGGATGGGACAAAATTATGAGAAGGCAATGTGAGTTTGAATTACAAGGACTTAACTCAATTTCAGCATTTTTTCTTTCTTACCACTACCCCACCTTCTTTTTTTTTTTTTTTTTTTTTCTTCTTCAGGTTTTGTTTGCCTCATTTCCTCATATATATATGGAAGGTTAAATAGCTAGATCAAGCTATTTTGGTGGTGCTATTTCTTCCCAGAGGCATTAAGCCATGACATTCAATCCACCACAACACAGCCAAGCAGCATTTGAGGATCTCTGTGTGTGTTAGTTATGTCAGACATCAAAAAAGGAGGCTCATATATAGGTCTGACCCCACTCATACTATTAAATTTAAAGATGATGTCAATCCTGTTGTGAGTTATGCATCAAATATAAATTGGTTAGAAAACATATCTGAATGTTGAACTGCCTTAGATTGCCTCAATTGGTGCAATTTGATGGTGAGCATAATTTACATGTTGAGCAGTGGAAAAATTCTTCCTTGTACTAACAAGGATACATTAAACAATGTCTCCAGCCAGCTTCCTTCCCTTAACATCCTTTGCTTCTTAAGTTATTGTCTAATGCACTTCCTAATCCTAAATTAGTACAGGTAGTACTGATTTAGTACTTTTGGCACTGATGTAGCAATTGCACTTGGTTTTTTCTGACTGATACACATGATAAGAAGCTTTTCATTTCTGAACAGAACAATTACAGACTTGTTTTGCTGTTGAATTGAATATGCAAATAATTATGAGGCAAATAGGCAAAGCTCCCAGGAAAGCCTCTGGTTTCCAAGTCCAGTCCAATTAGTAAAGAAGGAAGCTTTCTTACAAAGCTTCTGTGATGGTCTGTTTCACTGATCAGATGGAGATTATTACTAGATACGGGACTAAACACTCTCCAGATGGCAGAGTAACTAGGTATAGAGCCAATCCATTATATCAATTACTGATTAATGTAATGCAGGTTTGTAAATAACATAACATCAAGTCATCCCATGTAAGACTCTGAAAATACATAGAGATCTGCAGTGCTTTGAAGGTGCCACTGGAAATACAAAGTAAACACTGAAAAAATTATTTTGCTTAATTTGAAAAAATTTTTATCTTGACTATGCAACATCTTTCCTTTTTCAGATGTATCTGATAAGAAGGTGGAATATACCTGGAAACTGGTTGAAAGGTGCAGAACTGATATCTGCAGAGCTGTCTTTTAAAATATACATTTCGTGAATACAGAAACTCTCAGATGGGAGCATAGGAAACATGGACAAAGAAAAAGGGGCCTAAAATTTCAGACATCTTCAGAGTTCTTACAATGCTTTATAATCCAGTTCCTGTCTTTAAAATCAGGAATATCACATTACTTGGTTGGAAACACAAGGTTTAGCACAAGGACAATGAGTAATGAAAGCCTCTCTCTTTTCAAGGAGCATTTTTATATGGAGTAATGACTTCAGTGGGATTACACCTGAAATATGCCAGGGGAATATAGCCTTTGAAATTACGGCATGTGGCAAATGAGGGCAGATCTTAGAAACAGTTTGTTTGCTAAATGATGATGTCATCTAAGCTTGGGAATTCTAGGGAATCCAGCATGTCAGTCCTCATCTTCCTAATGAGCTGGGGTGTGACTCTGTGCGCTTTGGCTTTTATGAAGCTTTTATGCAGTAGGTCATTAGGATTCAAGGCCTCTGGAAGACCTTGTTTGGTAGACTGCTTGTCAAGTGATTTCTAGTTTATCAGAAGGCATTTTGTAATTTTATTTGTCCCAAACTCAAAGCACTGAAACTGATAATCACTGCAAACAGAGCTATAAAAGCCAAGGGAAAAGATACAAGACTGGAGTTCTCAAACATTGTGATCTTGAAAAGAAATATTCAGAGCTGAGCCAAATAACCATCACCATAATCCATCTCTATTGGCTAGCTGCAGTTTTGATCAGCAAAAAAGAGCAGCCCCAGGTGCCTAGAGATTCTGCACGGAGGCACAGGACTTCAGCAACAACTGTCTGTGTGTGCCCAGTCTGACAGGGCAGGCAGCAGCTTCCCCAGTGGGCCCTCCATGCTCCTCTTGGTACTCAGCACCAGTGAAAACCCTTTAATCTAGGGAGGGGAAGCTCCAGTAAGATAGGTGAACCTTCAGTCAGGCTTGTGTTGGAAGAGTTTACTTCTTATTTGTTTTTTTTTCAAAAGGAACCTTAGGAGAACATCTTAGTGCTTACTGTAAAGAAGTTATTTAGAAGCTAGAAGATTACTGCATACTGTAAGAATCATAGAATCATAGAAATTTAATAGAATCATAGAATCCTAGGGGTTGGAAGGGACCTCGAAAGATCATCTAGTCCAACCCCCCCTGCCAGAGCAGGGCCACCTAGAGCACATCACACAGGAACGTGTCCAGGCGGGCCTGTTCCAGGGCTCTGTCACCCTTACAGTAAAAAAATTTTTTCGAATATTCAATTTGAACCTCCTATGCTCCAATTTGTACCCATTACCCCTTGTCCTATCGCTGGTCACCACTGAAGAACATCTGAAGTGAACCAGTGATGATGCAAAGGTCTATAACTTAATAGATGCCATATAAATATGGTCTAGAAGGGTGCAGATGCTTACTGTAAGGCAGGTGGTGACATTTATTGACTGTAACATTTATTGAAGTATCATTAGAAGGCTTCTAATGCCTTGGCACTCCAGTACTCACTGCATGGGAAACAGAGACAGTGAACAAATGGTACTACAGGACTAAAAATAAAAGCTCCGTCAACTCACATGGTCTGCAGCAAAAATAGTCAGGAGAGCACTTGAAAGCCTGATGGAGCTGATAGATCTTACACTGAGCCTTGCTGCCTGCCAGGCTGGGGCTCTGGCTGGGTGCCAGAAGGGAGCACGTTCCCAAAGCCCTCCCCTGAGCATGCTCTGCTATCAGTTACCAGCAAGCACAACCTCTTGAACCCAAAAAATAGCAAGGGTGACATAGCAGACGGTAACACGTGCTGTGCTCTGAGGAGACAGCAATTCCCCATCTGAATGGGGACCCATCCAGTTTCATAGTTGTATCAAATGTACCCAGTATGTTGGCCACTCATACCGCTGTAAGAATCCTCTTGCAAACCCCACCCACTAACCAGTCCCATCAGATTATCTGTTTAGTCCTCTTCCTCTTGACCTGAGCAAAGTATGGGAATGTTATCATAAATATGCTGGTGGGAGAGCTGTACATTTTGTTGCTCCTGCTCGATGCATTGACCAAGAGCCTCTAGCATCACTTTGTTTTTCTCCCCTCTCCCATCCTATGTGCTGCCCTTCCATCCTCCCATACTTCAGAGACGTCTTGAAAACTGTCTGGCTGCTGCCAAGGACTTTGTAGTAAAGTGGAGGGCAGGCTATTCACACCAATAGCAGGACACCACTTCCCTCTGCTAATGACTGTGTGTCTAAAAACAAAAGGGGCACAGAGCTGTGGCAAAATTTTATAGGACTGAAAAAATTGGATAGGGAAGTACTCAACAAAATATGTACAAGGGTGACTGTGTGTATCTGCCAGCCAAATGGGGCTATGTCTCAGAGAAGAGGATTTTCTTCCATTAACCTAGTTTACTAAGTGAATTTTCCATGCAGCAGTGAACAAGTGTCATTAGCATTCACCCTGAGTGAGAGGATGGCTTTGACTGTTATTCTGCTTATTTGACTTCTCTCACTACATCTTGTCCATCATGATGAATGCTTGGCCCACTGATTCTGGTAGGCATAACTCAAAGTCTGCTGAGGAATGGAGCCTGGGTGAAGTCCAGTCCTTGCTGCTTCAGTCAAGTCATATAACCACTTTAACCCAATCATTACACTCCCCTCTAAAAACAGTGGGATTATTTGCCCTGCTATTTCTTATCAGCATTAAAGAATTTCATGGAGAGAAGACTCAAGCATCCTTTTCTGATCTCCAGCATAAATTTATTCAGAACTTGTTTGTGTAGATTTGTTCTTGTGCAAGCATTGTCCTTAAGCTAAAGCTGCTTCTTGGCTATCTATCTGTGATATTTACCCACTGGTATACTTACAGACAGACCTCCTGTCCCCTTCCTCAGGCTTTGTTTTTCCAGGACAAACAAGCCAAGCTTCCGTAAGATCACTGTCAGTCTTCTGATGACTCTGTTCCAGTGTGATACAATTTCTTCTAGAACATGAATATACGAGTGTGTGTGCTATACTCCAGATGAGGTTTTACTAACAACTCTGTAGCACTTTTTCTTACTTTTACTCTGCCCAAAATTCTCCATCAGATAAATCCTTGAATCCAGTTTGTCTTTTTTATGAATGGTCATGTTGGTCCTCTGCAATCAGAGATCTCTGCAAAAGTTTAAGAGCTTGCTGTTTGAAAAATGTCACAGATTCATCAACTTCAAGGGAGCTGTGACAACTTCAGCCAGCTGGGGATCTGCATCTGATATTTCAGCTTGCAGGACACAGCTTTCTCTGTGGCTGGCCCGAAATGGTGGAGCTCACTGCCAACTCCCCTCCCCCAAGACTTTCCTCAGGAGAGCTGCTGATTTGCTTCCGCCCCAGCCTGCAGTGTTAGGAAGCACTTACCCCATCTTATGCTAGCAGAATTTGGCAAATACTATAACTCAGTGTGCTCACATTAAAAAAAAAAAATAAATCTAAAAATTTTATTTTTTTTTTTTAAATAATTTGAAACATTTTCAGTCATTTTAGCCATTTTGATTTCTGGCCATGCAATTCTTGTCCTTAATTTCTTTCTCAGTCCTCATGAAGTGTGAATAAAACTTGTGAAATGGCAATTAAAATATATCTCTTTCCATGGAGAGAGTTGACATGTGACTGCACTGCTGCCCATTATCCTTCTTCATTTCTTCCTTTCTCAGGTCTATCCTTCATCCTCTGTCATCTGTGATTTAGACTAAGCCCTTCAAGGCAAGGACCATTGCTTTATACTCATCTCTGCCTAAAGCAGAGGTGCTTATTATTGGTTTCTGGAAGTATAAAGAATGTAGCAGATCAATGCCATTATCCTTAACCGCATTTAGAAGACAAAGGCAGTGTAGCTGTTGAATGGGTGCTCTCAGGGGCACAGACAGAGCTACATTTTGGGCTATTGCAGATTTGCCTGAGGACTCTGTGGACATTTACATGTAAAGATCATAGCCAGGGTAAAAGCTACAAAAACACCAACAACGGCAAAAAGCTTATAACATGCAGAATTGTCTTAGTTGCCCCACTGAGTGAAGCAGACATTAGCAAAACTTTTGGCTGTTAAGACTAAGATTGCTAAGGACCTTGCAGCAGCCTGGGCTCTGAGCTCAATCAGACCATGGTGTACATAGGCTGCATTGATTTAAAATAAAGATCTGGTGACAGTATTTCTGCTTTTGAATAGACCCTTAAGGCAATGGCCCAGGAAGTGGTGGACCAAGTGAGCTGCAGGCCTGAGGGATGTGAAATCATATTTTAATGGAAATAAATTGGGTATCTGAGTTCTGGGACATCTCTCTCCCAGCTAAAAGCCATGACCATGCCCAGGATCCCTGCTGTAGTGAAGGTGCCTGTAGCCCTCATGAAGGGAAGAGCTTTAGAAGCCCCTTTTCCTTTTCCTTTTCCTTTTCCTTTTCCTTTTCCTTTTCCTTTTCCTTTGCCTTTGCCTTTGCCTTTTTTTTCCTCCTCTGCTTTTGTTTTCTTTGCTGTTGTTGTTTGTTTGTTTGTTCTTGTTTAATTTTGTTTGCTTGTTTAGTCTTTGTTTTCTTTTAGGGAGGGGCTTAGACATTCCTTCCTTCAGCACTCTACATAATGTGAACCCTCTTTGTGAGGCCCAGGTCTGCCTGGCCATCTCAGCCCTGAGCATCATGCTGCATGTTGCCCTTTGACAAACACCTGCTCTGAGTCCTGCGTTTGTGTTTCTGCAGCAGCACTTTAGCTGCACTCTGTATGATACTCAGATATTTATGCTCGCTTGACAGTCTTCTCAGGACCAGAAGTTTTACATCCACCTATTAAAACAATGGGAAGACAATGAAATCCTTAGTTCCCTGTTGTGCTTTTTGCTCCATCGTCACCTCAGCCAGTGCCACCCAGCTCATGGATCTGCCTTCCTGAGCTCACCAACACCATCTCTGGAGTACAGATTTTAAGTGACAGCTTCAGCTGACAGGTAGTCAATCACCAGCAAAGAGAGGTGGTGATACTGAACTCGTGATAGCTGGTTTCAGTAACTGCAAAAGATGAGCTCCCCTGCAAGCCACAAAATACTTCTGAAAGGTAGGTTTAACTAGACATGGAAATATATCTCTGAGTTTAATACAGAAGTGTTGCTTTGTTGGGGTGAGGTTTTTACTCAGAGTGATGTAAACCTCCTTAGGCTTAGACTACAGAGACAGTTACATATGAGATGGGAACCCCAGCATAGTGATTGATCCCCTGTGACCCCTACATACCTAATTACAGACTGTCAAGGCAGTTTCTATTCAAGCTGGACCAACATTTAGTCTCCTCTCATTGAAATCCTGACGTTGGTTTGGCAGCAGGAAAGCAAGAGTGTTGTGTACCTGACCAAAGCATCTCATTGCTTCTCTGGGGGCAGGCAGATAAGGGATTAACAGCTGAAGATGAAAAATGGCTAATGAGTGTCCAAAATGAAGCAGCAATCTTACTCAGCCTGCTATTTCCTCCCTCACCTGCTCTTCCTCCTCTAGAACCTGTTGCTCAGGTTAAAAAACTAAGGAAAACACACAGAAGTACTATTGTCTTTTGTTGGCTTTCAGTTATCTCAAAGCATGGAAGAAAAGAGGTAGCTCTACTGGTTACTTTTTGGTCAACTTGAAAACTGACTATTTTTTTCTGCTGCTTCTAATCTCTGGTAGAAATTTTCTACCTCATGCCTACCTGGCCTCCTTAGTAACTTCTTGTAAGAATATAACAAAATCTTGGGAAAGGCCAAATAAATTTTCAATGGCTTAATCTGTATTTACAGAAAATTAGCAATTTTTAAATTTACTAAATCTCTGCTGAACCTGGATGACATATTTCATATAAAACTTCTTTCTCTTTTGTTCAAGGCTGTGTCCAGATATCACTGAACTGGAAAAAAGAATCAACATTAAAAAATCTCTTTGTTTGTGTAAAGAGATTTAAGACCTGGAAGTTACCTGAACCTACATACATGCACTTTATCTATCCTTTATTTATGAGAGTCAGTAGCAAAATTACTTTTTCAGTTTTGCATATATTTAAAATGTTTTGCAGAAAAAGGTGCCAAAATCATGCCTCTGGATGCTTCAGGAAGCATTTAGGTTGCTTAAACATTATCATGATGGGTTCTTAAATACAGATACCATCAGCTTATTATTTAGAAGTAAAAGTGGGACCAAATTCAGGACAGAGGAGAACCAGAAGAGCTTTAATTGTGAAACAAGAAGAAGGAAGAGTGCAGACTGAGAATAGTTATATCTTTCACTGTTTGTTTTACTTCAGAACTCCCACCATGGCATGGGTTCCACGTGCTGGATAGTGCACTAGGGAAGTGATTGTCCCTCTGTACTCAGCACTGGTGAGGCCACATCTCAAATATTTGTTCAGCTTTGGGCCCTCCACTTACAAAAGTTACATTGAGGTGCTGGAGCGAGTCCAGAGCAGGTCAACGAAGCTGGTGAAGAGTCTGGAGAACAAGTTTTATGAGGAATGTTTGAAAGAACCGGGGTTGTTTAGCCTGGAGAAGAGGAGGCTGAGGGAAACCTTGTTGTTCTACAATTACCTGAAAGGAGGTTGTAGAGAGGTGGTGGTTGGTCTTTTCTCCCAAGGAACAAGCAAGAAGACAAGAAGAATCACAGAACCGTTCTAACTGGAAAAGATCACGAGTTCAACCATTAACCTAACTCTACCTGCCTAAGCACCACATCTACCCATCTTTAAAACATTTTCAGGGATGGCGATTCAACCATTCCCCTGGGCAGCCTACCGCGGCGTTTCATAACCCCTTCTGTGCAGAAATCTCTTCTAACACCAGAACTAAACCTCTCCTGGCGCACCTGGAGACCGCTTCTTCTCCTCGTGTTGCTTGTGACATAGAGGAAAGAGACCCACGTTGCACCAGGGGAGGTTTAGCTCGGATGTGAGGTTAAATTTCTTCACTGAAAGGCTCATCAGGCACTGGCACCTTCTGCCCAGGGGAGCGCTGAGCCCCCACCCCTGGAGGTGTTTCGAAGCGGTGTGGACGCGGTTCCGAGGGACACGGCGTCGCGGTGGCCTTGGCAGTGCCGGGCCAAGGGTTGGACTCGATGGGTCTCAGAGGTCTTCTCCAACCACAACGCTTCGACGATTCCATTCTACCGATTCCACGCCGCGCTGCCTCCGCGGCCCACGGCGCTGCGCGCCCGCGGAGGCGCCGTCC
>JAAWXA010000003.1:23397273-23471356 GCA_038090715.1 Florisuga fusca | reverse complement strand
GGGGGGTGTCAGCCACGATCGGGCGTGAGGGACGGGGAGGGATGGGGGGAGAGCGGGGAGCGACAGTGGGCAGCTTGGCTGAAGAGGGCTTTTTCACCTTTAGGGCCGTGATTTTGCGTGTGTTTTACAGGGGGGAAAAAAAAGAAAAAAAAAAAAGAAAAAAAAGAAAGACAAATACTGCTCGGCTCTCCATACCGAAGTACGGGGTGTGCATGGGAGAAGGTTTTAGTTTGGGTTGGGGAAGGGGGTATGGACCTTTCCTGGCGTGCCAGGAGCTGGCTGCAAACTTGTCGACGCAACTGCTGGAATAGTCGGTGCCTCACCTCGCTTGGGCGTTTTAACATTTGATGCTTAGTGTTCTTGAAGGCTGTTTTAGCGTTATTTGGGTCTTTTACTTCCTTGGCAGCCTGTGTAAAAAAGCACGTCCTTTTTGGGTTATAAAAAAACCCAAACCCCGCGTGTATAGCTCTGTTCTGTGTTGCGTTTGAAGAAAATGCACTCAGGTAACTTTTGTGTGTTATGTGTGTGAACGTCATTCCCGTTGTGGCTCAGACAGAGGGCAGGGTTTTGTTTTTTGACTTGGGACAGGACAGTTGTCTCACCTGGGGTTCGACAAGCGTGGCCCACATAGCTGTTCCCCCACCTTATCCCCACCTTATCGGCAAAACTTTCCCTATGAGCCAGTACCAGGGGGTGAAGAGAAGATCGATGAAGGTCATCTGCCATGCTGCTGGGAAAACGCCTTGCTTGAAAATAACCACCAAATTTTTCGCCTTTTGCTGTTGTCAGACCACTCCTCGCATTGGAGCCTGCTGAGAATGGGCTTTTTGTTACCTTTTGTGGCTCGTTTTCATGCAGTCTGCTGACCCACAAAGTTGAAAACCAGTGCTTTGAGCTTGGTAGGGCACTGGACTGGGCTGCCTCTCTTTAGTTCTGTTGACTACCAACAGGGGTTGTTACTCTTTTATGTTGTACTATAGCATGGAGATCCTGGCCATGAACTGGGTCCCACTCTGCTGGATGTAGTAGGTCATTCCTGCCCCACTCAATTCACAGGTAAAATTCACAAGGAAATCAGAAGGCCATGGAAGCCCCACAGTAAGCCCACAGTGCTATCAATAGGTGATGGAAGTGATGACAGAGAGTGAAGCATGTTGGCAGCAGTGTGGGTAGCTCAGGATCCACTGTGGTAGCTGATGGAGATAGCCAGGGCAGCTGTAGCCATTGTTGCTATCACCAGCTTTCCCCAGCACCATATTCTTCGAGTAGCTGCTTGTATAATAGTTCCAGAGAGGATGTGCCTGCTCCAGAGATGCTGTGGCTTTATGGCCGTGGTGCATGAGGTGCAAGCTGCTGTGCAGTATGCTGGGCTGTAAGCTGGGACTCTGGAGTAGGTAAATGTCCTTCTCTGCTGTCTGGCGTGACACGTGTGACCTGGGGCTGTGGGCAGGGACCACCTCGAGCTTGGGGATCCCCTGCCTTGTTCTCCTCTGGCTCTCTTGCCTGGTGAGGCAAGGAGGGTTTTGGCAGCCCATCCCATTGCCCCCCTCCATGCACCTTCTCTGAACATCTCTCCAAAACCTTAGGCTTTGGTCATAAGAAGTCTTACCCCTTGTGCGAATGTCAAGCCTAGTAAAATGTGGTCCTGAACTCAATTTGGGAAACCATCTTTGCTGAACAATGAGATAAATGCAAAAACATGACAGAAGTAAGTGTTGGAGCAGTGTTTCCCAACTTAACGTGCTTTTCTTGCGTGTTGTAATTGGAGAGGCTCAGTTACTGTGAATGAGAGGCTGTCTTTTCATGTTAGGGGAGTGGATACCTCTGATGTCTGGGCTGGGCATCACTTCACAGCACCCACACCCAGAGGAAGGTTTGCAGAGAGGCACAGCTCCCCACAGCCTACCCCTTTCGCAGCCTGGCCTGCAAGGAGCTATCAAGGGGTTATCATGGGTCTTATGGTGTGCAGGAGTGGGGTTTGCAGAGGGTGCTGTGTGGGCTGGGGCAGCAGCAAGGGTGGGAGGAGGAGACCTGGCCCTTCTTGGGCTCCCAGCCCTTCAAGCTCATCCCAGATCCAACAGAGCACTGGGACTACTTGGAGGCCCCTGCTGACTGAGTGTTCTCCAGCTTTGGTTTAATCAAAGTCCAAGGATAAATTACACCTTTTTTTTTTTTTTTTAAATTATTATTAGGAGTTCTTTATTTTTGTGAGAGGAACTTTACTTATCTCTGTGGGCTTTTCACACTGCACTTTCTAATTTGTAGATGTGTCTGAGAGATTCATGAACTCATTTCCCCATCCAGATTTGTGGATATTCTTTTTTCTGTGGACTCGGAATATATACTGCATGCTTCTTCCGTGCTCTGAGCTACCATTACAAGTCTGAACTATTTCCATAATACCATGTTTTTCTTTTACTGTTTCTTTTTTCTTTCCTCTAATAAAAACATACAAAATTTACATCCTTCCTTGTATTATGTTAGTATTTTCAATGCTGTTTTTCCTACTTTTGATCTTTTACATGATGTTTTTATACAGAGTACATTTTTAAAATGAGCCTTTTATCCCTTATTTGTCCAGAAAGCTTCTAGTTCAAACTGGACAATTTTGTCAACTAAAAGATAGGTTTGTCCCACAGATGTATATTGTTTCAGTTCTTAAAGTAATTTGATATCATAACTTTCTATAAATATCTGACATCACTAGACACTTTGAAGACTCACAGAGCTCATTTTTCTGTAAATGCAGAGTAGTAGCTAAAACCAAAGAGAATAAAAAAATTACAAATTATAAGCAAGAAGAAACGTGTATCAGGTTGTTTTTTTAAAAACTTTTTCTAGAAAAGGCTGTAAGTACGTTTCTTTCTTTCAAAAGCTGTCTAGAAAGAGGATTCAATATGTGCAGGAATGTAAGAATACATTTTTTTTTTTGCAATCTGTACTTTTTAAAGCCTCTAGGTACCCTGAGAGTAATTAGTAGAATATTTTTAATAAATAACGATTCTGTGACCATATAAGGAATAAAGCACTTGAAGGTCAAAGAACAGATTTTTCTTAAGTCGATGAAACAAATTAGTGGTTTTCAAGGCTGGTTAGTATATTCTTCCTTTAGATTGATGTGTATTTGTGTACCATCCTTGCACAGAATAATGCACAGACCTTCTTGTCAGGAAGTTTTGGCTAGGTTTGTTTACATTACACTCATCTTCTATCTTGAACAGCAAAGGACAGGTACTAAATTTACCAGATTCCAAGAACTATGAATGAAAATACTTTGGAAAGTAATGTTATTACAGGCTGTTTCTCTCATTTTTAGGCTCACATTTAACATCATCACGATTTCTTTGCGTTTTGAGAGGGACTGTGACAGGGTAAAACACAATAGCTGGTTTAGGCAGTGTGATGGTACTGCTCAATAGCCTGATCCCGAAAATGGGAAAGGAACAAAAGGGAAAGCAGGTATTTAAAAACCAAGTAACCCTTACAGGTCTTTTCCAACCTGAACGATTCTATGATTCTATGTCTCGTTTTTTTTTAAGGTGTAGAGATCTGTGCTGAAAGACTCTGGTCAGTTGATGTGCTCTGAGGGAGGGGGGATTGCCGAATGCAAGTCGTTTGAATGAAAAGCTGTGGGTTTCGAGTTACGGGGTTTCAACCCAGCACTGTAAAACGGAGTTACTTTGATGGCAGGGGAGAGGATCCCCGCGGAAGCGTTGCAGTGCAGTTGTCTGCCGCTTAGATGCTTTTCCTCGCAGAGATAATTTTCCAAGCAGATTCCTCCATGGCAGACCAGTTTGACCCACTTTTGACGCTGTAAACAGAGATCAGAATTGGAGCGGGAATTTTCCTTGTCATCTGAGGCTTCGCGCTCCATTAAGTTTTGTTCGTACTTTCATTTTTGGTCAGCTGTCTGACAGCATCATTTGGAGGGCAGCTTTGTTTCGTTCAGGGAACACGGGTAAGACTTTTCGGGGGATGCGGTGCAGCAGACATTTGGCACCCCGTGTCGTCTCCCTCCCTCCCTTTAGGGTCTCCTGGAGGGGATGGGAGCAGCTGCCTCACCCCTTTGAAGCCAGGGGGACAGCGAATCGTGCTGGATGTGCTGCTGGATCTCACACACCAGGACTGAAGGAGCCAGAAGCGGCTCCGCTGGGCGTGGGAGGCTGATCCAAGGAGCCTGATCCAAAACGCAGCCGCTTCCTCCCGCTGCTCCTGCACCGCCCGGCCGTGAGAGGACTGGTGCGGGGATGGCCCCGGGGAAAATAAGTACCGCTTGTCCTTGTCGGCTGTGACTCGGTGCTAGGCTGGAAGGAAGCTCCCCTCTGCCCGCGGAAGGTTGGGCACCAGCGTCGGCATTAATGTGGTTGCTAATTGGGGTAGTATCAGAGCTGATGTCAGCAAAGACTAGGATCTTCTTCTGTAAATGCCTTGTATGTTAGGATGAATCTCTGTTTAATGGTGGAGATCTTTGGCTAAACAAGGTGTTCTGGGTAGTAATTTCAGAAGAAATTAACTCTTTGTGACTCAAAAAAGCAAATTAAGTGCTGTGTGTGAGTGCAAGGACTAAAGAAAAGTCAGAGACCCCAAAAAAGAGGGTTCAGGCTGCCACACATGAGACCCATATTGTCCTTGTAATGGGTGGGAGCACCTGCAGCTCTGTCAAAGGGAGATTTTTGTTCACTTGTCTCTGATTTCACATGGATGCATCAGGGCTAATACTTCTGTTGTGACAAGGTATGTCCTGGATGTGGTGTTTCAGGCATAGCAAGGACAAAAGAAAGGGAAGGTGCTTGGGAGACAGAGGTAATAAGAAGCAGTGATTTGATAACATTCTGGGCCGCATCAAAAGAAGCATGGCCAGCTGGTTGAGGGTGATTCTTCTCCTCTACTCTGCTCTTGTGAGAGCCCTCCTGGAGTGCTGCATCCGGTTCTGGAGCCTCCAACACAGGAAGGACGTGGAGCTGTTGGAGTGAGTCCAGAGGAAGGCCACAAAGGTGATCAGAGGGCTGGAGTACCTCTCCTAGGAGACATGTTGAGAACATTAGGGTTGTTCACACTGGAAAAATCTCTGAGGAGACCTTATAGTGGCCTTCCAGTACCTGAAAAGGGGTCTACAGGAATGTTGGGGAGGGACTTCTTACAAGGTAGTGATAGAACACGAGGCAATGGCTTTAAGCCAAAAGAGGAGAGATTTAGGTTAGGTGTTAGGAGGAAATTCTTTACTGTGAGGGTGGAGAGACACTGCAATAGGCTGCCCAGAGAGGCTGTGGATGCCTTATCCCTGGAAGTGTTCCAGGCCATGCTGGGTGTGGCTTGGAGCAACCTGGTCTGGTGGGAGGTGTCCCTGTCCATGGCAAGGGGGTTGGAACTAGATGACCTTTAAGGCCCCTTCCAACCCAAAGCAGTCTATGATTCTGTGATTTTTATAGCTTGATAACCTTTGCAGAGGGTGCAGACAGAACCCAGACAGAGCTCAGGAACCATGGTGAATGTCCCAGCAGTGGTGCAGAGGTTACTCCTAAGATAGCAGTTGCCTGGCACTGGTTGTCCCTGAGCAATCTGAATTTGGGAAATTTCCTCTGACACGGTGGGTCTGCCCCTGCAGAGATACTGAGGCTGTTGGGGTCTGCCTGGATGAACTGAAGGATTGTCCTGCCTTTGCTGACTGAAATCCATCAGGAAGGTATTGCAGACAGTGCTATTACAACAGCAGCAGCAGAAGGTCATTGTAGGACTAGACCTGGGAGGCAGGAAGCAAAATCTGCATTTTAATGTGCATATGCTCGGTCCCCTCCCTCCCCCCAGCAATAATCCTTATGTAGAGCCTCCCAAGGAGATTATTTTAGCTTCTGGCAAGAATAATCCATGCTGGGCAGCTGTGCCTGCTGTGTCTGTGTGCTTGGGGAGCACCGACGTGCACGCGGATGCCGCTGCTCCGGGGTGGAAGCGCTGTGAGGGTGAGCCAAGTGCCAAGGGGAAGTTATCCCAAGCAAAGTCATTAGAGTGCTGGTTTCCTGAATAGATTCTGGTCTTTTAAGTGTTACTGGGGGCTTCTTAGGGGATCATTTTGTCCTCTTAGTGATTTATTGTTGGCCACGTTGTAATTTACGGTGTTACTCCTGTTGTCTGGTGAGAGCAGGGGTGCAGGGATGCCTTGAAGGAGAATGCCCTTGCTTTTCCCATCTATGCACTGGCTGTGTGATTCTGGTGACTGGGATGTTCTCCAGAGAAACACAGTATGTATGCATGTGCTGAGGAAGGAGAGGGCTTGTATCAGCATTTGTTGCTTTTTTCTTTGAAATCAGACCCTGTTAATGTGTAAGCGTGTAGACTGAGTTAAATAAGGGTATGCCAGACGCTGACAAGAGGGAGCAATTAATGAAACTATTGGTGATTAAGTGTTTTTTTGTGAGAAAACACAAAGATAATTCAGTTTCTCTGGTCTTCCTCTCATAATATCCTTTCCACAGTTTGTAGATACATTCTTTCTATGTCTGTACATAATAAGGACAACATAAAAGGCAATTTCTTAGCCCTCAGTTGCCCTGCTGCTACCCAGACCATCCTCTGAATGCTGTGATTCTGTGAGGAAAAGGAAGGGCTGTGGAGATGCCACCAGCATGCTCCCTCTAGTTGCTACTGTGTGCTTGTGGCTGAAGGCACCACATCTTTCAGCTGAAAATGCTTAGATTGTAATTCAAGCCTTAGAAAAATTAGATTTAACATTGAAGTTTACAAATTGTATATACATAAAAGTGCATTTATAGGTATATATACATATATGTACTTAAAATCTGACTTTGAGCCACTGTGGGGAATTTAATATATGTCTTTTATAAGTAACAATTTTAATTAGTCATTACCCAGTGGCTCTGATTTGAAGAGCTGGAACCTTAAAACATCTCAAGCTTTTCAGAGCGTGCAAAAATACTGTGAGCTGGCGGCATGGAAGCAGCATCAGTCTTGCACTTTGCCTGGCTGGGCTTTACTCCCTGATCCCCAGCCAGCCTGACACTCCAGCTCTCTCCCTGACTTTGCTGCATGGAGCAAAGCCACTTTCTCTCCATATCTCTTGGTGCATTGTGGTTGGCACCAACTGGCACTGCAGGGTCGAGGAGGGGTCTGCAAGAAGTTCCTGTCACGTTGCCTTTTAACCACGGACCTTTGGCATGAGGCAGGCAGAGTCCCCTCTTGGCCCATGAAGTGCTGCTCTGGTCTAAGAGATTTTTGTCTGGGTCTCCATTTTCCAGCTCTGCGAGGCAGTGCTGTTGGACAATGTTGACAGCATACCCAGGAGAGGGTCTCTACTGTAGGGTTGCGGTAGTCTTATGGAATATTTTCACACAGAGAAAGGGGGGAGGAAAGCAGTAAAAATCATACACACACCTCCTCGCTGGTGCAGCTGTGCTGACAAAGAAATGCCTTTGTTGGCTTCATTACTGTCACTGGGGGAAGTGGTACCGTTTGACTGGCAGAGGAATTCCCTCTCTGGCATATGTTCCATCCACACTGAGGAGCTATGCCAGCATATCTAGCAGCAGAGCTCTCTCCCAGTGTAAACAAACCCTGAGCGATTGGACTCCTGAAGCCTGAGCTCCTGCTGCATCAAAGCAGTGATGCTGTGCGGGAGATGCTGCAAGGCTGACATGAGAAGGGTGCAAAACCCCTACCTGTCAGCTTCCCTTCCCAGGGGAATGCCAGCAAACAGGGCTCCCAAAATACTACATTAGGGAGAATGTCGCCAAGCAGTGCCCAAACTCTGGCCACACCTGGGCCAGCATTTTGTTGGGCTTTTTCCAGGCACTGACTTGAGAGCAATACACATCTTCCTGCAGGCACCTCACGCTGGTGCCCCTGGAGCTCTGCAGCGTGAGGCTGAAAACACTGCCTGGGATTGGTGACAGCTGCATGTTAGATGGTTTCCTCTTTTTCTTTAAAATAGCAGGAGAATAAACAAAACCACAGGGTCTGGGAATATTAGTTCTCAGCATTTAAGAAACCCTGGAAAGAAGAGTATTCCTGCAGATGCAACCAGACCTTCTTTTGTGTATGTATAAAGTTCTTCACTCACAGATCCGTGCATGTGTCTTGGTGGAACTCCTCTCTAGGTCTGTTCACAAGATGGGCCTGTCAGCAGATTATCATTGCCATTGCAAAGGCAGCTTCCAGCCTTGCATTTGCAAGGTTTTATATGCTTGGCATTCTCTGTTTCTCAATACTACCAATGTAGGTTTTTGTGTGAAATTTAAAAATATATTAGAAAATTGAGAAAACAAACAAAATACCATCTAGAATGTCCCGGCATCCTTAATTTACTGTCCTTGTATCTTAGGGCTCAGTTAAATACCCACCTCCTGGGAGTCAATTGATGGGCTTCGGTGGTAATTTGATCATGGTCCAAGGGAAGTAACAGAAGTGCAGTACTCCATTGCAAAGGACATACTCTTTTCATGAACATTGTTTAATAGAGGTGCAGGTTAGAAAGGATGAGTGGAAACAGCTGTATCAGTTTTACAGTGTCATTTTCACAGGGCAGGTTAAAGAAAAAAGCGTCTCTAGTTGTTGTGTTAGACTCAGAGAACCAGTTTATCAAGGCTGCCACACACCTGGCTGCTTTTTTAACCAAATGGTAAATTTGCTTTGCAAAATTAGCTGAACTTTGGTTTTGAGGGCCATATCCAGTAAGGGGCTGAGGTGGCTAATGAAGAACATGAGTGTGTTTGAATGTAGGTCACTGTTAAACGCTCATCTGTTTGACCAGGCATCATTCTGAACATGTGCAGAAGAGGTGGAAAAGCTGGAGGAGTCTTCAGTCAACCAAAGTTCTCCTGGTTCCAAATGGCATAGCAGGGTGGAATTTGAGGGAGCGTGGAGCTGTGTCTGAGTCAGTATGGCCCATTGAACAATAAAGGAAAGGTGGTGAGATCAGGTGGGGTAGTGGAAGATTGGTGCTGAATGTGGGATTGGAGTTGTAGGTTTGGAAGTTGGCATTGTGTGGGCTGAGGTGGGACAGATGGAAGGAAGGAGTACAGGGGCTGGTGTGGGGATGTAGGATGTGCAGCACAGGAGTGTCAGATGTGGGGTTAGCTGTGCTGATGGCTGTGAGTTGAGGCACTGGGATCTGAGCTCTGTTGCTCTTGCTAATACTGGTGTACAAGGGTAAGAGGTCTTGGAAGGTCCATGCTAAATTACTTTGTAAAAAGTGGACACTTGTCACTTCTCAGCGCTTTTGAATCCAGGAGGTGGCTGGAGTTTGCAGATGAGGGCTCACTGTGTTAAAGCCAAAATGTAGCTGCATTCTTGCTTTGGCTTCTGCTGTGTCTTAGCTCTTGATGAGCTTCAAGGCTGTGTGTCCTCCTCAGCATGTAAAAAGATTAAGGGCATATTTTAAGACAACTGCCTTCCCCTTTGTGCTGCGTGCAGAGCCTAGGTGAATTCTTGAATGAACTCTGGAAAGTTAAGATTTGGGCACCTTAGTTCACAGCTTATGGGAGCTTCAGTGTTTTACTCAATTTAGTTCTTACTGTCTATGCTGACTGCCTGCTGCTGTGTTTTCAGAGCAGGGATTTCCCCATGCCAAAATACACTTGCTTAGCACACAGTGACTGCTGCATGTCTTATTATTGAAAAATTTGTGGGCAGCAGGTTTAATAGGTTGGGAAAGCCAATACTAAAGAGCTACAGTACTGCAGAAACAATGTTATGGTAAGATCTGGTGCTCTATCAAGACACCTAATTTTAAAACAAAACTGTGCCTTGCTGAGAATCCCTATATGTGTTTTTAGTTTAAATATAGCATCCTGCTAATGTCACATAATGCCACCAGCAAGATGTGCAATGCATTAAGTGGTTGGGCTCAACTGCAGGGTGTTCCTCAGTTAGAGACATGGAAGAGGCAACCTCTGAAGTGCAGCTGTGATTGTGGCTGCCCTGGGAGTAGCATGGGGCTCCATCCACAGTCCTCTGAGCCCACCTCTTGTTCACTGACTCTAGTGGGAGTACTGCATCTGCCATCAGTCAGTAGCAATGGATGCTTCCTCAAAAGCATATGGTGTCTTCCTGTGTAGCTACAGAGGACACTGCTGTGATGACAGTCTTTATTTTCCATGCCTTCTGGGCACACCTTGTGATTGGGGTGCTCTGGGATGGGGGAATAGAGCAGGAAATGCAAATGCCCCAAGGGTTGGGCCCTGCTGGGGTGGAGGCAATTCAACAGGGGCAGGGGGGAAGGAAGGAACCTCCAGGGCTTGCTGGACAGTGGATCACCTGTGGCTTCACAACCCAAGCTGGTTTGAGAATGGTCTGGCTTCCTCCTTATGTTTTTTTTTTTTTTTAAGTTTTGGTTTTATCCCTGAATACAAACCCTGGTGAGAAACCCAGCCTGTAGTGTGTGTGCAGGAGGGCTTTGCCTCTGTGCCACTGTGCTTAGTTGGAAGATCAGTTGCCCTTGATGATGTTGTGCCTTAGCCACTGAAAGGAGCTGGACACAAAATGAATGCTGTGGAACCAAGTGTGATCAATAGCATCTTATCCAAAATGCTTTGCTGCATTTTTCATTTATAGTATTTTTACTGATCAGATTGATGTACAAGGTTTTTGGAAGCCTGGAGAGAAAACTATTTCCTGACAAGTGGTTGATATGGTGCAAAAGACCCCAGGGAGAATGAACAGGGTGCAGGAAAAGTGGTTCAGCATGTCGTGATAGAGGATGGCACCCTCATCCACCTTGTCCCTGCAACACCTCCCTTTGGGACTGCGTTCTTCTATTATACTCTTCACAGTACCAGGCTGCCTCTGTACATGATTTTCCCCCAGTATCCCTTCATGAGGGCCAAGTATTTGGACTTCAGACTCTGGCAGCCGTACTTCTGAACAGGACATTTTAAAGTGTCTTTGGACATGTCTACTAGTTTGCAGCTACCTGTTACGTTCTCTATTAGTTTCTGCTTTCTAGTAGCTGAGTTAGTGTTCTTACATAGTAAACCACATTGTAGATACTTTATATTGTGCTAGATAAATTATTTTTTTCTTTTCAGCTTATATGTAGTAACTACTTTAATTCAAAGTCTTGCTATCGACCTCCTAGTAGATTCCAGTTGATGTTTAAAGACTTCCTACACCTCTCTTCCTTTGACTTATTGTTTTCAACTTGTTCAGCAGATAAATGCAAGTAAGCAGATAGTTTCCTGTAGAGATAGCTGAAGATGTCTCCTGATTTTTATTGATTTCTGGTGTTTACTTATTGCAATCAAAGGACTGTTGCATTTTTTTTTCTTTTAAACTAGTTATTTTACATATTCCTTTCTTACATTCTTCGTATACTTTCCCTGTCCAAATGAGCTAGTGATAGCCTTTTTCATTTTTTCTGAGACTGGCCCTATCATAGCTTTTCTTGATACTGCCTGCCCCCACATTGCCTTTTTAATGCATTTGTTGTTGATGATTAAAGTTGTAGATTTAAGCAGATGAAAAGGGATGTAACATTTACCTTAGGTACCATCTGTTTGTATTGCATTCTTCTCCATGCTTTCTGGAAGGTGCAAAATGCACTCTACTCATTGATAGCTGCAGTGCACCACATAAGTGTCCTCATTGAACTATCCATGGTTTCTAGAACTACTCCCTGGGAGATTAAATCTTAATCAAGACCTGTCCCTGAACCACAAAGAAGTGGTTTAAACTGTTGCTGCTCTGTGTGTTAGCTTCCACTTGTCTCTTTGGATTCCACCATGGAATTCCCAGTCCCTAATTAAGAATCTCTCTGGTCCCTCTGGAGTCCCTGTCTTTTCTAATTACTATTAACCTTTTTTATTTGTTTTGCTAGAGCACATAGAGTTTCCACTTGGACACTGAGGTGTCTTTGTACTAGGAGTTGCATAGACATATAAGAAGAGAGCCTCTGTTAGTGAACTACTGTGTTTGTCCATGAAAGCAAGAGGATGAAGGAAATTCTGGAGAGGAAAAGGTGTATCCTCTGTATTCACTGGTTTTATGTACATGCAATCTATTTTTTATTAAGCTAAATAATTTTGGAGCATGACCCTACTTTCATTTTATTTTGTTTATCCTCTCATTCTGAATGTATTTGCCACCTTGCAAGCAGACTAGGACTTACCCTGCTGGTGATGTGCTTGCATTTATGTGCTGGTACATTTTGAGTCTTCTGTGAGGCTATAAATGTGATCTATGGAAGAGAGGTCGCCCTCCTGAGCTTCCTATAACTGTGTGTAATGGGTGTCATATACCGTACGTGTGACTTTAACATGGGCTTGGCCCACATAATTGCACTTTGAGATTTTGTCAGGGGGGCTGAGTTTGTTACTCGGGTCCCTCACTGTGTCTCTCAGCCATCTGTAGGAGAAGGTTGCCAAAATCACATTAAGATTTCCCAGGTAAGGGGTTTGTTTCTTTTTATGGCATCATTAACACTTTACATTTCTAGCAGGATACAAATGCTAAGATATTTTTAGATTCATTACCCATACGCTTCTGTCTCCTGTTGGATAAAAATGCCACTGTAGACACAGAGCTGAGAAAATGTAGCCTGCTTCTTGCATTGCCCTGAAGTCTGTTCCCATGTTTTGTGAGAGAAAAAAATTATAGACATTTGCTGTAACTTATTTTATTATTTTGAGGGGAGATGACTTTTAACTGGAAACATGCATTACAATGCTGGTAGGGCTGAGGTCTCAGAGGTGTATATTTGGCATGTATTTTAAACTTTTAGACTTGAAAGAGAACAGTTCGCAGGATTTGGGTTTTCTTTGGTTGTTATTTCTTTAATTGGAAGTTTTTATCTTCCTCTAATCAGATGTCCCCCTTTACCCATTTTTTTTTTTTTTTTTGGCCTATATCCAGGTATTCAAAGAATCATGACTGGCTAGGGCTGGAGGGGACCTTAAATCTCATCCATCTCTCCACTCCCCATGGTCAGGGACACCTCCCACTAGGTCAGGTTGCAATCTGGCCTTGAACACTTCCAGGGAGGGGGCAGCCACAGTTTCCTTGAGCAACCTGTGCCAGTGACTTACCACTCTCATAGTAAAGAATTTCCTCCTAATCTCTAACCTAAATCTCCTCAAGTTTTAAACCATTGCTCCTTGTCCTCTCAATACACACCTGTGCGTAAAGTCCTACACCAGTTTTCTTATAGGCCCTCTCTAGGTATTGGAAAGCTGCTATAAGGTCACCTTGGAGCCACCTCAGGCTGAACAACCCCAACTTCCGCAGCATGTCTTCCTATGAGATGTGTTCCAGCTCTCTGATCATTTTTGTGGCTCTCCTCTGGACACACTCAATGAGCTCCATGTCCTTCTTATGTTGGGGACTCCAGAACTGGACACAGTACTCCAGGTGGGGTACTAGAGGGGGAGAATCACCTCCCTTGTCTGGCTGGCTACGCTTCTTTGATGCAGCCCAGGACACGGCTGGCTTTCTGGTCTGCAAGGGCACGCTGACAGCTTATGTTAAACTTCTGATCTACCATCACCCCCAAGTCCTTCTTTTCAGGGCTGTCTGCAATCCTTTCTCCTCCCAACCGGTATTTGGGTGTGGAATTACCTTGACCTTGTTGGATTTCATGCAGTTTGCATCAGCCCACTTCTCGAACCTGTCAAAAGTCCCTCTGGGTGGCATCCCTTCCCTCCAGTGTGTTGACTTCACCACACAGTTTGGTGTTATCAGCAAACTTGCTGGGGGTGTACTCAATTCCACCAACAAAGGTGTTAAACAGCACTGGTCTGAGTACTGACCCCTGAGGAACACCACTCCTCACACGTCCCCATTTGGACACTGAGCCACTGATCACAACTCTTTGGGTGTGACCATCCAGCCAGTTCCTTATCCAATGAGTGGTCCATCCATTGCATCCATATCGTTCCAGTTTAGAGACCAGAATGTCACGTAGGACAGTGTTGAATGCTTTTGCACAGGTTCAGGTAGATGACATCTGTTGCTCTGCCTTTGTCTGCCACCAAAATTGGGCAGGATTTGCCTTTAGTGAAGCCATGTTGGCTGTCAGCATTCACCCCTTTATTATCCGATCACCCCTTTGTTATAGGATTGTGCAGTGTCTTATGAGTTATGTTTAATCTCTTACGAGGTGTAGTTACATGTATCTGAGTTTCCTAAAATTACTGATTTTTGTGCTTAAGGCATTGGGAACTTGGGGAATAAGGAGTGTTTAAGTGGGACACCTGATTATGAGACAACACATTTGTTTCTTTTAAGAGAAATCTAGATGTAGTGTGATTGCTTGTTAGAGGTTATCCTTTTTTGAGCAGCAGAAGTAACTCTAAGGTTTCTTGAAATTAAAAGAAGCCTTGATGAAGTAGAAGTCACCAACAAAATTGTCAATGCAAAAAAGATACGAGGATGTCTGACCTATAAAGGGAGATTGAAATAAGTTAATTAATTAATTAATGCAAATAATTCTAGAAAAAAAAATACAAACTGCAACTCTATAATTATTATGTAAGTATTAGGAATATAGAGAAGGGATCATACTAGAAGCATCTACTTACAGGGATATAGTAATGGGGTTCTGAGGAATCCTGTCTAACGAGATGTTGGCATGATTGACTTACACTTGAGATGTCATCACAGAATGGAGTAAATTGGAGTACTCAGTGTAACAAGCAATAAATGCAAAAGCAGCAAAAACAACGCAAGGAGGATGAAGCTCTCAGTGTTTGCAAGATGGTTCTGTCAGTGTTTGCATCCTTTCCTAGTTTATTGAGATTGTTTTTTGTGCTGTTGTACCTATATAGGACTTATTTGACATTCCCTTTATGCTTTTGTGTAGTAGAAGAGTTAGTCTTAAGCCACAGCAGTTTATCATAGTACATAACAATTTGAGTTTTGGGGGGGTGGGAGATACACGCTTGTTTGAGGAAAGGGAGAATCTTCAACTCATTGATATCAGATTCCTTGTATTTTGAAATAGTGGCTTTCATTTTCATTCATCTGCATTTTGTGCTTAGAAAGTGATAGTGACTTGTATTTGAAATTTCTTTGTATCAGGTTCACGTTGCCATGCTGTTGTATTTGTTAATTTTTGTGGCATCACAGGGTGAGAAATATCTTTGGTACTGTATAAACATACAGGAAGGCACAACTTTGGGTTTTTTCATTGGATTCAATGTTTGAAGTGAATCTTATGTGAAGTTGCCTGTGCTCTGGAGGTGGATCATAATTGTGACTGCGTAGCCCTGACATCCACGTGCATTTCTGAAAAATTCCTTCAAAGTGAAACGCACAATCAAAGGACATGATGTCGTGCATTACTGAGCTTGCAGTGGGTTGCAGTGCACATCTGTGCTGGGCTTTCCCCTTCCAACAGAATGAGGTGTCTGTTTGACTCCTGGTTTGGGCAATGCTTTGTTTGCTAACCTACTTCACGGAAAGCTTATTGTGAAATGATGCTTGTGTACGCACAGAATTCGAGCTACGCTGTGGTCAGTTCAGCCACGGCCCTGAAGACTGAGGGGCTGCTTTTCTGTGGAAGGTCTGCACTTCACTGTCAGGGGAGAACTGAGTGAAGGTGGCTGCAGAGAGCACACAGCTTTTGGCATCACCGAAAGCTCTTTTCTCCTAAGACCAGTCATAGAATCATAGAATAGGCTGGGTTGGAAGGGACCTCAGAGATCATCGAGTCCAACCCTTGATCAACTACCGCTGCAGTCAAGGTTTTCTTCTTTTGAAGTTGCTTCTTTTCTGGGGTATGAAGAATCTGCATAGAGAAAAACAAAGCTCAATTAACACTCTGCCCTGGAGTTGGTCGATTATGGACTCTGGCTACTGATATTTTCCCACTGAGGTCTTTGGGACGTTTCTGATGTATTTCCTTGTTAGAAGCCGACACTTCAGGGTGACCCGAAGTCGAAACAGTGTGAGGACCCAGGCAGCCCCACAAGTGACAGGGGACTCGCCGTACGGGCATAGCACCCTGTGCGCTATCGTTTCTTCCGAGGGACCGCCTCGCCTCGCCCTGCAGCCCAGACTCTCGATGCCGCGGGGGAAGGTGTATTATTATTTTTTAAAAAACCACAAAAAACCCCGAAAAACTCCTCAGCGGCGAGGCTTGGGGGCGCTCCCACTGATGCTCCCCGCCTTCCCTCCGCCCAGCGGGCCTGCGGCTGTAACCGGGGCGGGGCTGGGATGGGCTGGGCCGGACCGGGCCGCGCCTCCTTTCCCCTCCCCTCCCCTTGCCTTCCGCCCCGTGCCGGGGCAGAGCCGCTCGGAGCAGCGCTTGGTCGGGGCACCCCTGCCCGCCGCCCCCTCCTGCCCTCGCACGCCATTTCCTGTGCTCCGTGTTTACTTCCCGGTTCAACCCCTTCACTGGGAGCGTTCGGCGCTGCCGCCGCCAGCGGAGGGAGTGGGAGGTGAGAAGAGCGGCGGGGTGGGGGACGGGAGCTGCTGTGGCTCTCCGGTCCGGTCCGGTCCGTTGGCTGTGCTGAGCCGTCCGGTTCTTCTCTTGCAGGTGTACCCTGAGCCGCGGAGGGAGGCACCGCAGCCCCGCAGGAACTCGCGGATATTGCTCAGGCACTCGCCCTCCGTCCGCGGCTCAGGGTACACCTGCAAGAGAAGAACCGGACGGCTCAGCACAGCCAACGGACCGGACCGGACNTGCCCGGGGAGGCGGGGGCGGCCGGTGGAGGGCGGCGGACAAGATGGTGGCGGCCGCCCCTCCCCGGGCTGCGGGACCGGGGGTCGATGGGGGAAGCTGGGGCTGACTTCGCGGCCTCTCCGCTGCCTCGTCTCGGTGTCGGCTGCTCCCCGGTCGGGCCTCCATCACGGCTTGTCTGACTGGCGGTGTGAGTTCAAAACGTGCTGCTGTACCGCATGTAAGGGCCTGGCTTTTCCTCATCCCGTTCCTCTGCCGGTGTAAAGCGGGGAGAGGCTGAGAGGGCTCCGTGTGCTGGGAGAGAGGGGGGCAAAGGAGGGTGTATGGGGGTGTGTATGCCTGTGTGTTTGTCCGGCTCCGTTGTGGATAGGACCCCTGCTTTTCTGTGCCGAGTGGATTTTTGCTAATAAACCTACAAATTGTGTCGGGTTGATTTGTGAAACCGTTTCCGAAGCGCTAGGGCTGGCTTGTGGAAATGGAAGTTCGTAACAGCCGAACCAAATCCTAATTAAGGAAAATGGTAGGTGATGATGCTTCGGTTTAAATTTGCGTTACATAAAAGTCCAGCAAACTGCCATCTTTTCCAAGCACGCGTTCAGAGGGTGGCAAATGAGGTAGTCAGATATAACCAGTATATTTAGCTAGAGCGAGTACATGCTGCTGTCGAGTTTACTTGATGTGTGTGCGTGGGAAGGAACCGATGCGGTTAGAAACACTTTGCAACTTCTCCCAGTTGGGAAGTGAGGGATACTGTAATTTCAGTTCTTTTGGCTTTTTTTTTTTTTTTGGGTGGAAAAATTGGTTTCTAGTGCTTCTGAAGTTAAATTAGTGAACTGTTGCCTTAATTAGTTCTCGGGTTCTTACAGTACCTCTGGTCCTTCCTGTAATTTTGCCAGGCAGTAACAAAATACTGTTAAAAAGACTCTGATTGCTTTCCTGAGGCCTCAGGATGGCCTGAAGTATCGTTAGTGAAATTAATGTTAGTTAATGTGACTTGCATTTAATCTTGGGTTCTCTCATGGGAAAAGATGGAGGTGAAGACAGCTTTTAGTGGTGTTGCTTGTGAAATAAGACCTTGCATTCTTAACTACCTTTCTCCCCCACCCCGTCTCCCAAAGAAATGGGTGTCTTCTAGGATTTGTTGGGAGTTCGAAATCAATTTGAGTTCCAAGATACTCAGAAGCCAAATTCTGGGGTGAACTTTGTGTTACCTCAGGCATTCTCTTTTGCCTTAAACCAGCTGGCTATTCATTTGTCTTTTCTAGGGCTGTGTAAATTTTTTTAATGTTTTGGACATTCATGTGTGAGACCTGATTGGAAATTCAAGTAGAAGACATGCCTAAGCTAGAGAGAACTGGGGAGGGAGATCTCAATTCAGAAAAAAATTGAGTATTGTGTTGAAGCAAAAGGGGGGAAAAATACCATTACTATTTCCCCTTCATCTCCCTCTTTGCTCACTTCCTGCAGCACTCCTGTCACCGAGCTTTAATTTTTTTCAATTTTCAATTTTGACAGGCTGGGAATAGTCTCAGCATTGCAGTGTTGCAGTTGCAGAAAGCTTTTTCCTTGGAGTGGAAAGGAAAAACTGATTAAAAGAAAACATAATTTTGGTCTTACTCTTAGTCAGAATATCTTTGGGCATAGTCAAATTGTGAACTTGGCCTCAGGGGCTTCTCAGCAAGATTGCCGGAAACTTCTTTCTTACGTGGAGGTAACTGGCTGCAGTAGCTTCCAGCTCAGCATGTTGGAACAGGAATTACTCCCAGGCTACCAGAAGATTTGAGAGGCAGGCAGGAAGGTGTACAAATGCTCGGGCTTATGGAGCCTCTTCTGTGTGTATTTACAGCTTGTATGTTGGCTGTTCCCTGTTGTTTTCTCATCAATTTTTCCAACCCCCTAGCTGCAGCCAAAGATGGGAGGAATGGCAACCTGGATTCCACTAGTGAGAAGCTGGCAAGGGCCTCCCAGCCTTCTGCTAATCCTGGGTTCCTTCTCCTGTCTCCTTTAGCAAGGTGTGAGTCAGCCCTCATGGATCTTTGCCTTCCTCACTGTGGGAACTGGGGAGATGCCATAGCTCCTCTGTGCAGTGTGTATGTAATGCTTCCTTGGTTGCGATCAGGTTTAGAGATTTCATTGACTGAAGAGTGTGAAGAGTGTCTCTGGAAGCAGTGAAGGGGATATTTTTCAGAGAGGGCAGATTAGCTAATCAAGAGTTAATGGTGAGTATAAATACTTGACAAAGTGGTGGATGTGTATGTGATACCTTAAATAGTAGGAATGTTTGGATAGTAAGGGTAACAGAGGAAGCTCTACAGTGCTGTGGGGAGATGTGAGCTTGTTCTGTGCACTACTGTGATCCTGTTCCTCCCTGTGATGGCTTTTTCCTCCCAGGTCTGAACTCATCTGGGAAGTACTGGAATTGTATTTATATGAAACTCTATCAGAGCTCCTTGCCTTGCTCTGGGGCTCTGTATGGTTCCAGGTTTGGAGGCTTGGTTATGGCATGTTTGAGAAATTGATTAAAAGGCTGTGGTTAATGGAAAGCTGTACTGCATTAAATGCATCCTTTTGGATGCTTTTCTCTCTGGTATCCTTTTATTAGAGGACATGATGACTGATTTCCTCTTACCCTGAAAAAAAATAAGCAGAAGAAACTTCATAGGTTTTGAAATTTGTTCTCGAAGTTGTTCTCACCATCTTCCTCTTACTTGCCAGTAGGTTTGAGCTGTTAGATAATAGGATATTCAGGATATTTCAGGTTATAATGAGAAGGATTGCTATTTCTCAAAAGAAACCTGTGGTCCCTTTCCCACCTCCTCCAGTACTTTTGGATGTTCAAGTGTTCCAGAGCAAAAAGACTGCTTAATGTGGAGTTTGCAACAGAAGAATGTTCTGCAAGTATTGTTTTTTAAATTCTTCCTCAATACAGCTTTTGTATGCAGACACAAAGACCTGAGACCTGTTAATTAAAAAATGCTACTAAGACCTCAACCAAGGATTGAATTTGCAACTCTATGTTGTTTTTTCTTTCGTGAAACTGTTAGCATTTGCTTAGAATAATTGTAGTGCCCAGTAGTTTATTTTACTTGGAAGTTTCACTGCCAGTGATGACTGTGTAGATAGAAGGCACTGTGGAATAGCTGCCTCTGTTGTCATTTCACAACTTACCGTGTGCTTTTTCTTAGGAAGGAAACATACATTGACCATGTAGTGCTCTTGCCATTTTTGCTTTAAAGAATGTTTTATCTTTATGTAGGAAGACATTTAACTGTAGTCCCTTCTGACAAGAATTACTTGCTTTCCATAAAAGGGTCTTAGGCAGTTGTCGTATGTGATGGACTCTGTTCTAGAAGAATATGGGTGGATATCTGTAATTAAGATGGAATTCACTCCAGGTGTACTGAGTCTCCTACATGAGCCTGGAAAAAAAGACAAAAACAAAAAGGTGATGGTCACAGAGCATATGTTCCTAGATGAGCCCTAACAAGTTTTGCTATAATTACTATCTTGTACCTGTGTTGTGTTACTCCAGTTTTGTTCTTTTTGAAAGGAGTTTCAGCTTCCTGAATTCAGTGCAGTCTTTCCTCATTATTTGACCAGACCTGCTTGACAGCTTGCATGGTCAAAAAGAGGCCCTGGAGAAATTACCGTATAGTTCAACAGCAAGGAAATTTGTCTGGGGAGCAGTTAAATGTAGAATAATAACAAAAATAGGTTAATAGACACTTTAAGGTGTAGAATGCTTGATATGTGCTGTGAACAATAGCAAGCTCTACATTATCAAATTCCATGAGTAGTGTCTCATGGCATTTTCCTGATGATTTAAATGAAATAGAAGATAATGCCTGCTTATCTGCAAGTATCTAATATTGACAAGTTTCTTGAGCTCAAAAACGTTTCTTTTCTGACTTCTATGCTAATGAGAGAGATACACAAGCCACGAATCTGAGAACCTTTTCCCTACCTCCTAAGAGACCTGCTTGCCTCTGCGATTCAGTATGGTCATTTTATTAGAGAGGTAGTAATGCTAAAACCAGGATTTCATTTCTACAGTAAACTAACCAAAGAAGTGAAGCAAACCTGCCATTCTCATGCAGTCTTAAGAAGGTGCCTTATTTGTTTATTATTAAGTCTCTTGTATAAGAAGGATTTGCCCTTAAGGTTCAGAACACTTCATGCAAATTTGGGTTATTAAATCTTGAGAGCTATGAATTTATCAAGATATACAAATGCCTATAATACAGTTCTGGCCTTGGGGAAAATTTTATAAGGGGTGTCAATGTCTTTCTGTTAGACTAGCTAATCTTTTGGGAGCAAGCTTGCATGTCTTTTGTCTTCCCTCACGCCCACCTGAACCCTAGCAGTTCATATATTTAGGTTGACACTTCTTTTCTCTGAGCCTTGCATACTACTTTAGATTCTTATTATGGCTACATTGTGGCCTTGGGAAGCTATTCTGCACATCAGCTTTCAATGATCTATTTGTATAAGGAAGGTGTGGAGCTAAGATGCTAGCATAGATGGATTTAGCCAAGATCTGTTACTGAATTAGGAGTGACTAGGATTCTAGTACTGAAGAGTTCTGGGACGACCTTATGTTGATGATACAGAAATTCAATCACCCACCTGCTCCTTTCAGCCCTTGTTTATACTAATGTCTTTTTTTTGTCAATAATAATATATTTTTTTAGATTTGACCTTGGTTGTAGTCCAACAGAATGTCTTTTTAATGCAGAAGGTGTGCTGCCAAATGCAGTGGCCCAATGCCTTCATGGCTCTTTGTCATAAACATTTTCCAAAATTTTTATGTGTTAAAGTTACCATTCTTTTCTTACAGACTGCACATTGTAAAGTTTTATTTGGAGGTTGAGATCTTACAGGTAAATATTTTTAAGAGGGAAAAACTATGCAAAGAAATAACTTCAATAAAAGTTATGTTTACTGTATTCCTCCCCTCCAGTGTCCAATTGCATACAAAACTTCTCTGAGCAAATTGAGAATTCATGCAGTGAAGTGCACTGTGCCACTGCAACTCGCCTTGTACATACGGACCTCCAAGATGTGACTGCTTTCCCCACCTTCCCCCTGAGTTCTGTTCTTTCTGTTGTGTGACACTATGGCAATTCTGAAAATCAGTATTTCATGCTGTTCATTGTCAAGTCTTTTCTTTTTGGTTTTTTTTTTTCTTTCTGTTTTGCCCATGACATAGAATAGAGAAGTACAGCCTGACTTGTGTGGCTGGAAAGTTATGGTAGCACATCTTGGAACCTTTCTAAGGTACCAAAGATGCTGTTTAGTATTAATGTTACTTTTATAGAAAGGCATATTTTTGTAATAGGAAGAATTCTTATGATGCACAAAGTAGTAGTCTAGGACTGTGATCATGTATCATGAGTTACCAGTTCTTTGTATTCCCATTGAGGAGAAGCCTTTGAATACTACTTTTAGGGCACCTTAAATAGAATGATGGAAAAATAGTTTGTTTTTTTTTTAAGGTCAAACTAATTTCTCATCTTCTATACCATTTGTGCAGGGTGTCATGGTAGCTGAGCAGGTGACAGAGGCAGGAACACTTGGTGCTGGACAAAGTAGTGGTAGTATCAGAAGCTCCTAGAGTTCCATCTACTAAGGCACAGCCTAAAACATGAATGTGCATGGTAGCATTTCAGATCCTGACACGGTTCCCAGCTCATTTAAACCTTTCTTCTCTTCCCATGAGAATTTATTTCTTGTGGTTCTGCCAAGCTTGTTGCATCACCAGTAGTGTGGTATTGTGCTGTCGCTTCTTGACTAAAGTGACTCCCATGGTTTTCATTAAATAGGAAGAGTGTTTCTCCTTTTTGAGGAACATGTACAAAAGCACTTAAAACTGAAAAGTCTTAAAAGAGATATTTTTTTAAAATAAAAAGCTAGTAAATAACAAAAGTAAAAAGCATACACCTTTGTAAGGAGTACTGTAAACAAATATGGTTTGAGAATGTGCTAGTGTTTTTGGCTACTTAAGGACTATATTCACTATTTCCCAAGTAAAAAGTAACTCAGAAATTTTGAATTGAACCACAAATATTTTCATTCCTGCCAGTTCTTTTGTATTGCACACTGGCATGATACTTTGAATGCAGAAATATAAGTGAGTGTGCATGTATGGTGTCTGTCTGGCATGAGGCATCTGCCACAGGTGTAGATCTGTTTGCCTTTGCTGTGTGGACCATATGTGAGGGTGAGCTTGCCATGTCAAAATCCATCCAAAATGTTTCAGTCCTGTCTTGGAGGTCACTATGTACAAGGGAGACAAGTTGCAGTGACAGACTGTACGTGTCTGTAAATGTTATCTAGTATGGATCAATTCTGAGTAGTTTTGCAAATGAGTTGCTCTGTGGTTTGGGAGAGACAGCTGTGTAGCAGCTTCATTTGAGGCATTCATTTAGGTATTAAGAATAAAATGAACCTTCATGTAGCAATTAAAAAATATATTGCACTGTTAATCTAAGAATGCACAGAAGATTTTTGGCACTGTGCTCTTAAGCTCAATTGTGGAAAACTGTTTTCACAAAAGAGTATCAGTGCCTCTTTGATAGAAGGGGAGTTAATCATGTGAGGGAAAGCACAGAAACTAGGGAAAACTGAGAGAAAAGAGAGGGTGGGAGTGTTTTGGGCAGAGCTTCTGAGTCCCTGAGGGGAAGAAAGGGAGAAGAGGCTGCTTGCTGACTTGTGCTGTTCTCCTGACTTGTCAGAGGAGTTCTTGCTCTCTGATTTCTTTAGCCTTCTTCTGCCCTCAGGCTCTTTGGTGTGAAGTGCAGTGAAGAAGGGCTCATCTGCTGGCTTTCTAAAGGGTGAGTGCTGCTCGAGCACAGACCCTATGAAGAGAGGCTTAGAGAGCTGGGGCTGTTCACCCTGGAGAAGAGGAGGCTCAGGGGAGACCTCATCACTCTCTACAATTCCCTGAAAGGAGGGTGTAGCCAGGGGGGGTTGGTCTCTTTTCCCAGACGACTTTCAACAAGACAAGAGGACACGGTCTTAAGTTGTGCCAGGGGAGGTTTAGGTTGGATATTAGAAAGAATTTCTTTACAGAGAGGGTGATCAGGCATTGGAATGGGCTGCCTGGTGAGGTGGTGGATTCTCCATCCCTGGAGATATATAAAAAGAGACTGGATGTGGCACTCAGTGCCATGGTCTGGTAACCGCAGCGGTAGTGGATCAAGGGTTGGACTTGATGATCTCTGAGGTCCCTTCCAACCCAACCAATTCTATTACTATGGTTCTATGAAGGGGACTTCTCATTAGCTCTGAGCAAGAAGCAAGCTGTGCAGGAGTGGTGGGGATGCCATGTGTGAAGGCAGCTCTGTGGAGAAGAGCAGGTGAGTTGCTCCATCCTTCCCAGCAAGAGTGACAGCAGCTACAGTAGGTTGGGTGGTGAGAGAGGGGAATGGAGGTGGCATTGGGGCAGTGTTGCACCTGCTGTGAGGTGAGTGCTGAGCAGTAAAATGTGTCTCAGAAGGCAGGTCTGTGTACACAAGACACAAGCCTGTCTGCTTTTTTCTTTCACAGAGAATTGTGAACAGTTGCTGTTGTGTTTTTTTTACAAATGACTTGTGAAGTTGGACTTAAGAGGTCTTGGACTCCCTCCCCACACACTCATGTCTGTTGAATAGTTTTGAAGACTTGTAAGAGATTTTTTTAGTTGGTAAAAATACTGAAAATAAAAATGTAGATAAAAGCCTGCACTCTACATATCTACTTGTGTATGGTGAGTGCAGTTACCACATTATTAGGTGTCAGCTGGATTTCCCAAGCCTCTGTGAGACAGAGGGAGAGCAAAAGATACCCCTTTATACACCTATGCACTATAGATGCTGTTATTTGGTGGAAGAAGACTTGAGTACCTGCAGATCTAATAACATAGCATTGTATGTTTTTAACATAGATTTTGGACTAAAAAGGTCCTCATAGCTAAAATGCATCCTGCAGTAGAGGAGATGGCAGTTATCAGTCTCCACAGAAACTTGGAAAATTTTCTCACCACAATGACTGTTGCATTTCTTTGGCAAGGGAGTAATTCTAGAAGAACTATTGCTTTGAAGATTACCTGAGATAAGGAATATGCAGATGAGAGTCCAGCTCTACAAAGCAGGTTACAGCTTTTTTGTGATTTCAGCAGAATCTTGCATTTGATTTTTACTTGGGCCTTAAGGGTCAGTATAATGACTTCAGTTATGTGAAAATGATGCAGTATCAAATCTAAGTCATCTGTTACATGCTCTGATTTCTTAAATGCTCCCAGCTTTGGAACTGTTCTGGCTTCTTGCATGTCAATATCTTAGCGTGCAAGAGAAAGGTGATCTGCACTTCACAGTGGAGAGGAGATTTCACAGCCTTGGTTTTGCAAGATCATGTTGATGAGAGGAGAAAAGCACCTTGCTCACATCCTCTCACTGAAACGAAAAGGCATAATAGAATATGGTGATTTTTCCTTAATGAAAGTTAATCTTCTCTTTCAGTGTTCAACTGAGTATCCAGATAGCTCTAGCTCTCACATGTTTCAGCTTGAGCCCCCTGTAACTCGCTGTGGTTAACTGTTTTTAAATGTTTCATCAGATGCTGGCCGGGTACTGTTGGTATTACTGACCTGGAGGCTGCCTGTGTTGGGAAGCAGCATGGCTTTTTGGCACTGGCTTTTTTAAGGAAATACTGAAAAACTCTAGGTAACAAAGAAAAATGTGCTGAAAACCTCAGGCTCGGACTGAAAATCATCTGTGTTCAGCTGTGTTGCCCCTGTCCGTTGCCTACCTGTCTGATGAAGCCAGGAGGATCCGGCCGGTTGGGTAACTTGAGTGCAGGTGAGGAGGGAAACTCTGCCGTGTGGGAAGCTGATGGGATGTTTCAGTAGCTGTCAGTCCTCCTCTGAATCGACCCAGGACCAGCGGTGAGCCTGATGTTGGAGGCAGGGAGGGAAAAAAGAGGGAAGTCTTTCTGTCAGTGCCATCTTGTGGGCCACCACGATCCTGAGGGCTGCTGGCTTGGGAAGGAGAGGGGTATCCCTGCTGGTGTAGGGTGGTGTCCTGAGGTATCTCTGCCCTTTTGGCAGCTTTTGCTGGGGGAGCCTGTCGGGCAGCACAGCAGCTGCTTTGGGTCCATGGTGGATGGAGTGAGGTGCGGTCAGAGTACCCCATGCTTCCTGAAGGGCTCAGGTGAGAGGCTTGTATTTTAGCAGATGAAATCCTGATTGATCCTTCTCCCCCCTAGTCTTTTGACTTTTGCTAAAGGTTTCTCCCTTTTTGGAGAAAAACAACAGTTTTTTGGCTGTTGTTTATTTTGTTCACTGCAGTGTGTTGCTCTATTTCATCACCCAGCTGGCTGCATTTCTTTGAATGAGGTATTAAGAAACTATTAAGTAGCAGTTGCTTTTGGGTCTGATTTAGAAACAAACATTAAAAACTGGCCAAGCCCCTCCTTCAGTACAAATCCTCAATGCTACTTGCTTCACCATCCCTTCAAAAAGTAGTGCAGTTGTGCAACTACTTTAAGTGGTGAAATAGTAAAGGAAAAAATGAGGGGAAAAATCCTAGCAGCAAATATGTGCCATTACTAGCTGGTGTACTTCCTGTCTGTGAATGACATCTTTACAGATTCTCTCCTGGTAGGTGCTGAGTGATTCTAAGTATACATATACTATATCTATATATATGTTTAAAAAGTTTTTATTCTCCTGCTCCCCATGGTCTTCTTTTCTACTTCCTACCCCTGACTGTTTTCCTCAAGGAGGAGGGCATTAGAGTGGTTATCAGAGAGGACTAATGGTGGTTAGAGAGAATGGGTAATAACATGCTTCATAGATTTTTTTCTGGATAGGTACTTGTTACATATCTTGTGAAATTCCTGCCTGGTCAAGTCTTTTCTGTGTGATGTCCATTCTAGCTTCACAAGAACCCCTAGGTTGTTTTATATTATGATTTTAGGGGATATTAGCTGGAAGTGTCAGCAAAAGCAGTAGTTCTTGTTCCCTTAGTCTGTTACTGCTAAAACCAAGACCATTGGCCTAGTTAAATTAAATTCTGTCCTCCTCACCCTCTGTGTTTTCTCCCATCTAACAAAAAAAGTGCCTTATCGGGTTTGATTCCTTCATGTGGATCACTCAGCAGATGAATGGAAGGGGTGTGTGTAAGGGGCATTTTTATTTTAATGCCATCTGCAGTATTGAAACAAAATAGTTTTCAGGTTTTAGGGTGACTTAAATCTGCTGAGTTGTCTAAATAGGATTCTGGTCTCAGTGCTGAAAGCACTAACACTCAGTTTTCTTTGCGTTTAGCAGAAAAATTTAAGAATGAGTTTCTGTGAGTCCCAGGACAGGGTTTTGAGTGCTGGTTAAAATGTTTTCCTCTTGCACACTCTCCTGGCAGTGGCTGAGCACTGTGGAGTAGTAGCTGCTCAGCTTTCCATGTAGTTGTGTGATAGGCAGCATCCTCTGAAGTCGGGAAAAGGAAATTTGATTGAAGTAGCACAAAAATGTCTGATGGTGGGATTGTTACTGTTGCACTGAACCACCTGGTGGTTAATTTACATGTATCAAAGGGAGCCAATTTAACTGGTTGCTGCTGCCAAAAGAGGAGCTCTCCTCCCTGCCTTTGTGTTCTTCAGCCCTCCCTACCGTGGCCATTTCATCTTGAGCTGGTTCTCCCATGTGCCAGCTGCCTTCAGGAGCCACCTGGCTGAGTAAATCTGTAAAAATGCAACCTTACCTTCCTCCCCCAAAAAACACCCAAAACCACAACAAAACCACCACCAAAAATACCCAACCTAACAGCACAGAACTGTGCTTCCCCGAAGCCCACTGCTGATGGGGTGGGAAACCAGGTTGCCTCTGTGCAGTGTCCAAGTGCCAGGCTTGGTGCAAAGGAGGCATTAGGAACACCTGTTAGGAACACCTGTTAGGAAGCCAGACTCTATTTCAACAGATGCTTGGATGGAATTGTAAATCCTGCTTTAAATTTCAGACAGAATAAATTCAATTTGAGTATCCCACTGATGGGCAATTGCTTGAGCACCTGTCTGTGTAATGGATGGGGAGGGGCTTGATTTAGTGGGTTTGGGAGACATAGGGGGAGTGTTAGACTGTGGTTCAGATCAGTGTGAGTTGCAGTGGTTTAAACCTAGCCAGAGATTCACCAATACATGTTGGACTTTCTTTACAGTTCTGGCAGCAAGCATGTACAGCAGAGTTTTTGTTTTTTTTTTCCTTCATCTAAATGAGTTTACGCTGTTTCGTGTTCATTTTGAATGAAGTATGAACAGAAACACCCCTTGCTTTATTTTTAGATGAACTGCCAGACTCCCTGTTAACTGTTCATTGCTTTCCTTGTGATCTCTGGTGGGTTGAATTTTTTTTTTCTTCCAGTGCAAGTATCCCTCTGAACTGGATCAGAGTGGATCAGTTGAGTGACTGTGGCACAAAGGACACAACGGAGAAGGGAGGGAACTGGAACATCCTCTTTTGGCAGCAGCAAGTGAACCTAAAATAAATAGACTGTGTTTTGAGTTCAGTCAGTCAGTACAAAGTAAAGAGACTGGGAGAGGGCGTGGGTTTTATCACACCCCACACCCCCAGACTTAATTAATGAGTAAAACTGAGGTTTAAGTAAAAGACACTTCCTAAGTCTAAAATCTGTTAGCAGAAAGTGCCTAGAAGCAGTTTGTTTTAAATCAACAGGCACAACAAATACTTCTTCCTATTTGTTAAATTAACTGGTTGTCCATACAAAACATGTTAAAACCTTTTTTCTTGTGTGTTCTGTATTTTTATACATAGCACATAGAGTGCCTTCAAAATGTACACCTTGACTGGTTACCATTTTTTGTATAGAAGCAGCCTCAGTGTGGAAATTGCAAAATTGTTCAGTGTTTTCTATTACTTGATCAAATTATTCATTCTCCTGTATGTTAAAGCATTTTAAGTGTGTGGAGATTACCCTATCTCCCACTTCTACCTAAAGACTGATACCTGATGTTGAGAAAAGTGCTTGAACTACAAATATGAAACAAGATGTTAATCTGTACTGATAATTATTTGAATAGGCCATTTAAAACTATCCATGCAACAGTCTTGTGAGCAGCATAAATTACAAGAAAATGCATTTTCACACCCTTTGCCTTAGGCTAGTTCTTCACCCTGGTGTCACATGAACATTTTGCAAAAGATAACTTGAATGTATAAATATAGCTAAAGTATTTTCTGTACTTGGCAGTGAAACTGAAAGAGCAGTTCTTCATTGTTAAGATACAAAGTTGTAATTAGCTAACTTTGATATTATAAACTGCTGATAGTTAAATTGACCACATCTGGGTATTATTTATGGCCTAAGTTAATTAGTTGGCTTGGAGGGCTCTGCAGTTTCAAAGATGCCTGTCAGTTTGTTGATTTCTTGCCTGCCTGTGCTTGCTTATCTCTTGGCTTATCTCTTAATTTTTTGTTAATATTGCTCACTAGAAGTATCTCATTTTCAAATACCAGTCTGTAATTCAGAATTAAGTGAATGATTGTAGTTTTATTTATAGCTGTTGTTAGCATATGCAGAAAAAAAGTGAATGTGCCTTCAGAACAATCCCAAAATCTCAGATATCAGGACAGTACTCTGAGATAGAAATGAGAGCATATTGTTATTTAAAGTGCTGTGGGTTCTTTGTCCTAACCAACCTCAGAAGCATGTAATTTGGGCTTGTTTTACGTATGTCTAAATCAGTTTTTCTCTTAGTTTAGCTGGTAGGTGAGGTACTTACTATTTGTATTATAAAAGCATTTTAGGACCAGAGCAACTGTAGGCTGCCTTTTATGCACCATGTTTTTCCTCAAATCCATTTTCATTGTGGATGCTACTAAGGCTTTGACTGAAGGAAAATTGTTATGCCAAAACCAAAAAGCTTCATTGGGAGCTCTCTGTATGTTCATTGTGATAGTAGGAAATGTCTTGTAAGAACGTTTCCTGGTTTTATCTGGAAGGCTGTCCAGTGCTCTTCCTCTGTTTGTTGGATGGTCTCAGACTCTTTTTGGGTATGATTTAGGTCTTAGTTTGGAGGCAGAATTGTCGCCTTCTGAATGGATGTTCTCTGTTGCTTTCCACAACAGTGTCAGGTATCTACATGCTTTTTTTGGTTCAGTTTTAAGACTATTAATGAAGGAGTGGTATTATCCCTGTTTCACAGTGCTTGAGCTGCAGGCTGAGGTGTCTGGAGTCTCACGCAGCTCCAGTGGCCATCACTTGCAGCTCTGAGTGCTAAATGTGCTGCAGAGCAGACTGGAGCTGGGCTGTGCTCCTAGGGTAGCTTAAACCCATTGTGGCAGTGCAGCAGCAGTCACTCCTGATGCTGCTTGCCTATTCCTTTCCCTTCCCTTTTCTATCACAAGTGCTTGGCAGCCCCTGAAGTGAGGTGGTGCAGAGAGATGGGATGACAGAAGTATCTGACCAACCTGCTCGCTCTCCTGCTGATTTGGCTTGCTGTAGGGATCAGATGGGAGCTGGAACTGACACAAAGTGTGGAGATAGTTGCAGTGCTGCCTCAAATTCATTTAAATTCTTGTGTAACTCTTGGTTTTTGAGCAGCTGAGGAGACGAGCAACAGATCAACTCCATGAAACAATAACTTTTAATGGTTTTGTACCAATGCTGTGGCAGAGGAAATTAAATTTTCTGCTGTAGCTGTCGGCTGGCTTCACCATGTAGCATGCAGTTTTCTGGCTTCTTACTGTGCCTCTTAATACCTGCAGTAAGTGTCATGGGCATCTAAAGGAGGAGATTTTGTCAACTTCTGGCTCAGTGGCAATACTAGTGAAGCACTGCCCATCTCTGCACCAGCCTCCTTGTTTTGCAAACCCAGTTTATTTTAGATGTAAATTGCAAATCAGGACCCAATTTCTGAAGCTTCTTTTAATCCAGTAAGTGAAATGATTTGCCTGAGTAAAGTATCAAATGTGATGGGTAGGACACCCTATATGGTAGACATTTGGGTCCTGGGAAAATGCCCTTACAGGCAAATCCTCTGTTAAGGTTTCCTGACTGAGCCTTTGGCCAGCCTTGACCTATACACTGAATGGGGATAGTTGTTGAAAGAAATGGTAGTAGTTGATTATTGTACATTGAATATGCACATCATCTTAACATAGATGTTAAGAACAGGAGGGGGAAGCTTCCTGTGGCAGCATGGTGACATGTGGGAGCAGAACTGCTGTCTCTTCTCAGCTTCTGCATCTGACCCATCAAGGTATCTGCAGGTGGTGGTAAACTCATGTTTCTTCTTTATGCCTAGCTGGGAAGAGAGGGGTGCATTCTCAAGTGCTGCATTTTCTTAGTATTTGTTGATAGCAGAGGGATGATGTGACTTGGCTTTTACATCAAGCTCTTGGCAACTGTTTCTGTTTCTCCTCTCCCATTCTCCAGCTATTGTTGGCTTTGTTTTCCTACTTGGATTTTGAGTCCTGATCTTCCTCTGCATGGTTTCAGAAGTGTTTTGTTTCCCTGTTTCCTCTCTCCTGTCATTCCTAGCTGAGCATCAGCTGTCTAGCCACGATTTCCCAGGTCCCAGAGGCAAGTCAGTGTCATTTCTGCTCAAAAAGATAATTTTCTGTCCATTCCTGCTACCTTCTAGAGGCAAGTTCTGGTGATGGTCAGTACCCTGAAACAGCAGAGAACTATCCCAGCAAAAAAAAAGGGGATTGCTTTAGTCTTTAGAGGTTTTAGTTTGTTACAGTGGAGGGGGTGATGGGCTGAAAAACGGCTGGGAAAGGGATGGTGCGACTTCGGAGCTGAGAGCTATGGTGGATGGGTCTGGGGATACAAAAGGAGAAAGCATGCACCTAGGCATCTGAAAAACAGTTTCCTAAAATTAGGTGAAACTGAGTCTTGGCAGTTGCTTTCTCTTGGAGGCTCCCTGTCTCTTTTGGCATTAGTGTGTCCGAACTGTTTGGAGACTTCAGGAAGTGCTCTGCTCTCTGCTTTCCAAGTGGGCTCCCCTGTGAATCTGACGTGCTGAGTCTGTCCAAAGCCACGTGTATAGGCTAGTTTAAACAAGTCAATAAAATAAAGCCAAAGGGTCTTCAACTGGTCAAATTTTTTTTTTTTATTATTATTTTATTATTTTTTTTTATTTTTATTTATTTTTTCCTGGGGGACAGTTGCTAGTGTATTTAGGAAAGAAATTTTGATTGAGAGGGTAGAGAGCCTTTAATTCTTCTCTAATACAAAGGGTGCCGAATTGTTTCAGGGTTTGGATTTCCCGAAGTTGAATTCTGGTAAGCTTTTTTTTAAAATTTTTATTTAGGTGTCATTTCTGGTAATGATAGGATAGAGCAGTTCTGTACAAAATACTGACAGTGAGAAAGTAAAGCATGAGGCACATGCACTACATGAAAAATCCTGGTCCAAATGTTCAAAGTTTAGCAAAGCTTGAGAGAAAATAAAAGATCTGACAATTGGCAGTGTTAGCACTGACAGTACTGCAGGCTGCTGATCTGCAGAAAGCCCTGTCAGACATCTACTAGTGTCTCTTGCAGAGGCTTTAAGTTAAAGTTGGGGTGATGTACTGCAGGGCTCAGCACTTCAAAAAGGGTCTTGGTGGTTTTATTTCATTACTGGAAGTCCTGAAGCTGGATTGCATTCCACCTAATTGCTGCCTGTAGTTGCTCTGAAGTTGGAGTCTTGTTCTGGTTGTAGTCAAGGCAGGTTTCATCAAGGAGTGTCCTCACTGCCTACTGAGTACTAATAGTTTCACTAGATGAGCTGCCCCAGTGAGGTAATTATATTTTCACAGCAGTGTCTACCCTCAGGTGACTGTGGCAATGCTTGAAGTAAGGTACATTGAGGTTTGTTTGAAATAATCCTGATTTTAATATTAAGACAACTTTCTCATCTTTGTATGTTTCTTTTGCTTCTGTAGAATAAGGAGGCTTTGTAGTCCTAAAGAGGAAGCCTCAGGTGCCCTTCTTGAGAATTAATGAAGGACATAAAATTCCTTTCTCAACATGAAACTCTCCCCTCTTTTGTTTTCCTGCCTGCTTAAAACAGTATTTCCAAGGGAATTTATGCAAGCAGATGCAGCCTGCCTGTTGAGGCAGTGAGCTGTGGCTTATTTGGCAGTCAGGTAACTTCTTGCTCAAGCATCTTTCAGGGAGCACAGCTGCTCACCTGCTCTCTTGACTTGACAGAGGTGTGAACAGAAGACCTTGGCCAAGAGATGGGGTGACAAGGTGGCACTGGGAAGGAGACAGCCACAACTGCTTTACATAGGACAGTGTGGATTAAATTATTTGGAAAGCAGTAGAACCATGGAGCTTAAAGTGGTGAGTTGCCATGAAGCAGAGCTTGCACTGCTTTGGTATGATACAGATTTTGTATCGTGGTTTTATTTGAAACATGTTCTAGTAACTCTTTTTTAAAAGATGGTGTGGAGATAGAGATTATGGTCTGAAGAAGGAATGCTTTTACAGCTGGTAAAAGATATTGTGGAAGCTACTGCTGCGTGTTTTAAGCACAGTCTTTGTAGCTGGATTTGTTGTCCAAGTACCCTAAAACTAATTACATTGTTGGGCATTAAATATGGAGAGTATGTGCTGTACAGGATTGCTTTATCAGTTGTGTAGTAATGGGCACCATGCCAATCTTGCAGAGGCTTGTGTAAAACAAATTTGGCTTGGAAGACTAATTGCACAAAAAAAGCATTTTCAGTCTGTTCTTAAAAACAAAGTCCTTTTAAATTGTTATTTTATGAGTCAGATTTGTCTAAAATCTGTATATTTACTTTCAGGGCTACTGTGGTTGCTTCTAATAGGTTAAAAAGTTCTATTCACTTGGATTAGTTTGCTAAGATCTGTGAACTCTTTGAGAACTCCAGTACTGTCCTAACTTGGTAGCTTTGCATTATGTTTCTTGCAGTGCATCTGGAAGGGTTTCACATGTTTAGGAGAAGTAAAATTTTTTTCTGAACACAAGTCACCTTCTTGTTATGTCTTCCATAAATATAACACACTTGCAGCTTTTTGGGAGAACATAGTATTGCTTAAAAATCCCCAGCCATTTTGTTGGAACTGCATCTTTTTAAAATAATTGCTTCTGGAGCATTCTGTTTGAAAGATTTGCTTAATTTTTCATCCTTCTTCTAGAATGGTATTTTACACCACTATATTTTCTTTCAATTTTATTTTTTCCTGCTTCCAGTATTTCATGTCTCAGAGGAAACAGGGGGACTTTGGAAGTCAGAGTTTGCAAACATTTGTTGGTTGGGAAAGAGAAGGATACACCTTGCAGGACCTTCCAGGAGAGATGTGAATTAGCCAGTGTTGTGTAAAACGCAGTACTGAAAATAAGCTTTACTACCTTCTAAGTACAGGGGACAAACCTGCTATTGTACATGGAAGCTCTGATGCTTCTGGATGGGTATCAATAGCTTTTTCAGCTATTTTATTTCCTAAGAACAAAGTCTTGCTGTAATTGCTTTCTGTGTCATGTAGCTCTGTGTTGTTGCAGTCCTAATCCAGATTAAAAGCCATGGCCATTGACCCCTGTTCCAGGAGCAATCCTGCAGTGCACAGACAGGTCTCAGTGACAGCTTGGTGGCTGCAGAGCACTTCACTGTTTCCCATTCTCACCCAAAGGGAAAACCTTTGCTTTTATTTGAGTTCAGAAGTTATCTGCAGTAGGTTTTTTGATGCAGGATAGCGTGTGGTACCTGGTGACTTTCTATCTTGAGGTCATAGGTTCTACTTTTGTGTGTGGTTAGACACACACTAAAGCTCTCTCCTTTTGGAGCTAAGCTGGGTGTAAGGAGGGTTATGTGTCTTTGCTTTAAGATGCAAGGGAAATGAGAGGGCCATTGCCCCTGGCGTGGCTTAATGTGATACCTGCTATTGCCATGTGCAGAGCACCTTGGTGGGGTTTTCGTGTGTATTGAACTCTGAGGCTGGATCTTTATGATCACTTGATCTTTATGATTACTGCTTTTAATGCACAGCCTCTTCTAGGTTTCTTTTGTTCAGCTGGGAATTTGGTGCTTCATTGAGTTTTCTCTGTTAGTATAGATGTGTGTTTTAGGGACTTCATCTCATGTAGGAGTTCCATTTTCAGTGCAGTAGGACTGTGGTAGTAAGAAAATATCTACTCTGATTTCACACCTAAAAGGTTGAGGTCTTAAAGAGTGATGTTAGTCACATCAGTGACCTTGGTGGGAGTTTCACCGGTTTTTTCTGGGTGGTGTTGTAATGGAGGTCACTATCTGAAAAGTTTTTATGTGCTGTGACTTCTGTACTTTTTAATTTTTTTTTTCTAGGGGTGTCTCCAGTATTACTGTGTTTGCATTTCTTAATGATGAATACAGTTTGCACATCTGCTGTAGCTGTGGGTGGCTCTCATGAAGGGAAATCCTGGTAGTCCACAGCGTTAGACAGTCCTGTCGCTTCCCAGGTGTCAGGTCTGCAGACTGTGGTATTGTGGAAAAGTAAGGTTGGGTAACTTCCTGTCAATCAGCTGACTCACCCCTTGGGTTTTACCCTGTGGCACTAAGGGGAGGTGTGTGGGGTGCATCTGTGGGAGACATTGAGTCAGCATCCCTTGGGGAACAGGGTGCAATTGCACTAGCCTAGGAAAAATGTTTTCTTAAATTTCTGGCAGGTAATTTTTGTCATTGTAATTTTCTGCATCTTTCAGTGTGATTATTCAATTGCTGAAGTCAACCTTTAAATCCTGTATTCACTGTAGAACAATCTGATGGATGGTTTTGACAATTTGGGGAATAAAGGCTAATTATTGTTGCTGCAGCAGTGTTTTACCAAGAAGTTTTCTGTAGTGAGTAAGTTAGCATAACAAACTTTTTTTTGTGTAGCCTGGCTTTGGTGATTAAAAATGTAGGAGTACCAAGGGTGATGATGCAGGTTCAGATCAAAGGCATATTTACCTTGTGATCCTCTGAAATAAGGGTCTGTAGTAGGTGCCTAAGGGTAAAGGTGCAAGGGAAAAAAAAAGGTGTAAAAACTGGAAAATATGCATGGTTCCTGTTAAGATCTGTTAAATCTTCCAAGCTTCTGACAGTCCATAGCTGAGGAGCTTCTTTGAGGAGTCAGGGATGGTATCTGTATCACTGTATATTTAACAGCTCAATGGTTCCCTTTCTATGGCTTTATTTTTTAATAGCCTTCCAAAGCTATTTTTAGGGTCTTTTTTTTACCTTCATAGCATTCTATGTTAGTAAGATCCAGGGATAACTCTACATTTTATAAAAACTTCCTTTTGTTTGCTCAGCTGCTGCAGTTGGTGGCAGTGGATGACTTTGTTCCTATGTTCCACATATGTGACTTTGTACAGCACTGGTATACCTTTGCTACAACCCATATTCTTTATCCAAGATAAATACTTCTAGTTTATTTACTATTTCCTTGGATGCAAACCATTGCAATACATGCAAAACAGCATGTATTTCTGTACCCTTTGTTTTTTAATGGTATCGTGGTGGACCAGACTTCTTTTTAGGTTAGAGATTTTGTTGGAATAGTAAAAGCCATCTGTTTATTACCTCTGTCTTTTGTAATTTTCCAGTACTATTTCCAGCCTTTTCCAATATTGTACTTACGACTTTAGTGATGTATTTATTTTTCTTTTTTTTAATCTAAAGTTGTTAGTTGACTGTCCTTTCACTTGTCAGTGGGAATAGCTAATTTAAAACTAATTTTTATGCAAGTATAATGACAAGGTTTGGGTTTTTTATTTTTACCAAGGGTAGTTTTTGCATTTGTTACCACTGGATTTCTCCTGCTGCTTTAATTAGGTCATTCACAAGATCATATGGTAGCTGCTTGCTTGGAGTCCCAAGTTTTGACTGCCTTGAATAATTTTGTATCTTCCACAAAGTACATTCTTCATGCCTTCTGTGAAATCACATGTACCTTGAATAGTGTGGGTCCTAAGTCAGAGTCCTATGGGACACTTTTGATACTCCTTTCTTTATGAAAACAAATAGTTTGCATACTGGTGTTGTTTTGTGTTGAACACTTCTGAATCCTCAAGAGGAGGGTCTAGCTGACACTGCTTTTATTTAACCAACCTCTGAGGTGTATTTTCAAAGAATATTCAGGTATGGGTATATTAACTAGACTACCCTGTGTTTGTGGCCAATTGCTTGAAGGAACATAGATCCTGGAAACATTACTTTCATCTGCCAAAGCAATGTTACTTGTTTTCTATTTCAGTTCTGTTCTTCATTAAAGCTTTTATCAATGTCAGACATTTGCCTTACTGGCTTGTAGTTCTATCTTTTTCCTTCTTTCCTTCTTTGGTGTTTAAGGGCTTGGTTCATGTTTGCTGCTTTCCTGTCCTCTGCTATTGAGGCTGTGCCAAGCACTGTGTTGCATGCTATAGGTAGAATTTCAATATAAGTAGAATTTAATATCTTGAGTTCTTTGATCTACTGGGTATCATGTAGTCCTGGCAAATCACGAAGATACTGTGCTTTGTCACTCTCTCTATTCTGTGAGTTGTAGCATTGAGACAAATTATATTTATAGCAGTGCCCAGGAGAAATGCTGTATTTAGAGGAAATTGAATAGTCTGCCACTTAAAGACTTTAACAGAAGTTATTAGAAGAAAATGAGGGAATGGACTTCATCTGAGCTAGAGGTACATGTATTGACTCTCCTGTCAGCAGGAGAGATGAATATCTGAGGATGATAGTGTCCCAGTAATAAGTGGCATGGAGAAAGTGGGAAAGTTGTTTTGTTTCTCCTTGCACAGGAGCTAAGGGCTACTCAGAAAATGCAAGTAAATGCAAGGTCATGACCAACAACAGTAAGTCATTCTTCACAATGAGCTGTGCAAATAACTTTTGTGGGTTTTTGTAGAAGTTGAAATTGCAAGTGACTAGAGAAGTCTCAAAAACCCATTGAAGGCATTTAAGTGCAAATAGTTTGAAACACAAACTGTTGGAAGAACATCTTTATTAAGTATTACTATGTAATATTTGCCTTTCTATATTCTTCCTTATTGGCAACTTTTAGGTGCAGGTTTTTGGGGCTGGATTAGGCTATCATCAATTTTCTCATTCCAGAGGTGGCATCCCTAGGTGCTGCTTCGAATGCTGCGTGGCACTGTGCTAGGAGTTCTTGTCAAGAGGAGCAGCTGTATCTCCTGGGTTCTGCTGCAGGAGCAGCACTTACCTGTTTGAGACACACTCACTCAATCTTTGCCAGTCACTGAACTGTTTTAAAAGCACATGGTAGCATACTTGAGTCAGAGGGTTCTTCTGCAGACGGACACATTCCTGACCCTACAGGGCGTCACCAACCACAGGCATGGACTCCTTGGCATTGGCCTGGAGGATACAGGCCAATAGGATACTGCCAATAGGATACAAGATAGGAATAGATTATCCCTCTATGGGTTCCACTGATCAGCTGGTGGCCAAAGCTTGCTCTGTTCAGGGTCTGCTGTGGAAACCTGGGACCTGCCTTCTGTATCAGGATGCCAGCTCAGGGCCCAGGCAGCACTGGGTGAGGTCGTATGTGTTACAAGTGAGAGACTGGATTTAGGACTTAGTGTTCTGAAGGTGGGAGTGTTATGGAAAGGTAATTGAAGGTAGGGTGTTTACACTGGAGAAACTGATGGCATGAAGCCAGAAGAGTCATGGACCATGGAGGTAGGATTCTTTGGCCCAGGATTTTTGGGCCTGGCTGCTCATAGGAACACCTCTAGCTGCCCTTGTCAGCTTGGCTGCCCAAGCCCATCATACAGCCTATCAGCTGATGAATCAGAACTATGAAATTCTTGCAATAGCTAGTTTCTTGGGAAAGTCATCTTTATTTCTTTTAGATTCTGTCCCCAGGCATTACTATGAGTAAGCCGAATTGGTGTGGATTTAATTTTTTACTACTTGTTATATTTTATTAATATTTAGAATGTGGAAATTTTTGGATACTCTCATACATTGCAAGTTGCAATTTCTTACAGCAGCTTATTGAACATAAGCATGATGCTGGATGGTTGGGGTTTTTTTGTTTCTTGCCCTGTTGGAAAATATCTAAATTATGTTTTCGGACACCTCAAGTGAATCTTATTCCCTTGACACCCAAGACCTTTCTCTCCCAGACATTGGCTCAGGTGCTAATCTTGTCCAGTACCTGAGCTGGTTTATCTCATGAACTTTCCAAGAAACTTCCCACTTCTTAAAAGGGTGATCAATGGACTGGAACATCTGTCTTATGAGGGAAGGCTGGAGCTGTTTAGTCTGGAGAAGACTGAGGGGATCTAATTAATATTTACAAATATCTGAAGGGTGGGTGTCAAGCAAGAGGTCTCTTTATAGTGCTGCCCTGTGATAGGCCGAGGGACAACAGGCACAAACTGGAACAGGGGAAGTTCCACCCCAATATGAGGAAAAACTTCTTACTAAAAGGATAGTGGAGCACTGGAACTGGCTGCCCAGAGAGGCTGTAGAATTGTCTTCTCTGGAGACTTTCAAGGCTTGTCTGGATGTGTTTCTGTGCGACCTGCCCTAGGTGTCCCTGCTTTGCCAGGGGAGTTGGACTCTGATCTCCAGAGGTGCCTTCCAACCCCTACTGTTCTGTGATTCTGTGATTCTTGCTTTATTAATTTTCTGCCAGTTCAGCTGCCAGAAGGGGATTGCTGTGGGGATTAACTATCTCCTGAGTGAAAGGAGTATGAGATGATGTAGGAGAAGGGAGTGTGGGTGATTTTCCTCCTGAAAGCTTGCCCTTTGTGGGCTTGCAGATTCTGAGCAGGAATGGTGTAGAATCACACAAAGTGTACCTTGACCTGTGCCACGTGTCTGGCCCGTGGATGTCTGTCTGCCTCACCCTTCACAGGGATGACTTGGCTGCTGGTCTGGCAGTATTGAATGTTGTGAAGTTATAGGCTGCTGCATTAAGTTGGCTTTGGTTTTCTGTTTTCCATGCCCAAAGAAGCTGGGTTCTCCAGCTGCTCTGCCAGGGTGGTCTTGACAGGAGAGGCTGTCTGTCACCAGAGCAGGTGGTGTTGAGGCTGGTGCCTACCTCCTCGATCAAGTCCAGTGCCTGCTCTTTCAAAGCGGGTTTTATAAACGCTGCAGGGTGCTGGATCCCATTATTGCAGGTGCCTTAGAGACAGAAAGAAGTCCAGCCCTTGGCTCCTTTTTGACAATAGTTGTACTGGCTGAAATGAAAATGGTAAGCTATGAATTCAAAAGGGCTCACTTGGGAGCTGCTGTAGCTCAGGAGGTGTGCATGCAGTTTGGGGGTCTTATGCATTTCTGCCAATTATATTGGAAGTACTTTTTTTCCAGTTGGTGATTCTAAATGAAAGCTTCAACAGGCTATATGGAAATTGATTAAGCCTTTATTCTTCATTTTTGGCACTTCCCACAGTACATTCAGGAAACAGTGGAGATTTCTGATAAATGCTTTGTTACCACTGTTACCAGAAGGATGTAATGTTCCTCTTTTAAAATTTTTTTTCTTTTTTCTGCCTTGGATTTCTAAGTTTATTTTTTTTCCCCTCTCCCACTTCTTACCCTAACTGTCTAATCATGCTTGGTCAAATTCTGACCCATGCCAGAAATCTCAAAATAATCAGTTCCCCTTTGGTCTTTCTCCTTCAGCTACTAAAACATATTTAATGTTACAAGCATTTTCCTGTTTCTTCTGTTAATACGTTCATTTTTTAAAAGTGTGTGTACACAACAAAATGAGACTCCTTATCATGCTGATAAGCAGTAGGTGAAGCAGTGTGTTTGAGGTCAGTGGGGCTGCTTTCGTGGCTTGTGCTTTGTCTGTAGTTTGTCCTCCATTGATGTTGAATCTGTGCATCATCTGATCACTTGGCTGTATGCATTTGTTCCAGATGAAACGTGAACATGTGATAGCATTTAAGTTGTGGTTAGAGCACGTGGTAGTGTAGTAAAACAGCCAGCAGGCTATTTTAAGAGGACAGATGCTAACCTCATGTAGTACAAAATCTTTTGCAGTAAGATGATTCCTTTCCCCCACCTCCTTCTCTTACTCTCTGACACGCTCTGGGTGTGTCTATTTTTATGAATACTGCTCTTTCAAAGCAAAAAAATCTGTCTTGGTGATCTTACTATGTGTTTGTGATACTTTGATTTGATGGTAGTGACTTAAACTGGTATTTGGCTACTACTTACCCTGTTTCACATATAGAGAGATGGATTGCAGTTAACACTAGCTGTTTTGGACCCACAGAAATTTGTTTTTCTACTCCTCCTCCCCCCCAGTTTTTTTTATGATGTAAATTTAGCTTTTTGCTTCATTATATACACACCTCACTTCATACGGTGTGGCTTTTGAAACTAAGCCCATACTTCAGAAATAAATTGAGAAATGTTGGCACAACATTTATCTAGACAGAAGGCATTTGAAATCAGTTATGGCAAGCCATCCTTCCTGTGTTTTTAAGTAAGAGTATGCAGATGGTCACAGTTCAGGTAATGTGTACTTGTTTATTTTAGAAAATCTAAAATTCAAGTATTTAAAAAGGAGAAATCTCCCTTCCTCATGCTTGAAGCCTAGTTGCAAATTTCCTGAATATGTCAACTCGCTCTGCCTTAGGAACTGTTTTATTCTGAGCCTTAAAATTGTGTGTTTCACTACAGAGTTCAACATCGGGCAAACAGCAGTTTTAAAACCTTGCATGGACATTATTTGGTCCTCAATGTTTTCTGTTCAGGATCTTCTTTCAGATCCTGGTCAGGCAGAGCAGACTGTGTAGTCTGAAGTGACTGTCAGTGTTACTGCCCTGTCATTTTGATTTCTGCCATGACTGTCATCTGGTGTTCTCAATACTTGAGGTTTGACTAGGGTGCTAGGATACTATTAGGGTACATGGCTGGCTTATCAGAGCACAGAAGTCTAAGTGTAACCCATCAGCAAAGTTAGGAAGTTAATGTAATTTGTAGTTAACTGAGCATTTAGTCTGGGATCATCTGAATGTCTTCTTGTTACCTGGTACAGCAGGCCCATCATCAAGGCAGGTGGACATTGTACTTTCAAGACAAGTGAAGTACTTGGGTCAAATTTATTCCTCATTCATATGTTGGTTCTTCCATTCTTAGGAATTAGACTCTTGGAAGAAGGCAAAACTGGTGTTTTCGGTTCTTATTTCTAGAAAGAAAAGTTAGTAGGCTATCCTTCACCTGTTTCGTGTGGTTTTTCCCAGAACGTGTGACTTTTTCTAATATGTGCTTGTTTATCAGATATGCTGGCAGTGTATTACTGCTTCTGCACTTATTAGCCAAGACTGATTTTTTACCACTTGCATCACAAAATGCTTATTTTTCTTCATAGCAGAGCTCCTCTGTGTTTATCTCCAAGTGTGTATTTCATGGTGGTGGTTTCGTTTTTTTTTTCCTTTTTTTCTGGGTCCTGTGTGTTTTTGTGCTTATAGTCCTCATGCAATTTGGCCTGGATTTCCACCACTGTATTTCTGATTTATATTAGGAGCGTGGGTTACATGATTCTTGTCTTTGTGTGTCAGAGTGAGAGGTGAGTTTTACTGGGCTGAGTCTTCCTTGCAGTATGTTTCTAGCTGAGTTTTCCTGTTGGGGTGCCTCTCTCTTTTTTTTGGTACTGGAATGTGCTTATGCAATTGCTTTGTTTCAGCTAAACAAGTGTAACCTGTTGCATTGGCAAGTACTGAGGCAGCTCAGCTTCAGTGTCCCAGTCAAATTTTCTCTAGTAATTTCATTACAACAACTTTTGTGAGCCTCTTTAAGCGTTAAAACTCAATTTTATCTACGTATATCCACACATATACGTATATATATAAATACACTGAATGTCTTTTTTTCAGTGACAGCTAAGATTATTACTGTGTGGCATTATATATAAGACTGAAAGCCTACAAAGCAATTTGGAAGTGACTTAGAATGAATATGTGAAAGATGAGTTATTGTTTTCCTGGGCAGGTAGAAATTTGTGACAGGCTTATGTTTTCTTATGTGGTTATAAAAGTGTAGTCAGTGTTAACCTTTTGTTTTTTAAAATTGTCTTTGTTTGCTACTTCTAGAAGTTTATGGTTAAAAATACTGAATTCTGTGTCTTTCTTACTAAAGAATTCATTTGAGGATAACTTACTCCGTTACTTTCTAAAATCAGAGAGATTTGGAAAGCTTCAGAAATTGTACAGTTCATGTCCAAAAAAGAACTTAGTATTTAATTGTGCAGATTTTTTTCATGCCATTTTTTTCTGGGGTTAGTAAAAAATGAGTTGTATATGCTTAGTTTTTGCAATGTATAGATGTTGACTTTGAAGCTGTGGCTGAGGTGAAATGTTAAGCAGCATTTGAAATTAGTGCTTTGCAGAATGGTTAGTAGTTTGTATCTGGTTTGAGCACAAAATTTTTGGAGCTGGAAAGCTTTTTTAGGCACACTAAAACGATTTTTTACCTTTATCCTCTTCAGATTTGTTGCATAAATGTGTATTTGGATACATGCACTTCCATATGCATTTTTATTGCTGGTTGTGTATGCTTTTGTAGATAACGTTAAGTCTTAAATATATTCAGTAGTTGCAGTAATAAAAGGAAGCTTTCTAGGTGATATGGTGTTTTTTAGAATGATTAAGATTTTACTTTTGAGGAACAGTTCTGTCTGAGAAGTAAATTTATTCCGTATCTCAAGTTTTATATATCCTTTTCCACTGAGTTTTAATTTCTCTTGTGAATTGTTACCAAATCACACAGAAATCCTGCACTGCTTATCTGTTCTCCCAGTTATTTTCAAACTTTTCCTCTCGTCTCTTTAATTTTTGAAGCAGAATTTTTTTTTTTAACTCTCCCTTGTACTGTGCATAGTAGATTTAGCAACATTATGGTGCACAGAGATTTCTAGAACATTTGTAATCATCTCCACTTCTTCCCCCCCCTTTTCCCTTCCTCTCTCAGTTGTCATAGTTCCCTGCTTTTCTTATCTCTCCTTTTACTGCCGTAGCTTTCAGATGATAATTCCCAGCTCGAGGAACAGCTGCTGCATACTAGCTGAATGAGACTCAGCATCACTGAGAGCTGACCTAACCTGAGGTTAAATGAAGAAATTTGTGCTTTCCATGTGGGCTTACCTACGGGATCGTTCTTCCAGCTTGGGTGTATTGGGTGTCATCAGGGGTAGGTGGACTGTGTGTGGCCTCTGTGGCTTCCCCTTGCCAGATGCTCTGGGGTTTGAAACATCTGGGGCTGATGAAGTGAGGTGTTGGAAGTTCTTAGTGTGGTGTGTTTGTGATGTGGGTGTTTTGTTTTGTTTGTTTTTTTTTTTTTGTTTTGTTTTGTTTTGTTGTTTTTTTTTGTTGTTTTAAATTTTATTTCCAAGAAGGTCACCTCTTTCTAACTGTGAGTTGCCTTTTTATTTTATCTCCTGCCACTTGTTTATTCATGCTCATGAGGCCAGCAGTGCTGCTGCCTGTCTGCTAGGAGCAGGTGGAGTGACACGTTGTACCTGGTCATGCTGTGCTTTGCCAAGTCACCCTGCTCATTTCCTTTCATTTCCTCCGGGTGGGTGAGCCAATGCTCTCGTAATCTTTTGCACTAGGGGCCTGAGGCCACCAAGCTGAGCTAGAAAGTGTCCTGATGGTTTACTCCACACAGCTTAGGGGTTACAGCTTGTTTTGGGGCTGGCTGGTGAGGATGCATTCCTATCTCTGCTGCACAGATGTCTGGGCTGCTCCTAAAGTCAGCTCCTCAGCAGCTGCAGTGTATGGTGCAGTGCTGTAAAGAAAGCTGTCATCTAATTTTTGTCAAACAGATGCTTCAGATGTTAATATACACTGGGAATACTATACCTATATATACATCTTCAAGATGCTGGTCTAGCAAGGAAATATTTATGAAGGAAAAATGTTTGTTTTACACTTAAACAGTATATGAACTTTTGTTACTATGGCTGTCAGATAGAGACATATTTAGGCTTGGGGGGTTTAAGGATACAAGCAAGCTAATATTAGCAGGAGATATCTGAGGATTTGTTTTTAAATTTTTTTTTTTTTTTTTTTCCTTATCTCCAGTTGTAGACTTGCCTTATCAGGATATAACTGGTTTCTAATTTAATGGGCTGGAAGGGGGGAATATAATAGCATAAAGGATACCTGAGGTCTTGAAAGTGATTGGAAGAAAAGAACACTGCTGCAGGCTTTCTGTATGCCTTAGGCTGCTCTTGCCAGGTAAATTCTCAACCTTAGTTTCTTATTTCCTTTTCCTGTCACTAATTCCTCAGTTTTTCCAGTTTCAGTAGATAGTGGTTGTTGGGGGGATATGAGGGATGAGCATTGCTGTGTTAGTTTTATTTCCTTACTGCTATTAGATCATAAATGCCTTTTGAACAGAAGTCTCCATCTACTTACTAAGAGTTAGTGGTTTAGGTGTCTTGAAAATTACCTGAACATATCACCATGGCCATTTTGAATGTGATAAGAGTTTAAAAGCATGTACACAGAAGTCAGTCTTCTTTTAAAATGAGAGGATGGATTCGGTAGTTGAACAACCAGTCTGTGCATGGAATGTGTCTCCTAAGACAGTTTGTTTGGTGTTTAATAAATATCAGTGATGGAAAAATCAGTGTGTCATGAAATGAATTTTAAAAATGGCTAATAGGTTTTAATATAGTTGCAAATATAGACTGGTTGCAAGGTGTGTGGGGTTTTCTGGCACTGGTAGTCAGCCATGTTATTTAGTGTCTCATTAATGACCTGGAAGAAGACATTAAGTTGTTAGCAATACAGTTTGCAGCCGACTGAAATCCTAGGGGCAAAAAATGGAAGCATAGTTACTGCAAGCCAGGCTTTTGTTTTGGGGCTGTGTGGAAAGGGAAGCCAGGATCTGTGGGTCAGCAGGATTTTGCAGTAAGTGTCCTGTGCCCAAAAGGACCAGCATACCCCTGAGTGTATGTCTAGTGCTATAGATCACATAAGACTCCTCCTTGCTGTTCAGCAGTTTGGTCTGGCCTGCTCACAGAATACAGTATGTGCCTAGGATATTGATGTGTCCAGTGTTGAAATCTAGGAGACAACAAAAGTGAGAAAGATGTTAGAGGCATTCAGGGATAAGCCTGCTATGCCTGAAGCTCATTGATTCTGAGCTAATTACTTAGAAATTGTAAAGTGTTTCCAGTGTAAGGCTTCTAATACAGTCTTGGTCTGTATTTAATAGGTGGATTTTTATGTTAATTCTTGCATAATATATGACTGCATGCGGTCAATTCTGTGGAATTTAAAAAAAAACCTGGTTTATTTAAATAGTTTCTTCCAAAGATTTGGCTTGGCTAGGTCCTCATCTGATGTGATTTTTTGATGGTTTTATACTTTCATCCTGACTCGTTTTTTCTAACTGTCTTGGTTGAAGGAAAGGGTTGGATCAACATGTGAGTAAACTATATCATAGGTGGGAGTCTGCAGAATTTTTTGCCTGGAAAGCGAATCTGTATTGGAAGTTTTTCCTTGCTTCTCATCTGTTCATCTATATATGCCTGTCACAATGTTTAAAAGACAAATTTTTCAGTATTTCCAAGCTAGTATCTTCCTAAAGGTTTGCATTTTTAGGTTCTCAAGAGCTGTTGTAAACAGGTACAAGTCCAAATTCACTTTATACTTCTGACATTATTTGGGAAGTAGGCTATGCTAGTAGTATAAATGATAATTTAGCCTGCACACTTTGATATGTGGTAATAGTGTACAATATAAAAATGGCTTTGCTTGATACTGCGATCCCAATTGATTCTTGCAGTTGCAAAATTGTGGATGTTTTATGGGAGGGGGGATGTTTGTCATCCAGTGACAATGAATAGGGAAGTTACTGAATGAATCTTTTCTCACATTAAGAAGTGGTGTTTTAGAGTTGATTCTCTCAGGCGATCTGTCCATAAATACGAGAATGAAAAGTGTAATCTATACAATCTATATGAAAGTCAGATTGCTCTTGTAAACCTGGAGCACACTGTTTTCTCTGGCAGTCCTAGGAAAGCTTCTCTTAAAGCATCTTGATTCTTTTACTCATGTTGGAATTTTCAAGTATAGTGTGAAATGAGCAAACCTGCACTAAGACAGTAGAAGGATGTGAGTATTTGGTTGTGGATTTTTTATGTTGTGAGGGCTTGTGGTGTTGAGTGTTGTTTCGGTTTGGGGGGTTTTTTGTTTGGTTGGGTTTTTTTTGTTTTGTTTTGTTTTTTAAAACAAGTTGGGATTTTTTCTGGGTTTTTTTTTGTGGTTTTTTTTTATAATGAAGTAGTTGAGTTCGTAAAAAATTAGCCTCAAAACTGTAGAGCACTTGAGCTTTTTCCCTCAATTTTTATGTCTCTAGGTTAGTTTAACATCTGTTATGTTGAGAGAAAATCCCTCTGGAGGATGTCACGTTGCACTGCCCCTTCATCAAATGGTACTGATAAACATACTGGCCACGAGTGCTGAGAGTGGCTTCCTGTCAGAATTGCTTTATGTAAAATCTCAAGGAAGCAAATGTTTCTCATATCCTCCCATTGTGGTGTTTCCTGTGAAGCAGCAGGCTGGATGTGTGTCCTGGATACAGCCCTTTTTATGGCACTATATGTGTTGGGATGAGCCAATCAAATGGTTCATGGTATCCCTATAGTCTCAGGAAATGAGGCTTCCGTGCATCCCATTGTTTGCTGGTTAGCCTGACTGTGGAGAGCTCTTGGCTCTGTCAGAATCCAGAATGAAGGTGAGCTTAAAATGGATGTAGGATTTTAAAATTTTTTTGGTAAATTTAAGCTATAGTTTATAACCTTTTCTTAAACATTGCTTTTTGAAATATTTCTCTTTCTCTGTACCTAGTGCTTTTCTGATCCAGTTCTGGTGTTCACACAAGTGACTGTATACATTGTATTTCCTCTTTTTAAGGTTCAGGATCATTATTTGATGATTTTGTTCATACTTTTAGTTTTCTTGTTTAAAACTACCACAATAAGCATATAGCTAGTGATCAAAATTTTACACTCCTGATGCTTTCTTGTTCCTTAACAGCTTAATTTCCCTTCCGCCCCCCAGTTTGAGCAGTGGTTAGGCTGATAGTGTCTGCATTTAAGCCAGGTTTTATGTATTCTGCTGTCACCATACTGGTGTATTTTCTCTGTTCTATTTATTACATTATTAATAAAACTTCACATAGGTATTCTTTCTATAAAACTGGATTCTCTTATTTACTTAGTGTCTTTTCTGTGCACACAGTCTTTGAATACTTCCTCATGTTTGAGGAGAAGCCTACCAAGTTCACAACAGATCCCTGGTCCCTCTCCTTACAGCTTCAAATAGAGTAGTCTTTACATTATCTGTAGCCCAGTGAAACTTGATGAAATAGTTATTTGACTTATTTTGAGTGTTAACAGCTTGGAGTATATAAGTGTTTGCCTCTGACTGCTTGATTCTGCATCTGTTTTGTGGCTTTGCTCTCCTGAGCTGCATTCACACTACCTGAGCATGAGGGATGTCAGCACCTGTATAGCCAAGGTAGAGCTTCTTCCCTCTGGGGCCAGAGATGAGCTCCAGTCTGAGAGGGGGAAAAATGTACATGTTAAGTATGCAAGTAGCTCAAATACTGTGAATGCTTTGGGAGTTTTCTTTTCTTACAGAATAAAATTGCTATTAAATGTTTCTAAATCTGCTTTACCTTTGTAAGTGTATCGCATAACATATCAAAACTGGTATGGCAGCTCCTTCTGTGGTTTAGGTAGCTTTCATGAAAATTTTCACTTCTTTTAGGTCCTTTGGTTTCTTTGTGCCTTTCTCTCCTCTCTCTTGGAAATACAGATTTTTCATCTCTTGCCTCCGAAGGCTGCTTTCTGTGGTACAGATTTTTTGATTATGCCTGTGGGATGGGTCTGTTATTAAGAAAATAAACAGGGGTTTGTTGACTTTTTAGATAAAAACTGCTACACTGCAGGAAACCAAATCTCTTCGTTTCTTAAATCAGTTGAAACAACAGTAATAGCTGTCTATTATTATCCTCGTTCTAGTCTTGAGCAAGGGAATACAGTGATTCCTTTCAACCTGTGCAGAATCTATTGCAAGAGCTGTTTTCATGAGACTTCAGATGAGTGTTTCCATTACCTCAGGCAAATATTATGGGTCTCTCTCTTTTTTTTTTAATCTCCTCCTTTCCCCCTGAAAATCCAGATGTTTAATGTCATCACCCAGTAGTTGTAAGTTACTTTAGTGTTTTTGATGAGATAGTTTGAGGCTTGGATCCCTTTCCCACAGTTAAAAAATAAAAATAACCCTCAGCTTTCATTCCTTCCCAAACCTCATTCTCCATCTAACCTATCTGTCTACTTCACTCCTTGTAAAATTCATTGATTATCAGGAATGCTGCTTTGCTCTGTGTCTTGTAACGAGATAGATGCCATGTATTGTGGTGTAGTGTTTTTTAATGTATTTGTAGTAATTTAAAAAGTACTTTATGAATAATCACTTACAGTGCCTTTGAGTTGCTTCAGGAGGAGCATGCCAAGAGTAATGGTGCCTAGTATCTTTTGTGGCAGAGATGTCTGAGGAAAGCTTCTTTCTTTTGATAATTGTTTTCGTTCAACTTCCCTGTAATTTACATGACACTTGATATTTTAGCTTGTAAATTACTCTGTTTTTCTCAAATGCAGCTGTTTCTATATTCTCTTCCTATTTAAAAATTATTTGTGGGGTTTTTAATTTTTCCCTAAAAACCAACAGCAACAAAAAACAAACTAAAAAACCCCCCCAAAACCAAAAAAACACCCCCCCAAAAAAGCCCCCTCCCATGGCTTTACTGGTCTGTAACAGACCCTGAAAGACTGTACCTTGATCAGGCAATAGCTTCTGCAGTCATGGTTGGCATGATAGCATAGAAATGCTTAGTTTAAAGGTTTGTTTGTACAACTTATTGCATGTTCTTCTGGTTTCAGACTTTTGATGCAAATGACCTATATCAGGGACAGAATTTCAGCAAAGTTCTCAGCTCTCTCGTGGCTTTAAATAAGGTGACTGCAGGTAAGTAGGCTCTGCTCTGTCTTGATGTTTGTTCAAATTGCCTTCAGTTCACATCTACGTGTTTTTATGACTGTTGCTATACTCATGATAAAACCAACAAATGCAGCATTTTAGAGTTTTTCCTGTAGTCCATGTTGTTACGACTTTGACAGTGAATTCTCTGATTTCTCTAGCTGCCTTTTCTGAACAAGGAAGCTTTGCAGTGGAGCTAAAGCTGAGCCTTTTAGCTGGCAGGAATTGTTAGAAAAAGGGTCCGGGGTTTTTCCATTGTGTTTGTGTTTTTGTTTTTTTTTTTTTCCTCCTCTTTCAAATAGTAAAGTTGGCTTTTGCTCAGCTCTGTCATTCCCATGTTTGAACACTTGTGTGAAGGTTTTGTCACTTTCTCCCCACTCTCCATTCCCCAGCACCATTTTTTCTTGACAGTAACAAAAGGATAGCTAAACATCTTTGGTCCTGTAAGCCCTGCATGTTTCATTTAAGTAGCAGCTAGAAGTCACAAGCTACCCGCCTCAACTTCTTTGGTGGGAGGGAGAGAGCAGCAGAAATAGTACATAATTGAGGTATGTCTGTGCTTCATGGTAGGGTGAAGCTGTACTAAATGATGCCAACTGGACCCAAGGATAATGAAGAAATGTTAACAGCAGTGGCCCTTCTTTGACTTCTTGCTGCTCTGTGGGGGTGCTCTGCACTGTCAGTAACAAGTTCAGGTTAGAGTGGTGAGAGAGAGATTATTTAAAAATGGACAATGCTTGTCAGTTTTCATGTGAGGAAGAAATAGAAGGTGATAGAAAAGTCAGTGTTATTTTGTTTAATGGTAATATCCTAAGTATCTTGTTGCTTCTGTAATACTCCTGGTTCATTACAACAGATTTTTTTCTTTTTTTTTTCTTTTTCTTGCATCAGGAAATGCCCCTTAAAGAGTGAGGTTTAAAAAAAACCTCTGGGTTCTAATGCATAGACATGGGGTAATACCATTGACATATTTGAAGCCACGTACACTAGTTGAAGATACTGACTTTCATCTTAATGGCATGTGCAAATGTAGGTCATTCAGTACATCTTTAAAACTGCTGCACACTGACCATAGCTGTCTTTAAGAGGAGAAAAAGTGCAGCTGTTTGGTCCAGACATCAGTGGATTAATATCCACATCAAAACCCCACAATTGGGGCTGGCTCAGACAGAGAGGACCCAGGCTGATTCCTTTCATTGGGGGTGGTGGTATGGAAACCAAAAATCAAAACCACATGCAAGCTGTGCTGTTGCCTCATTCCTAGGAGCAAGCAGAGATGCATAAATCTTCCCAAGCAACTCTTCTTCCAAACAGTTTTGTTTAATTGGGTGACTGCATAAAAGGCATTTTAGACTCCTATCTCCCTGCTCTAGTATTGAAGGATGGCTTTTAGATCTACATCAGAGTCTGCAAGGATTTCAGGTATACACAGGTTCTTCTGAGATGTGCCTTTCTGCAGGGAAGGAGTGTGAGTAATAAGCACGATGACTGATGAAAGACTGCTGTGGATGTACAATCCATTGAATTCTCAGCTTTGTGAGAGCTGGAATCAAGGTACCAGTTGCTGTTTGTAGACAGATAAGGAGAGAGGGACTAGTATGGGGAAGCTGAGATAGTGGTAGAAAAGAAGAAAGAGAGCATTACTAACCCTGGAAATCTTTGGATGAAGGGGAGAAAAGCTTCTGAGAAAACTGACAAATACTAATTTGGCAAACATGCACATACTGTTGCCATTTAAGATTCTTGAATTCTTAGTGGCAGAGTTGAATTTTTTTCTGACAGTAATCCCACTGAGCAATTAATTAAACATGTTTATTTGGTGTTTTAATGGAAAGGGCGATGGAACCCTGCAAGTTTTCTAAGTCTATCAAAAGTTCAAATTGATTTCAAAATACTCAGGTATTATTGGTAAAAATACTTGCCATTTGCATGTGGTTTATTTCTAATAATTTTCCTCTTTTACAACTCAAATAAGTGGAGTTTCTAATTCAAGCCTCAGAAGGTACTCTTCTCTTGGCATATTAGCTCTGCTGTTGTGAAATACAAAATTATGAGAATTAGGCCACATTTAAACAAATCCCAGATGGTGTGTTCTAGGGTTGCCCAGAGGCTGGAACATGCTGTCAGGAGTCAACCTGAAGTGTAAAACATGAAGAGGAACTTGGTTAGTTTGAGGGTGGCAGAGGCTGTCCAGAGAGGTGGTGGAGTCTCTGGGGACATTCAGAACCCTCCTGGATGCCACCCTGTGCCTCTTGCTCCAGGTGAGCCTGCTGTGGCAGGGTGTGTGTGGACTAGAGGGTCTCCAGAGGGCTCTTCCAACCCCTGACATTCTCTGGCTCTGTGACCCTGTTTTCTTGGATGAAGTGTCAAGGTATGATGGTGGATTTGGTGATGTCTGTTCTTCTACCTGTCTGCAGTTAGAAAGCAAAGCAAACTGGACATGGAGATGTTTCAGGTTACTTTTAATCCTTAGATTCTGGTAGTTACTGATGGCTACAGCAACTCTAAATTTTTTGGGAGCGTTAGAATTAGCTGTAAAGTCATGATTTGCAAACAAAGCCCGTGATCTAGTCCTGTTTCTTTCCTGGCAGTCTGTGAAAACGGTTGTATGTCCCTTCTGTAATGAACTATAATCACTGGTATTTATATAAATGCAGTAGTTTTTGCTTTTAGGAAAACAGGTTGACAAGGTGTTAGATATTTTATAAGTTCAATGTGTGATGATACTATCCATAGAAAATATGCAGCTTAATATAAATAGTTATAGTGTTGCACTATTTCACAAAGGAGTGTGTATTTCTAGGTTGTTTTTCTTCAAAGGATTTTTGAAGGATAGCAATGACTCATTTAAAAATACACACCTGAGAAGTTTTTTTCCATTCAGTCACTGCAGACTTGGAGCATCTTTTGTCAACAACACTTCTGTGCTTGTTGTCTCAAACCCTTTCCCTCTTGCTCCATCTCAGCTGTTGTTAGGTTCTGTGCTGAAGTTGAAAGGTCTTCCCAGTTAAGATGAGCTGAGAATTCCCAGGGAGCTGCCCAGTGCCTGGGCTGCCCTGATGGCATAGCTACCCCACTCCTGGTCAGGGTGGTGGGATGAGCCCTGCCCTGCCACCACCTTGATGGCTCCCAGCCCACAGGGACCCCAGCAGCACCCTGGTGAGTGACACCACCCAGCACTGCCCTTTGGGTTGGGTGTGCTTCTCAGAGCAGAGACAAGTGAAGAGGAGGAGAGGTTTGAAAGGTGTTTTTTAAGCAAGTAGTTTTCTTCCTTTCTATTCCTTCTATCCCTCCTCCTCCCTCCGAAGGAGAAGAAATAGCTTAGTTGGCAAAAAAAAAAGGGATGAGACAAAGGAACACGGGGGAAAAAAGACAGTGGAAGGAATGTTTTAATTGAGAAGGAGATGGGATGGTGCGGGAAAGAGCGAAGAAACAGATGTGGCTGGCTTAACTTCAAGCAAGTTTTATGCATTTGAAATTCTTGGCCACTAGCTAAAATGGTGCTGGTTAATTACCTTTAAACAGGCTGGTAGTGAGTAGGAATGGAGAAATACAACCCCAACTTTTCTGCTTTAAACAGCTCAAATTGTTTTCTTGTCTGTGTGGGGAAGAAACTGCCAGTGTCTCAGGATTTCAGATCACTAACTACTGTAATTTTTAAAAATCTTAAATTATCAAGCAACTACAGATACACTGAATCTGCTTTAAACATCCTACTTTTAAAGAAGTAACCAGACATTATATGCAGATTTCTCAAATTCTAATATTTACTCTCCCACTCCCTTCCCCCCTCCTACAGACATAGGGCTGGGCAGTGACTCTGTATGCGCACGTCCCTCATCTCATCGGATAAAATCTTTCGATTCTCTGGGATCCCAGTCTTTACACAGTAGAACTTCAAAACTCTTTCAGGGACAGTATCGGAGTTTGGTAAGTTCTAGAAGAAATGAAACATGCTGTGGTGTGATTAATTTTTCTTTTGACAGGATTTATAAGTAAATATTAATCTAGTAATGTAACTGTTCATTCTTTTTCACCTCTGTATTTCAAAACTGTGATGCTCTCTTTTTTATTTTTGCAGCTTTTCTTATGATGTTCTAAAGTACATGCAGCTTTCTATGAATTTGAGTATTTCTTAGTTACCATTCCATGTTGTTTGTGTATGCAGTATGGTCCTGGATTTATTCCTTTTCAGTGTAAGGATTTGCTTTTTCAACAGCAAAAATTGCATAGTCTGCCACTTAGAGAATGATGATTGAAAGATACTCAAACCTCAGTAAAGGTGCCATTTCTAATATGGGTGGTATTGGTAGGTAGTCTGTTTCCTGTTATGTTTCAAGGTGAATCCTTCAAGAAGCCTTCAGATGACCGAGTTGTTTGAGCAGTTTGTTTTACAATACAGCTGAAATCAGGGTGCAGTACTGTATTGAAACTAACAGATAAAAATTTCTACTGACTGAAACGTTTGCAAGTAGGATTCAAAATCCCTTCAGTAAACTGCTTTTTCCATGCATGAAGGAGGCTTTTTTAGAATTACTAGATGATTGCTGTGTGAAGCTTTAAACAAAGTGCTCTGCTTAAGCTTTCGTAGGTGTGGTTTTGTGTTTTCCATGGTAGCAGAGCCCCCTGCATGTTCTTGCCCTAGGCCACTAATTCTAGCTCCCACACTGCTGTTCACCACCCACTTGTTTTTGCTGATGCAACTGTTTGTGGAACTAGCTGTTAGCTGGATCACTGAAGTATTTCAACTGTTCTATCAGTTTAGAGCTGCTCTACAGAAAGTCGCAAAGAGGAAGAGAAGTACAAGGAGGAGGGAAAGAGAGCCAGTGGCCAAACTCAGGACATTCTTTGTTTTTGCAACTGTAGATGATCAGTTTGGAACTGTTGTCACCAGTTTCGTACTCAGCTTCCTCCACTGGAGAGCCACCTTGGCAGATGTAGTTGTCACCATGTGATTTTGCTGCTTATTTTTTAGCTTTTTGCTGTTTACTAAGGCAAACCTTTTTTACTTGTTGAGCAGTCAAAGGGGATGAAAACACATGATGTACAAGCAGTGAACTAAGATAGAGGCACTTGTTTGAAAACATGTCAGTCTTGCTGTTGTACCTTGACTTACAGTATCTTAGGACTTTCTGCATGTTGTCAAAGTTGTGTCTGCCCTCATTTTCCTAGTTTCTCAGCCACTAAAGCTTTGGTTGTTAAATTATGATGAAATAACATTGCAGTGGCTGTCAGATAAGTTGACATGTTGTGATCCCAGTGACATTACACAGTGCATCTTTTTGGTACCTGGAGAGCTGACCAGGATTGCTTACACAGTATTTTTCTTGCTAAGTTAGTTTTTTTAGTTAAGCAGGTATTGATTCATACTTATGATAGAGACAGACATGATTTATATTCCTGTTCTCTCAGTTCCAGTTCAGTGGATTGTATTAGGATTATTTAAGGCTGCCCAAACTTACGTTTTGTAGCATAGAAGTTTGTCCTAACTCTGAAGAAATGCTTGAATAATGCACGTATTCAAAACTGACATCCAAGAATGAAATTCTGAATTTGATCATGATTAATTTGAAGGACTTTAAGAAGGAGCTAAAGTAGCTATTAGTGTTTAGCTGTTATACTACAGCGGTAATCTTCACATCCGTGGTAGGGAATAAGCATATAAATATATATATATATACATATATATATATATATATATGGACAGCTGCAAGTCTGATAGGCTACAGCTTAGCTTTGCAAACCTTGAGGCAAATGATTTATGAGCATGAATTCAAGGTAAATTGCATAACTGTTTCTCAGGTTTTGTGGAAGATCACTGACTTTCTCCATTGGCTGGCCACAGCGACTTGCACAATCAGGTGTGAAACCTTCCAACCTGATCTGTTAGAGGGAAAAAAAGTTTTAAACTTTTAAACTTCTTTACTTGCGTACAGCCTTAAATTAATCCCATTTCAGTTCTGTCCTCTTCCCAGCTCAGAAAGTTTTAGGAAAAATCTCTAATGTAAAGCTGTTGTTTCTTTGTTGCTGCCAAAGGCAGTTTCAATTTATACTACATCTAGAAAATGTAATTTGGGTTGTGGGTTTTTTTTTTTTTTTTATGTAAGGATTATTCTTGTTTTAGTTCTGTTACCCCCTTCTGATTGGAAGGGTCTGTAATTAGACTATACTCACTGGACCGATAAAACCCCATAGATTAAAAACAACAGAAATGGTAAATGGCAAATAATCTCTTAAAAATGCTTAGAATAAAGACTTCTGGGCAGTGTTGTTTGTGAAGGAGAGTCTATTTCTATTTTATAGTTATATCTGTCTTGTTTATGGAATAGTTGTTTAAATATCTGACATGATTTGTTCTTTGTCTTCTCACTAGGACATGACAGATAACAGCAACCATCAGTTGGTGGTGAGAGCAAAATACAATTTTCAACAGACAAATGAAGATGAACTTTCTTTTTCAAAAGGAGATATTATTCATGTTACAAGAGTTGAAGAAGGAGGCTGGTGGGAAGGAACTCTAAATGGCAAAACAGGATGGTTTCCAAGTAACTATGTACGAGAAATAAAATCAAATGGTGAGTTTTGGAGCAGAGTGTATTTTGCACAAATTCGTGCTTTAGGTAGAGCTTGATAGTTGGTTGACTCATAAATGGTAATGCTATTTAAGCTTGACAGTATTTACTGAACTTCTTTCACTGCAATCACTAATGCTCAGGAACTTATACTCCACCACCTCAGTTTGCTCTCTAAGTCCTATTTTTAAGTCCTCTGGGACGTTTGAATTAACAGTAAACATGCATAAAGCTCCCCTGTTCTGTTTGCTTCTCTGTTTGTCTCTCACAGTTGGGTTCTCTGACTTGCTCTGTATGAATTCCTAGAATGCTGGATTTTGTCTCTGATGCTGGCATACTTTGAATTGGTACTTTGGGTTGAAATAGTGAGTGATTTCGTTCAAATCTCTTTAGACAAAACCAAACTGACCCTCCCAAAACCAAACAAAAACTACAGTAAAATATCTCTTAAGCCTGTCCTGTTGCTTAGAAACAAAGAAACACAGGAAAAAACCCCGATTCTTCTTAAGTGTTGGAAACTTTGGAATATAATGTAGTTGTGATTTTTCTTTCTTCATTGTTCATGTGCCTTCCACTCTTTCTTTTTACACTTTTTCTTCACTCTACACTAAAGTTTTATTTTGAACTTGATACAGTGAAAGTGCCTTTTCTAAACATCATTTTCATGACAAGTATCAGCAGTAACATTGCTTTTTAATCCACCAGGACCTTTACATGGGGTGACATCATGGTCTTTTGGTGTGGGTCTTCTTAATTTTTAAAATTTTTTATTTAATCTTTCTTCTGTCCCTGCTTTCTTTTTTTCAGAGATTGGAGATAAACCTGGTAGGATAAAACTGCTCAGGGACACTCTGAGAGGTTTTACCACGGTTTCTCTTGTCATGGCTCCAATCAAAATGCACATCTTCTGGGCCATGATAAAATTATTTGGATAAGTTTTTTGGTTTTTGGTTGTTTTTTTTTTAGGCAGTCATACAGATGCATGATAGCAAACTAAAGTTGTGGGGGTAAAACTGTTTTTAAACTTCCTCTTTCTCTTCCAGTTGCATCCTCTTATTTTCTTCCTTGATTTGCTATCTGCAGTCTGTTTTTTCAAAATGCTGGAGTCTTAGATTGGATGCTTTGTTATTTTCAACTAGATCCTCTTAAGCATAGTCAAGATGTAAGGCTTATCTTTAATGTTCTTCAGAGGCCTCTCAGATGTGGCTTATCCCGAAAAACAATTCCTGAAGCCTGTTTTTTCTTGTCTGTAAGTGTTGTAGCATTCTCTTTCAGCCATGGTGACTATCTTGTCCTGTAATTCATTTAAAACATAGCTGCAGAGGTCTCGTTTGTGTTTCACCAGTTTTCATCTGTGGGGCCAAGGGTAGTACCAAGTTCAGTTTGACTCGTGCCAGTCCTTGCAGCCCTGTACAATTCTTGGGGGCTGAAATGAACTGCGTTCAGTCCCTGGTTTAACTTTCACTTCTCACCATCACAAAAACTTTCTGCTAAGCTCTACTTTTCCCTCTTGTACAAGGGCTTGGTCCTTCTGGATTCTGTGACACTTCTTGCATTATTGATGTGCTCTCATGTGCTCAGGTGCTCATACCAGAGGGAATACATGCCTGCTCTTTTTCTCAGGAAGTTCAGTTTGTTGCTTTTGTTTTCTCTGCTTTTACTGATGATTACAAAGTTAAAATGAGTAACCTGTAACTCTCTTGCTTTCTCTGTTCTTTTTGAAGACAGTAATTGTCTCTAGCCTTTTCCAGTATTTTATGTGACTTTGGTTGTGCTATGTGGTTTTAAACATGGATGTGGCTAGTTCTCTTACTGCCAAATCAGCACAGCAGGTGCTGTTCAATTTATCAAACTACTAGTTTCAAACTGCTTTTCTGCCTTTGTAGGTGTGTGTTTGAATTGTCTGAAGTTGACCTTTTTATAATGAGGATGTGTGGGTGGTTGAAGGAAACATGACATATTTAAGACCTTTTTGATAACTCTAAGTAGCTCTCTTTCCCTATTGAGGGGCAGATCAGCTTTTGCCCTTTATATCTGTGTGCTATAGAATGTTTCGTTTCTCCTGCCCTAATGTCCATGTTAGTTGTATTTCAGCAGGTGACCTGACTTTTTTTTCAGTTAATTTTGCCACTTTGATACTTGATCATACCAAGTGACAACTTCTGTTCTTTCTTTGAGATGCCCCTGATTTTTCAAGGATTTGTTGTTCTCAGCCTTTTCCCTTTACTTTGTCACTATTGGGAATCCTCTTTTTACCCACAGTTTGAAATTTACTGAATTCTTCATAGTTGAATGTCTCATTTTGCTGGTTTTCTTGGTTGTTTCCATGAATTTTGTTACTAACATTGCTATTCTGAATTGATATCTGTTTTGTGAGTACTGTTGAAGGTGCTGGAGGAAGACTTTTCTTCTCCCTTATGAAGTGCATTGTCACTGTGTCCTTAGGTCCTGTCAAAACTTCCTTTGTTCCACTGTTCCTGCTGAAATGGGAATGTAGAGCCATTTACCACAATGCTGTGAAGTTACATGGATGACTCTGGGTATTCATGACAAGTTTGATCTAGGTTATGTGTGGCTTGGGGCTTGGCAGTCTGTTGCACTTTTGAGCCCTTCCTCTTTTGTTAGCCTTCATTACTGGTTGACATTTCTTGGGTTGATAGTCTTTCACTGTCCATTTTTCTTGACTTCCTGGCAACTTAAGTATACCTCACGTTAAGATTTTACTAATTCAGAAATGTTTTAAGTGCCTTTGTGCTTTGAGCATGTGTTTAGAACACTAAAGTCCTTTTTATTCCTTGCTGTATTTTAAAAGGAGTCAGTGGAATTTGCTGTTTTGCAAGCTCAAATTGAAGATGTGCTTTCTGTCAGTATTATAATGAATTGATTTAAAAAATATCAGAATAGGGTTGTTGAAATATTTGCTCTTGATTAAGGTCTCTTTATGAACAAAATGTTCATCCTGGATGGCTAAGCAGTTTTCAAGAGTCTGTAAAATGTCCTGGCATCAACAGTATGTCTCCACCCTTTGGTCTTTTCTCATATGTGACTGAAAATACTGCAACTAGTTAAATTCTGTACATTGTGTACACATGTGTATATATGTAACACAACATTGTGTGTAATCTTTTTTGTTGAAGTCTTATTTGGAAAGTTGCTGGGAAATAAAGAAATGGATTTTTGGTCTAAGTTAAAATTCTCTCATGTCAGATGACTGTATTTGTAATCTTAGTACGATTGCTCTGAAGTTAGATATTCAAGGCAAGGAAGGAAGAGCTGCTTAGTAATGGGAACTGCCTTGACCCACGTTGCTTTCTTCAAGATTTTTAAGGAAGGGACACTACATGATGTATTGCAGCAGCAGAGCACGTTACATGATAAGGTATCTCAGAGCAGCTGAAACATCCCAAAGCAGCACCCATGTTTACTACATCGTAACTTGTTTGCTTAACTATGTCAGAATGATTAGTGTTAGCACAGAATGCTAATCATGTGGGAGGTGATTTATGAATGGTTGTAGGACATACTGAAATTATTGGCCAAAGCACAATGTTTAGTGTTCTTAGGTTGGAGAAAGGACTGTTTTGTGGGACATAAATTTGAGATGGAAAATGGTTTGTGTTTTGCTTGAGAGTGGGGGCTTTCTTTCCTTCCCACCTTCTTGACCCAAGGGGAAAGGAGGATTTGTTTTGAAATTGTGATACTTAGGATAAAACTTGTATAGAAGGAAAAAAAAAAAGTAGCAGTTTCTTTGTGTACCTACACTGTAAGAATCAAAAAGATGGTAGTTTCTCTCTTGCTCATTTTCTCTGTACATGTTTTCATTTCACTTTTTAAACCCTGTAGCTTCTTGCCTTTTTTTTTTAGTGTTCTTTGATCGCTTGTCAGAGTGTACTCTGAAATGAGAGGACTTTATTTTCATCCTGCTGCACTGTTATACACAACAAAGGGTAAAAGATTGATACTGTGCAATCATGTTAGATATTTTGACAGTGTGGTCTTTCTGAGTTTTTTTAATTACATAAAACCAAACAGGAATGAAGGTAAAAGTGGAGTCTTGTCTCTTACACTGCACCTTCTCTCTCTGTAAAATATGGCAGCTTAGTTTTGAGAGTTCCCTTGTGATAAAGAGGGATTCTTCAGAGTGGGATGTGCATGCTCAGCTACAGTCAGATGTTAAACAGATTTTTTTAAAAAAATCACATGGTCGCTTGCTGAGTTGTATCAAAGTGTAATCCATTTAAGTGGCATGAGATCATACAGAAGGGAATGTAGCTTTGAAAAATGACATTCGGTATGTCACAAGCTTTTTATTCGTATGCACAAGCTTTTCTAATTCTACACAGAAATTAACATGACATTAATTGTTTTAGCCTCTCTTCTGCTAGGCTTTCTTGATAGCTATGTTAGTATCAGGCCCAGTGCAAATTCTGGTGCTAATGGTTCTTCTGGTTAGATGTTAAAAGTGGGAAAAGGCCAGTGTATCAAGTAGGGTATCTCCTATACCCATCCTGTAGTGCCTGAGGGGAGGACATACATGCTTTTAACTTAAAAAGACTGAGGAAAACCTACCAAGAATACTAGCTTTCTCCTTCCCTAACCATGTGCATTTGGAAAGGTGTTTTGTTATCTTGTGAAGTGTTACTCTATGGGCATAAATAGAATAGAATTTGAGAAGTAACTTCTACCTAGGGAAGAAGTGTTGGTAGGGTTGATGTTGCAGAGTGGAGTTAGTGATGTCTGAACCAGGCTGAGAACAGTCTTACCTTCCTGGTGTTGGACTTTAACCAGTTATTTTTGAGAGAGAGAGCTTGCTTTTACATTTCATCAGTAGGGACTACGTAGCTTTTTGTGTCCCAGTTGGCACATCTTTTCTGCTGTACTGTAGGATGAAATAGCCCAGATCAAATCTTTGTGTCTAGATTACACCCTCTGTAGCCTAGTAATGGAATCACATGGTGGTAATCTAGCAGCACTACAGCTGAAATGCTTTTTAGTAAAGTAGATCCTGAAGGAGTGCTTTGTGGAATAGCATGAAGCAGACTGTGTGAAAATGAATGACAAACTGGAGATGTGGCAGAAGAGAGATAGGAGTGAATGACAAGTAAAGTGAAGGGCAGTTAAAGAAATACTTTTGTATTAATGAAAATAGAATTAAGCAAAACATTGGGAGGGATTGGGTAAGTTTCCTTTTACACTCGGGTAGTTGTTTGTAAAGGATAAATGATTTCATTTCAGACTGTTGAGGGCACCTTATGTACAGCTTAGGGAAAGGTTACAGAAGATTGAAGCTGTTTTGGTTATACTGAGAATAATTGTTTGCTGGAAGAATAGTGTTAAGAAGCCTGTGCCAACCTCCTTCTCCAGCCAAAGGTGATCTGCTAAGTGACTTTTAGCTGGTTCATCACTAGCCTGTGGACACTTCAAAGCATGATCAAGTTTAGCTGTAGGTAATGCTTTGAACAGGAAAGAAACTGATAGTAGTAACTTAACCTCTTGGTTTCAGTTATCAGCTGGATAGGGTCTCTTCCAGTACTTGAGCCAGATGCATGTTGTTGGTTTTTTCTTTCAGTCTTATTGTAACAGACTTGTATTTGGACTGGGAGAAAAGTGGGGAGAAGGGAAGAATTTTCCATGTGGGAAAACTTGATGTCTGGCTCAGGTTGTTCCTGTACTTTGAGAAACAGAGCTTATTGGAGTGGGCAAGATGTGAGGCTTTTGCTAATGTTTTCAAAACCTATGGACTTCATAGACCAATGAACTTTTATATATTCCCAATACACTGCATGGGTATGACACCTGCTTGCAATGTTTAGGGAATTATGCTGTATGTTTGCAACAGTACTCTCACATTCTGTGGTGAAGGATAATAAATAACACCTTTGCTTATGTTAGAGAAGTGATTTCTTATGTGTGAGGATTTTGTTCTGTGTAATGCATTGTGCAATAAGCTAATTGCAACAAGACTGTTTCTTATTCCTCTTTATGAAGCAAGACAGTGCTTGGAGGCAGAATACCAGACGTGACAGACAGCTGGACTGATTTGCTGTGTCTAATTCTGTGTTTCTACAATAGAAATGGCCTCTGCATTTTACAAGCTGAATGTTGAGTATGGGAAAATTATTTGATTGTGTGATTCTTCTTTTGTGTCCTGTTTTTAAATCTGAATTTGATTGTGTCTTTCTGATGGATAACTGAGTCGGCTGAACAGCTGGTAATATAATAGACTCTACATTTCAGCAAAAAATCTCCTACTTCCTTCAGCAGTTTAGGAGAAGTTAGGGCAAGGACATGTATTTTCACACCATTTAAGATAACAAATTATCTAGAAGAAGAATGGGATTTCTATGACCAGCCAACTTTCTCCAGATGAACAAGGGTCAGATATTATCTGTATTAGGATAAAATTTTAGAAGTATTTACATGTTTCATTAGATAACTCTGGTTTCTCCTTTCATGCTTTTTGGCGCATGATTAATAAGCCTTTAGGTATTTAATGAACCTGAAAGTCACTACACATAGAAAAATAAGTCAAGAGCTTCCACAGAATAAAAAAAAATTACCGAGTTTGTGTAAATTACATAATTTTCACAATTCAGTAGAAAGAAACAAGTTGTAATTGTTGCATAAAAATGCATTATATATAAATGTATAAATGAGTAGCATACATCATGACTTCAGGTGCTTCTTTCACATTCAGTGCTTAATGACAAATCTGCTTGGGTTTATGGCTTTGTTTTAAGGGGATGGGAGGCATCCTGTCATTTGGAATTACTTGGCTGTATGGCAGAGCACGTGTACTGCAGGGCTCCTGGCTGAGAGCAGTGGTGTTCCCAGCTGGATGGCTGCTGGGGCTGATGGGTCTTGGTGCTGCTGTCTCACTTGGAAAGGGGGGTGGGTGAGTGGGGGATAATAACCAAAAGGATATTACTGTCATCTCTAAACATTGTAAGGAGAAATGCTTTGCCCATGTTTGGCAGTTTTAAGACCATATTTTATTTTTAGAATAGCTTCTTTGAGAAGAGTTCCAGTGCAATACAGAGAAAATCCCCTCAGATACCACATGGGTGCTCTTGGGGTCTGAGCTGCTCCTCAGGGGCTGAAGTCTGGGGTTCATCTGCCCTGCCTGGTGCTCCTGGCACTGGTGGGGGGGCCTGCACCTCTACTCAGCTCATCTGAGAGGACTGTGTCCATTTGGCTGCAACTAGGCAGCCTGAAGAAGAACTAAAATAGCCAGGAGACAGCCCAGGAGAGGCAGGTACCACACCTGCTGTTCCCTGGTGCTTCCCTGGTCAGCAAAACTGTCCATGGGAATTTTCCATAGCTTGGCCCTTAACGTGCCTGTCTGGGCTTGTACTAGAAAGGCAGGTCTCTATCTGAGACTTGCATAATTTATTCCTAGTGGCCTGAAGTATCAGGTAAATGAGAGTTAAATTATTCATATGTGTTTATGAAAATGTGTTTGAAACAGAAGCTTGCTTTAAAAAAAAAAGGTAAAGCTTTCAAATTTTCATTATGCTTTTTTAATTTTTTTTTAACAATTTGCCATTTTATTGTTTGGCTACAAATTACTCAAATGCTTGTTTGAAATTTGCATATTAGAAAAGTGCTTATGAAAAAAAGAAACACAAATGAAAACACAATGTCCTGATAAACACAGTCTCACAAACATTCTGACTTGGTTCTGTGTGTACTGTTCAGAAATACCTGTTGTGTGGTTTTGGATTGTTGTGTTTTGTTTTTTTAATTGCAGTCTGATTTGTTTTTATAAAATAATTTTTGAAAAGCTAATTTTATTGACTGATTTCTAGTTCTGGGAATATTAATGGGAGTTTTTCTGCATGCCTTCATTGAGGCTAGAGTTTCATTCATTGTGAACATATGAACCTTTTTGATGCTTTAACCATATTTTCAAGTACAAGTATGTACATTCTCAGTGAAGTACAATTTTCAATTTCTTAGGATAAATATTTTAAAACAGTTTGTTTGACCTCTAGTGTTGAGCTGTGAAATAGCACCCAATTGACACAAAAATATCTTGCATTTCAGAAAAACCGGTTTCCCCCAAATCAGGTACATTGAAGAGTCCACCTAAAGGCTTTGATACTTCTGCAATTAACAAAAGCTATTACAATGTGGTGAGTGATCCTTTTTCCTCTATGCAAGCTGTTGTATACAGTAAAAAACCATTTAACTAAACACTCTTTATCTACACAGAATTTGGCAGTCTTGTCAGAGCTGTAGTGCCAAAATGAGAAGGGGGTTTTCGTGAATTCTCATCTAAACATGATCATTATTAGTTTAATAGAATATCACACATACTGATTCTTCAGCATGATGGAAAATTATAGTCTAAAGTGAATGAGCAATAGGCATGTCTGTAATATATTATGCTCCTTTTATTTGCTTTTCTAGTTGTTATTTTCCCTTTTTCCCCAGCCCTCAAATATACAGCCTATAGTCTTTCCCAGTATATATGAATTAATGAAATTTTGCAGTTTTAAAGTGATTAAGAATATTTTTTTTTTTCTTGAACATGAGATTGAACATGTGGAATGAATTTGCCTCCTTTGTGTTCATGCTTATAAATCAGCTTTGGGAACCTCTCCTTTACAGTGATAGATTGCTTTCACAGAAAAGCAGTATAGACAGAGTCAGCCTTTAACACACCCCCAGGAATTCTTAACCTAAATAGTCATACCTCTTTGGTAGATGTGTGTAAGAAACATAGCCAGGTCTGTATTTAAAGGTGGTGTTGTAACCATTTTGAGGATCCTTTATTTACTAACAATAGATATAAATAGGGAGATGAAAAGCCTCGTACTGTTTGTTAACCACTGCTCCCTGCTGGTATAAAACAAAAATGTAAGGTTTATTTCCTTATTCTTTGAAATAGCTGTCATTGTTTTTCATTTTCTTTTTCAGGTTTTAGCAGGGATCATAAAGCATCATTTTATTCTTTCATCTTTTCTGGTTGTGGCAGAAATAACACCAGCCACATGGGAGAACAGAGCAGCTTTGCATATAATCCACTAATTACAAACAATGGGGCAACCTCCTGTTCCTCCCCTCACTTGCCAAATGCCTCTGTGGGCAGTCCCTATCCCATGGGAAAGAGGGGACTGCAGTTGTTTGGCTATTGCATCCCACAGCAGCCACTCACAGTGCTAAGTACCTGTGCAGGCACGATTTCCCTCTAGCTGCTGGAATGAATGATTTCCTGTGGCACATCCAGCAACAAAATGTTGGAGAGCTCTTTTTATTTTTTTCACTTTATCTCTGCCAGTAATTTTTTTCAAAGTTGCTGTCGTGTGTAGCAATGGTTGTCCTCTATGTTGTTGCTTTCATGGCAAAACCAAAATTTTTGGGTACAACTGAAGTGAATGCAGCAAAGAGAAGTTTAGTTCCTTCACTAGGCAGAAGGCTGCCCCAAAGTTTAAATATCTGTTTAATTTTTAATCAAAATAAATTGTTCTCTTGAACACCAGTCCTTTAGATTTGAGTTGGTTTTGGTTTTGTTGGAATGTTTTTGCTTTTTTTAAAGGCAGTGTTAAATACATTCCTCATATATATTCTTATATTGTTATTTCCCTGATCAGTCTTAGTATGATAAATAGTAAGAGTTGCAGCTGTTTAGTGGGGGCTTAACTAAAACTCAGTTTGACTGTGTACAAAATGTGTTGAATCTTACAGTTGCATTATTCACTTGGTAAGAGCAATACAGGCCACTTTGAGGACTGATAGTGTACATCAGAAAACATAGTAGGAAGTAAATGTTTGAGTGTTTGTAAAACCATAGTTAAGGCAGCTAAGGTATAAAAGGCCATACAATTTTGAAATATCACCTTTGGATTGTGTGCTTTTTATAATTGTTCCTGGGGATAACCTATGATCATAATCATGGAGGCTCTCAAGCTACTATATACTTTGACAAACAGCTATGCTATATGGCTTTTAAGGTAGGACTCCTAGCTATTTATTAACTGTGGAGGATATAATGGGGTGGGGGGAAATGACCAGTTCATAACAGTATATATAGTGAATTAGAGAACTGGCCCTAGACTGTTGTTCTTAAATATGTCTCTGGTGAATGGGGTCATTCTTTTCATGTTTTTCCACAATGTGGCAAATACCTTCACTTTTTTTTTTTTAAGCTCACCGTTTTATTCTTTTTATTTAAAGAATGAGAGGCTGTGCTGTAGAATGCACTTTGTTTCTTGAAAAAAATACAAAGTGCTTCCTATGGCAATATAACTATAAAATAATTGATTTTTATTAAGTTAAATATGTAGTTATTTTTACATGTAGATAAAGCAACAAACTCACTCAGTGAAGTGAAAGCAGTTTAACTGAGTTGAGTTCTATTTTCTGTTTTTATAAGTAAACTGCAGGTATGGGACTTCCCTGTGCTAGAAGTCTATCAGTCTGCACTGGTAACAAAATTGAGCATATACTAAGGCAGAAACCTTTGGCAACTTGTAGCTAAAAGAATGTAGTCCAAAATAAAGAGAGAAAAATCTGTGTTATTGGCTCTCTTAACAGCCAGTCATGGTTTGGGGCTGGTACTCTAGGGCTGCTTGCTATTTTTATGTTGTGGCTGTCTTCCACCCAACAGGTAAGGGCCAAGATTCTGTAAACTTCATGACTTAATTGCAGTTTTTCTTAGGGAAGGATTTGTGCAGGTGCAGGCAGTACTTCTGGGGGCATTTGATCTGAGGACTAAACCAAAGGATAGTTCAGAGGAAGTTCAGAAAGTGGTAGAAGATGCTATGATAATCTCTCTCTTTGGTAGAAAGGTTGGGACAGGCTAAGGGAAAGGTGCTTAATGTAAAGAGAAGATGGCTTTCACCACTTTCCTCTGTTCATCACCCCCTTATGAATGTGCTTTTTATTTTTATGGATTCACAGAGCTACATCTGAAGTTCATAAGACAAATCACATACCTTTTAGTCTCTGTGTTCTTTATTAGCTGCACCTTGCACTAGGTGTCACTGAAAAGACAGAGCACATTTGGTTTTTGCTTATATTTTGCCTGGCTTGGGAATGCAGGTTAGTAGAGAATGGGTAGTGCTACAAGGTCTTGTCCTCCATAAAATGGTACAAATCTACAGCAGTGTGTAATATGAACCAGATTTGTGATCAAGCACGAAGCATTTTTCGTATAGAAGTAATTTAGTAGCCTGTTGCTGTAGATGTGGGCATATTAGTGCAGGTTATTCCTTGGAAAGAGAGCATGCATTACAGAGTTTTATTTTTACCTGGTAATCCCTTGAGAATTTATAACTGTGTGTACGAAATAAAATGCTTATATCTGCTTACAGGAAATTGCCTTGAGATTAAGTTCTAAAAGCAAGCAAAGAAAGGGGCAGCTTTCTCCGTTCATTTTTCATTTAAGTGTTTGAGAAGTGATGGAAAATAAGGACTCCTTTTGAGGCCATACTTCTGAAGTTGGGTCAAGACTTTGTGTTTACTGAAGTTCATGAAAGTTTTTAAGGACCCTTGAGATATGCCATACTTGTGTGGTGCTTTATATTGCCTGCCTTCAAGGGCCTGTTACAAGGGGTTCATCTCTCAGATTCTCATGGAAAATTAGATGTTGATCACCTTTTGCTGAAGCATGTGGTATTTCAGCTGAGTACCATACAACTCCCACAAAACAGGAATGTTCCTACAGGATCATGCCCAAGCATAGCTGTGAAATCTGCCTTTTCTCCCTCTTGATTCTGAAGGCGATCTGCTTCATGTAGGTCACCTAAAATCAATTTTTGGGTGGTAGTTTTTGCCTGTAGGGAGGATGGCTGGGGTTCTGTGTGACAGAGCTTGAATTTTCCATGCTCTGCAGTTGACAGAGCCTGTGCTGTATGAGCTCAGTTGTCTGCCTGCTATTCATCCCTGTTAGGGATTGCAAGATCTGCCACTTGAGTGCTGCTCATCTGTGCAAATGTTGTGGTGGAGTTGTGGGAACGAGGTCTTCGAGGTCTTATGGGGTCTTGCAGCAGCCAGAACGCCCAGAAAGCGGGAAAGGGAAGAAAGGTGATTATTAGAGCATGCGGGAGAGATGTGGGTGTGAGGAATGTGAGGGTGCTCTGGTGCAAAAATGCAGTGTCAGTGGTGACCGCTTAGCACTTCAGTGCACATCCAGCCTTTAATCCTCAGCTTCTCCCTGGGGTAGGTAAGTCAAGCTGGAGGGATGCAAGAGTTCACAGAACTGATGTTTGAGAGCTGTGTCGGCAAGATTATTGTTTCTAAAAGAGATTTGAAGTAAAAGAATGTTTTATGCAGAGCAAACTGCACTTGTAGTAAAAAAACCCCAAAAAACGGGGAAGTAGATGTAATGTGTTTTGGGAAGTGTTTAAAATGGCATCTATCTAAAATACTCTGTAACGCTGTGAACTCCTAGAATAGCAGCATAAGTTCATCTTAATGGTCTGTATATGTTTTGTAGCATGTTTATAATTGCTTTTTTTTTTTCCTCCTTTAAGCCATTTTCTTCCAGTCCCTTATTGTCTGTATTGCAGATAAAACCCTCAAATAAAAATCCACATGAACACAGGAAAATAAGAATTGTGTACAATATGAAACTAGTTTTATTTCAAGCTTATCAAGGAGTTTATTACAAAGAATGGACCTTTTTTTTTTTTTTTTTTTTTTTTTTTTTTTTTTTTTTTTTTTAGAATTTTGTACTAAAAGCCATATTGGAAAACACTGGTCTCGCATTCAGTTTAAACCTCTTGGATCCTGAGTGCTGTTATTTCCATGTTAATAATTCACTGAATTAATTTTGTATATGTGTAAGAGAATGTGGAGTTTAATTAGTGCTATGATCAATGGAGGTTTTTTTTATTCTTTTTTTTCTAAGTGCTAAAACCCCCTTCTTTTAAAAAAGGTGTCCATTTTGTATTTTATGGTGTAGTTTCCTTGCTAGTAGCTATAACTTTCCCTGTGATGTTCTTCTGTCATAATGTTTAGCAGAGAATGGAGACATTTTAATCTTCAGTTCAGGATTCAGATTTCCAACAAAAGAATGAACTCAAAACTGGTCTCTCTCTCTCCAAATGAATAGAAGCATTGAAGGAATAAGCAGAATCAATGACACCAATGAAAAGGAACAGTGAATTCTTCATTGACATACTGAACTATTTAAAGTTATTTCATCAGGTTTGCATTTAGGAATGAATGGCTTTTTTTCTTTCCTAAGAGACTAGTGACTACAACAGTGAATAATGCACTCAATTATGGTCGTTACTATAAATGCTGAAATGAGATACTACTGTAGGCTTGACAAATATGGTATGTAGCAAAATGAGAAGGTTTGTGGTATGGCTTATGACCGGTTAATAGCAAGATGTTTTCAAAGCTCAGCTGTGTTCCCTGAATTACATTTAGTTTTCATGGTTGTCTTGCTAAATCATTAACTTTTTGGAGGCAAAACCCAATCTGTCTGTTAGAAGCACAGTAGAACTGTATGTGAATATATTAGAGGATATTCTAAAGCAGATTCCCTGGAAATGGCCCTGTAAAATGCTTTCTTGTACACATTTTGGGCGTATTCCAATTGTTTGAATTGTATTAATGCAAAAACTAAGCGTGTGCAGTACTTTATATATAATCTGTAGCTTTACATCAGAATCTGTCTGATTTTCTTATGGTAGTGTATATTATCACAATCTTGGCTGATGGTTAGGCAGCTGCATTTGACAAGAAAGCAAAAATGGTAATCGTATTGCTAAGTTCAGAATTACTTGATACTTAACTCTTAATATTCAGACCTTCTAGATAGAAAAGTGCATCTAAGTAAGCAGTCCCTTTGCTGGCAAGATGAGCTGCTGTGTGTTGTAACTGAGACTGAGACAACAACATTAATTTTTTATTTCTCTTGCAACTTCTAATGTACTTTACTAAGCTCAGGTCTTTGTTTTGAAGTACGTAGGGGGAATAATTACTACTAGCTTTGGAAGAACACACTATATAGCTCAATTTGTACAATGAAGGTTTAAGTGCGGAGAAATTCCTGTTAGCTTACTACTTTTTTTTTTAAAATATGACTAAAGAATGGCTCATCAAGTATATGTTTTTTTTTTTCCCCTGTAAATTTCATAAATGTATAGTATGTAATGTTTTCTTGCTGTGATTTAAATTTTCCCAGTGCTGAGTAGGTTTTAGTATGTTTTATAATGTCTTGATTTGAGCATTTTGAAATACCTCTTAAAAAATACCAATTAGCAACTGTTGTTTATTACAGGTGCTACAAAATATATTAGAAACAGAAAATGAATATGCTAAGGAGCTACAAACAATGCTTTCGAACTACCTGCGACCATTACAAGGCAGTGAAAAGTATGTGAGGTTTTTTTGTGTTTTAAGATAATCTTGGGTGTTGGGGAGGGTTTATGTGGTAAAAACGTCCATGTTATTGTGTGTTTTCTTGTGTGGACTGTAATGCAGGGCTTGCTTTTATTCATTTTTCTTGCCAACTAAGACAGAGCCTGGTCCTTAATCCAAGAACCAGTAAGCATTGTCTTTCAAGATTGTAGCTTTTATTACAGTGCAATTACTCAATAACTGCAAACCTTAACACTTTTTTATTTACCTTGACTCCAGGTTAAACTCAGCAAATACTTCATACTTAATGGGAAACCTGGAAGAAATAAGTTCTTTCCAGCAAATGCTTGTACAGTCTTTAGAAGAATGCACCAAGTAAGTTCTATGCATACCAGATACAGTAAAATTTGAACAAGCAAATATTTTTTTTAATTATTTTGCTTGTTTTGTATGTTGTTATTTATGATGCTGTTTGTTTGGTTCTCTCACTAGAAGGATAGTTGTTGCAGCAGTAGTAAGTGTTTGGATAATGCATTGGTTGCTTGTGCAGATAGGTATTGTCCCATGGATGCAATTGCAGAGGTAGGAATTTTGATGTGGTTTGGAGACAATTTATGAATTTCTTTGATGTAATTGCCTACCAGTGGGTAATTGGTTGAGGAAGTGGTTTTTGTCCTGGAGGCATGAATTTTAGGTCTTAAGAGAGTATGAGAAGAAATGAAGGGAACTTGAGCTGTGACATAACAGTGGAGGAAAAGGGAAAGAGTGACTGCATGGAGAGTGCTGTGTCTCATGTCCCTGTCCTGAGCAAATGTTGGTTGTCAAAATGTGCTGGAAGACGTATGTGGGATAGACAGAACAATATGAATAAAAATATATCCTCAACGGCTGTGCCACACCATGTAAGAAGCATGAAGCACAGAAAGAAGGGGGTGAAGACACCTGTCCTCCTTCCGTAGGTTAAGTTGAAGTGGTAGCTGAGTATTTTTCAGCTTGTACCTTAGCAGTTTGGGGTGCAAGTATGAAGGGGAACGTATCACATGTGAACTGTCCTAACAATTTTCTCATGTTGAAACTAATGAAAGTGTAGTATCTATTTCTAACCTCTGTTATATCCTTTTCCTTACCTGTATTTTGGTTTTGTCTGTCCACATGATGAGCTAAGAAGGCAAATTCCTAATCCAGATTTACTTATTTTCTGCCAGGCTAGTGATTTGAATTGCCACTGAGGGCTTAGATGAGTTTTAGTCGGCTTGGTAGTACTTGGCTGTGAGAAGGAATGAACATCTTGGGTGGAGGAGGAGGTCCCTCTTTTGGCAGTAGTGATCTTTAGATCAGCTCAGTGTGTTATGTTTTGACCTCTCTTTTTCCCTGAGCTGCTCCATGTGAAGAGGAGACTGTCATGACAAAGTATAAGCTGATGTCCATTAGGCAGTGATGTATGTCTGGATCTGTTGCTGACTTTGGGCCAAATGTCCTCCTACTGTGGGGCTTCTCTTCCTCTCCTCTGCCTCTGGACATCTTAGACTGGGGAGAATGGAAAGGAGGATCGTGTAGTTCAGGTGTGACTGCTCAGCAGTGGAATGCAAACATTCTTGAAATGACTTCTGTGCTATGTTTGAGAAAGAAGGATGTTTTTTTTCTGGCAACTCTGACTTGATCAGTTAAGTGTCTAAATCCCTGGTAATTACCATATATCCACATACTTGTTTCTTTTCTTGTCGCCTCACTTTCTGTTATCTCATTCTGTTGCTACTGTGATTTGTTTCTCTGAATCAGAAGCTAGAGAAGTGAAATACCTTGCCTCAACAGACCATCTTAACTTTTGATTAAGGTGGTCTTAAAAACAAGAGTGGAAGAGCATACGCCTTTAAAAAAATACTTAATACAAGCATTGTTTCAACTTGATATGTAGATTACTGTGATTTCATGATGTAACTTAAAGCTCAGAAAGCTTATTTAGAGTTCCTTCCTTGATTTAAACTCTTGGAGTACAGTCTCATAGTGCCCTTTTTTTCTTCTTCCTAGTAAGTGAAATATTGCTGTGTAATACACTCGGGACATAATGCGTGCAAGTAGGTGGGCAGAGGAAGTAATGCCTCAGGGTTACAGAACAGTTGATGCAAATATCTTTTGTTACTTTCTTTTCATAAATGTGCTGGTCATGCCAAGGTGTAGTTTGTTTAATTTTCATCATAGTTTATTGACTTGAACATCCAGCTTCCTCCTGTTTTGAATATAATTCATCGTAATTCCAATCATGTAGAAGAATGCTTGCCTTGTCTTTTGTCATTTTGCCATGCTTTTTTTGGCCAGTAAACCTGTTCTGTAAACTCAGAGTAGCTTCCAAGCTGAGAATAGATTTATCAAATTTTTTTTTTTTTTTTTTTTTTTGGCAGAGAGCTCGTAATTCCATCATTCGGGCACTTCATATTGCAGTATCCAACATGGTTTTTTTTCCAACCTGACATGTCAGAATGACCAGACGCCAATGTCCTGCCAGTTGTAGTGCTGCCACCAGCCTATGTTTCTTGACAAATTCCTGTTCTTAAGCATGAGTGTTTAATGTTTTTTTTTTTTAATTCTGCACTCTGCTTAAGCTGGTTTGTCATTTAAGTTTTCTCCTGACAAATCCTGGCAGGTACTTCAGTGACAAACTTTCTGGTCCTTTTCTTCTTCTTGCCTGCACCACCTTTTTTTTTTTTTTTTTTTTTTTTTTTGAATCCTCATATTGTTCAACATTAGAGTTGTGTTTTTTTCAGAAGACTTAATACTGTAGTGGGCTTTTTGTGTGTTTTGGGGGAGGGAATTGTTTGGACATGGCTTGTTTTTAGTTGTGTGCCACCCTCCCACCCTGCCTGAACCTGGAAACTCTTCTGTTCTGTTGTTAAAGCTTTGTCCTCTCTGTCCAGGTCGGCCTTTGTTGCAGTTATCCCTGTGCTGTTTCTGTGGTCTGATCCATCTGTCATGGGCCAGGGAACACTTTCTGTCTGCCTGCTTGGATCCTGGGCACTGTCAGACAGATTGAGTTGGGGTTACTTTTACCTTTATAACTTGCTTCATTTATCAAACAGAAGTAGCATATGAAATGAGTCTTAACTAACATTGAATGAGAAACTTATGGCTAATCTGCTTCAAAAGCACATTTGGTGTTATTGGTTGATTTTGTTTCTGTTTTCTTTTTGGCTGGTTTTGGTTTTTTGGCTGATCAGCTTCAAGTGCATTTTGTTCTGATGGATGGGTAACAGCTGTAACCAACAAGGCAGAGAGATGCTGCTGGACTCTTCAGTTGTGAAAGAGCAGATTTCTGACCGTAAAACCGAGCAAGAGTGCTTTGTTCTCTGGTCTCTTGAAGATAGAAGGTGGTCTAGTGCCTTAAGTTCTCTTTCCAGATGTGTGATCTAGTGCCAAAGATCAGTTCTGCCATGGCTCACGCAGCTGAGGAATCCCTGGATGAACTAAGTCGGGGTCGATGAGGTGATCTCTGGCCTGATCAAAATGATCTTTACTGGCAGTACTGTTCTTTGGATTTGATTATCATATTTGCAGCAAGAGATTGAAAAGAT